>OX465291.1:17137500-17552500 GCA_949987695.1 Merzomyia westermanni
TAAGCGTATAAAGCTAGAGGTATTGGGCATGGACTGTCTCACAACGGCTGAGGAAATAGAAGAGGCCGTTCGAAGAGAGATCGGAGAAAGCTCAGGCCAAATCCGTATCTCTCTTTTCGCCGTAAATCAGAGAGAGCAAAAGAAGGCTGTTGTCGAAGTGGACGAAGGCCCCGGAAGCCAACTGCTCAAAAAAGGAAAAATTCCCATCGGCTGGATCCAATGTAGGATCAGACAGCGTGCGGAAGTGCAACGCTGCTTCAGGTGTCTCGGTTACGGACACCGACAGGCTAGCTGCAATGGGCCCGACAGGAGGGACGCGTGCTGGAAGTGTGGGAACTCTGGCCACAAATCCTCATCCTGCACTGAAAAGGCAAAATGCTACCTTTGCACCACGGGAAACCTCGATCATCTTCCCGGGTCTGGAGCATGTAGCACGTTTAGAGAAGCACTTGCTTCGGCGAAAGCCAAACTGTCGCCCCAATGACCAGCGTGATTCAAGGAAATCTGAATCGATGCAGGTTAGCTGATGAACTGCTAGACCAACTGGTGCTTGATCACCAAATAAACTATGCAATCATCAGCGAACCCTACAAGGCCAGAGACAGCTGGTACATTGACGAATCTGGCGCTGCTGCTATCTGGATAGTGGACGCCAATACCAATGTTACTAATCGTGCTGCCGGGCATGGCTACGTCCGTGTAACTGTAGCGCGAACAACTCTTGTTAGCTGCTACCTGTCACCAAATGACCCCATTCAGAGGTTCAAAGAAAAGCTGGAGCTATTAGAAGACGACCTACGGGACCAAACGGGCAACCTGGTCATCGCTGGAGACTTCAACGCTAGAGCAATAGAATGGGGCATGCCTCAAACTAATACCAGGGGAAAACTAATTCTGGAAATGGCAGCCCGACTCGGTGTGGTCGTACTGAATACGGGCACGACCCCAACATACAGGCGCCCGGGCTTTGGGTACTCGATCCCCGACATAACGCTCGTCTCGGAGAGACTCTTTCCAAACGCGGTTGGGTGGAGAGTGATGGAGGACCTTACTGGCAGCGACCACAACTACATCACCTTCCAACTCGACCATCCTGGTCAAAGACCGGCAGCGAACGCATCATACAAAACCCGTAGATGGGATGCAGCTAAAGTTGACGCCACCAGGTTCACCGGAACAGTGCTGGCGAAAGCCAGACGGATAACTGACGGCACCAATACGCCACATGCGGCGGTTGAAGAAACCATGCAATGCATGCGCCATGCTTGCAACGTCTCTATGCCACGAATAGGAACGTGGCGAGGCAAGAAGCAGGTATATTGGTGGAATAGCGAAATCGCGGAACTCCGGAAAACATGTCACAGAATGCGAAGACTGGCGACGCGCTCACGTGGCAGATCCGAGGCTCTTGAAAGGGCGGAGGCGTACAAGGGGGCGAAAAAGGCTCTCGGCGCCGCCATAATAGCAAGCAAACTAAGATGCTGGAAAGAGCTCTGTAAGGAAGTGGATCAAGACCCCTGGGGACAAGGGTACAAAATAGTTATGAAGAAACTTCGACCACCAAATCAGACGATGGACGAAGATGACATGAAGAACATCGTGGAAGCGCTATTCCTCACGCAACTTACTAGAGAAGAGGAACATGCAGCACGAGATGACCGCAACGTGGTACCTTTCAATGAAGAAGAGCTAGAAAGAGCCCTGCGTAGCATGAGGGCTGGTAAAGCCCCAGGACCCGATGGAATACCTGCGGAGGCAATCAGATTAACTGCTAATAGTTGTCCAGAGCTCTTGTTACACATGTATAACAAATGTCTAGAAGCAGGTGTCTTCCCCGCCAGATGGAAGACAGCACGGCTCGTCCTCATACCGAAAGGCAAAGGGGACCCAAGCTCTCCATCATCCTTTCGCCCACTATGTATGCTCGACACAGCGGGAAAAATGATGGAGAGCCTTATAAAGCAACGTCTAACAGCAGCCATAGAAGACGAGGGTGGACTCTCCCACCGGCAACATGGCTTTCGGAGAGGGCACTCCACAATAGACGCCATAGCAGAAGTCGTAGAGGCAGTCCGGAAGGCCGAGACGACAAGCCATCAAGCAAGGCCGGTGGTACTATTGGTGACGTTAGATGTTAAAAACGCTTTTAACTCTGCCAGGTGGGAAGACATGCTTGATGCATTAGAACGCTCCTTTAAGGTCCCGATATACTTGTTAGATATATTGAGGGACTACTTAAGAGACCGTTGGCTAATCTATGAAACGACGCAAGGCCAAAGAAAGGTGAAGCTAACAGGCGGGGCAGCACAAGGGTCGGTGCTCGGCCCTGATCTTTGGAATGCTACCTATGACAGTCTCCTTCGAATGCAGATGCCAGAAAGCACTTTTCTAGTTGCTTTTGCAGACGACGTGGCTGCGGTGATAACAGCACGAAACTGCGACCTGGCACAGCTTAAACTGAACCAAGTGATGCGCAGTGTAGACGAGTGGATGAATAATCACGGCCTCCAACTGGCTACAGCCAAGACAGAGATCGTGATACTAACGAAAAGAAGGATTCCCACAATCACCAACATGAATGTTGGGGATCAACAGATAGAGACGCGCCGCTCTACGAAATATCTAGGGGTGAAATTGGACAACAAGCTGACCTTCTCGGAGCATCTAAGAAGCTCCTGCGAGAAGGCTGTGAAGACCATCGCAAGTCTGAGTCGGCTAATGGCAAATACAGGTGGACCAAAGCCATGCATAAGAAAGCTGCTGGCGTCCGCCTCAGATTCTATACTGTTGTACGGTGCAGAAGTCTGGGCGGACGCAATGAAATTTGGGAAGTATCGGGCCGCTATTACCGCAGTCCAACGTAGAGGGGCCCTGAGAATCGCCTCAGCATACCGCACGGTCTCCGCAGATGCTGTTCTGGTCATCGCGGGGACTATACCGATATATCTCCTCGCTGAGGAAAGAAAAATGACTTACGACACTCGTGCAGAGGTACGTAGAGACGTTGCTGCAACGCAGGCGCGTGGTGATTCGATCCGGCGGTGGCAACTACAATGGAGCAGCAGTGCTGCTGGAAGGTGGACCAGGGTATTAATCCCCGAACTAGAACCATGGCTGAACCGACCTCATGGAGAAGTCGACTTCTACCTGACCCAGTTCTTAACCGGACACGGTTATTTCCGTGAATATCTCCATAGAATGGGCAAAGTTCAAACCCCGAACTGCACCTACTGCGGAGCCATAGACGACGTACGCCACACTTTCTTCGAATGCGAGCAATTTGCAGAAGAAAGAAGGCGGGTGGAAGAGACAATTGGCGAACTTTCCCCGGGCAGTGTCATTCGCAAGATGACCTGCGAAAACGTTAGATGGGACATAGTCAGACGATACGCGAGGAATGTCCTCCTTGCGAAACGGGAAGACGGTTGTCTAGCCAGATAGCGTGAGAGTAGCCATAGAGCTCACGTAACGCGCTTCCTTACCTGAAGTAATGCTAAGCGCGGTCCCAGGTAAGGAAGAATGCGCGGGCCGTGGGAGGTTAGGTTTTAGTGCGGTATACTTCAAGATAAGAAGGAGTCCCACACTCGGAGAGTTCCGCTGCTAGAGAATCTAGTAACGAGGGCTCAAACCCGGTTAGTGCATAAAGCATTTCCTCCTCCCACGAACACAAAAAAAAAAAAAAAAAATTTAATTTAATTTAATTTTATTTTATTTTAATTTGTTTTATTTTATTCTATTTTATTTTAGCTTATGTTATTTTATTTTAATTTATTTGAATTTATTATTTTTATTTTTATTTAGTTTGTTTTATTTTGTTTTATTTTGTCTTATTTTATTTTATTTTATTTTATTTTATTTTATTTTATTTAATTTAATTTTATGTTATTTTCTCTATGATATGTTGTAAAATATTAATTGTATTATTTGATATTATGGCGAACATTTCATACAACTTAACATAGTTAAGGTTTTCAACAATAAATTCTTTAGCAAAGCATAAAACGTTTATTAAGAGACTTTAAATATATATTGACAAAGCCTCATACAAAAGAAATACACATACATATACAAAACCAAATCATTTCAAACTCCATTAAATAACACAAATTTTCTGCAACGAGCCAATGACAGATTTCTTAACCCAAATTGTTGACTTATTTATGCCGCACTAAGTTTTACTGTAGCATATTTATATACTGAAATAAACACACAAATAAGCAGCTTCTCGTTATTAAATTGTAATCCGCCTTAGGATTTTGTGTATCTAATATAGCACATATTTTACTTCTTAATAATTTAATTTGATTAAAATTTATTTAGCTGCCAGCTTAGAGAGAATGTCAATATATTTGTGATATGAAAACCACAAATGGTTTTAAATTTGTTATAGAACAGAAAGACGCATGCTGCATTCATACATATACATAGCAACTACTTTTTCAAATTTGTATGTATTTAAGCGAACTTTACTTTAATTTCACACATTTGATTTTTCATATTGTATAAAATTTTCATATTTTTTAATTTTTTGTAGCAGGCGCTTTGGCTTGACCTATCGTATTCCTGAGAATCCAACTAGAGGAGCAACGATTTCGGATATTTGCTATACTTCTGTGCAATCGATTCTTATCGTTAATATATTCTTGTATACCATCCACAGTACAATGGCGTGGTTTATGATATCTCTTACCAACAACAAACATCTTTCTCCAACTTTTGATTTATAATTGCTATGCCTAAAATTTCCCCAAATTTTCGGGCTACAAAAAAAAGCTGTGCCTGTACAAAAACATTTAGCTCAAAGAAATACTCCATAAATTTGTATAGAAGAGGAAGCAAATAATGTAAACAATTCCCGTAAGTAAAAAAGAGAAATTGAAAGGATTGAAATGCTTATTTACTAGAAAAAGTCAAAGAAGGATGAACAGAAACAGAAGACTTTGGGCGCAGCGTCGTAAAAAATTACAAATAAAAGTGTGGGATAATAAAATAAAGGCGCAAATAAAAAGGAAAAAGTAATGTGGAGAGAAATGAGGGCAAACTTATTAGTGCTAAGAGGGAATCAGTTTTCTGGTAGAAATGAACAAAAAAATAATACTTAGAAAAAAAAAAAAAATTTATCAACAAAAAAGGTTGTCAAATTGCAATTGTTTTATATTTTTCATTTGTACACTTAACGCTAACTTGTAACGGATGCGAAGGCGAATGCTTATTTATAAAGGAGAATTGGTGAAAAATTAAAAGTTTATATATTTACATAAATATTAGGGATGCAAATTTTTCGACTTTTGCAATCCCGGGATTTGAGCTGGCAATACAGGGATCCCGTGATTTGGGGAATTCCTTATTCCATAAAAGACCTTTGTTCGACATACTAGCTTACATTAGAGTAAATAAGAAATAATCGATTTTTTTTTTGGTATGTTTTTAGCGAGTTATGAAAAAAATAACAAAAGAATATGTTTTCTCAAAATTTGAAATTTTTTATTTACATAAAATGTGAACACGTCGTTTGCCAGATACATAATAGATTTTTTTGTTGGTATATTTTTAGCGAGGTTTGAATAAAATAACAAAAGAAAATGTTATCTCAAAATTTGAAATTTTTTATTTACATAGAATGTGAACACGTCGTTTGCAAGATAGCAACCAAAATTGTGAAGGCTTATACTACATTCTGGTCGCTTATTTTTGTGTTGCATTCAATTAAAAATTTTGTAAATAAATTGTATCTAGGATCAAAAACGGTCAAAAACGAATCAAAAACGGTCTATAGTAGTTTAAGAACGATTTTTATTTAAATGGAAAGTTATATCATAAGCTCTTATACTTGAAAGTCCCAACATTTCGTTTTAACACATCCATGCTTGAGAAATCAAGTGACTCAGTAGACTATTTTTTTCGTAAGTATTTAGCAACTTGTAAAAAAATAATTTTGTTTTTGTTTAAAATTTGAAATTTCCTTTTAATAGCAAGTTTGAATTGGCCACGTGCAAGATATCAACTAAAATTGTAGCCGCTTATATAAGCCGCTTTTTATTGGTTTTTTCGATGCTCGCTAAATTTTTCTGCTTGCTTGCAAAAATGTTTGAATGTAGAGCAACAAAATAATTAGCAAGCAGAAAATATTATAAGCGCTAGCAATTTTGGTTGCTATGTAGCGAGCGACAAGTTTAATTTAATTTTCAAAGGAAACTTCTTATTTTGAAAAAAAATGTATTTATTTATTTTTGAAGTATAAACGTCTTTGATCATGGTACTGATTGAAGCAAATAAAAGTAACCACGGTGGTAGCTGGAGCCTAGAGAGGAGAAGTAAACGTCATCGATAGACAGAGACAGATACTGAGACAGAGATAGAGATAGAGATAGAGATAGAGACAGAGACAGATACTAAGACAGAAACAGAGACAGAGACAAAGAAAGGACGTAGGCAGAGACAGAAAAAAGGACAGGGACAACGAAAGTGACAGTGACAGTAACAGTTACAGTGACTGACAATAATAAACCCACTGACATGGACAGGAACAGGAAAGGGAACAACGATAAGGACAAGAACAAGTACAGTGAGAGTGGAAGTGACACTAACAGTGACAATAGCAGTAACAGTGACAGTGACAGCAACAAAAAATGGAGATGTATACATGTTTTGAGAAGTTGGAGAGCTTAAAAATGATACTAACATTATTCAGGTATCAATCTTCCGCATATGAGGTCATACATAGCGTATTGTGTGAAGAACGGTAGCCCAGTCCCTATAAATTGATTAAAGCGCCTGCTAAGCCTAGTATCAACCACGTCTTTACTACACTACAAACATATTGGAAGACATCCATAGTGAGATATCTTTCTCGATTTTCAAGTCCCTCAGAGTATTGCAGAGAAACTTCTCTGGAGGATATACGAGTATAGTGCTGCCATCAAACAAACTTTGAGCAAATATGACAATCTTTCAAAGAGTAAACGTCTAAGCCAGCTCGGCCTAGCCTAGTGAATGAATAAAGAAGAAACGAACTAAAAGTATTGAAAAGGTTTTAAAAAACGTTACCTAAATGCAGATACCCACATAAAGAATTATATAAGAAAAAAAATCCGAAACATCAAATCGTTCTACTGCAGGGTATCAGCACCGTTGAGCGGTACGTACTTGGATACAAAGTTCTTCACGTTAGTGGAATAAAGAACCACCCGTTGATGTGTTGCACTCCACACTACGCCAACCACAATTTGAATTTTATATGGCCATGTTGTTGAATTTCCTTTTTCCATAAATTCGTATAAATTCGTATAAAATACTTACACATAACCTATACAAGCACATACATGCATACAACCAAGTACATATATTTATAAAAAGTAGCAGTAGCTATAAAAAATGACATTCCAGACGACAGTTTGCCATTTCTGACAAAGCCACTCCCACGGGATGGCAGTTCGTTCATAGTCTGATCATAATAATAATTCACCCTTTTTGGTTCCTTTTTGTGTTATAACATTTTTTTTAAGGATTTTTTCTGAATTTTTCCCTTCACCATACGCATCGTTAATAGGATGGCAAAGCTTGGGATCCTTTTGCGCTTTGCTTGATTTTCAGCTTTTTCACTTTTATGTGAAGTATTTTTCCAGTTGAAGCTTTAATCTCTTTGGTTTTTTTATGCGAAATTTTATATCAGGCAGAAAAGGTTAGTGCAGGTTTATGTATATGTCTCTATGTATATGTGCATATACTCGTACATATGTAGCTTAGTGTGTTCGGTTGCTTCGGAAGCAAGTAGATATTTGTTGCTTTTCACTTAATTTTTTTCAATCTGCTGGAACTGAGGTTTAGTAACAGGGCAGCTGTTGGTGTTCCCTTCATGGGGGCAGAGTAGTTTTTATATCGATGTGAGAGTATTTATCTTGAAATAAAAGTCAGAGAAAAAATGTGTAGCAGACTAACTTCATATAAATGGACACTAAAGCAATTATTTAAAACATCCATATTGGTAACGCTTAAGTAATAGACCTAATGCAGAAAATTAAACATAGCCAAAAAGTCATTCGAACAGGTTAGCTCGATTTGGAGATAAAAGTGGATTTGGGAAAAAAAGTGATTGGATCAGGTGGCAACCCTAAGTATTAACCGTATTCAGGAATTTTGTTTTTTTTTTGCAATATGATCTAAATCCTTTTTGTTTGTCAACAATTATGGTACAACCAATTATATTTTTTTAAAACTTTCTTGAATTTGGCCTTATCTAAACATCCATAGTGGCAACGCTTAAGTGGTAGACCTAAAAATGCAGAAAATTAAGCATAGTCAAATATTTATTCTAACGGGTCAGGTCGTTTTGGAGTTAAAACCGAATGTGAAAAAAGTAAATATAATAATTTTAGGTGGCAACCCCAGTTGGTAACCGTACCTAGGTATATTTTTTTAAATACGTAAAATAATTATCTTTCGATACCCACATTGGCATATTTTATTTCATTAAGAAACTAGCGAGGTCGCAACCCCGTAAAAACAAACAATGTAGCAACACTTGGGCAGAATTTTCAAGAAAACATGTATCTAAGCACCAAATTTCATTCAAATCGGTTGAGCTTTTAAAAGTGGATATACAAATAAATAAATATGCGATATAATAACTAAGGAGTTCCTTCAAATGGCCTACTCAACATAGTCTGAGTCGCATTTAAACTTTTGAGTCTCTATCTTATAGTAATAATACTTAAGACTTAAGCTCTTTGATCTCCAAATTCTCCCATTTTTCGATGATATTAATAAGTACGCCGCCCAGCCAACTTCTTGCTTGCCTTCTTAACTGTTTTTTCAAGTTTCAGCCCTACACTTTACCAAAAAGTTATTTAGAAATCCTTTGCAAAAGTCCACAACTTCGTAAGAGTTTTAAAACTATATTATTTAATAATGTTTTAAATTTAAAACTTATAGATCGTCGGAAAGTTATTTAAAAATGTTTTACAAAATTCTTTTGTTTTTCAGGACATTACGAAATGTCTAAATTCGTACGATTTTTCGATAATCTAAAGGGAGTTTCCTAACTTCAAAACAAATTTTCAAAATATATCTAGGGCTGTGAAACAATAAACGTTGTTTACTTGAATACATTTTTTTTCGCGGTTTTTTCTTATCGATCTAATTAATGCTAAACATAAATTTATAATTTATAGGAATTATGCTCTATATGTTAAATAATTTTCACTCGAATTAATTATTTAATGATATATTTTTATTAATACTCGTACACCGAATAGGCATTTTGTATAAAAAATCGATCTATTATTTTCTTTAAAAAAGAATTTACCTCTATTATTTACTAAAAGGAGCGATTATTTAGTAATCATATTTTCCGACTCTACATCATATTCCTAAATATTATGGTGGGTTCCCTCATAAACTAGATATTTTTCCTAACGGGTATGTACTTCTTTAACAGTACAAACCAGCAATACAAAAGCTAAGTTAAGGCATGACAGTGCGTATGAGTGACCTCTGCATATAATTTCCATGCATACTATGTATCTATCTGCATATGTAATAAGTACAGTTGTCTACAATATGCACGAATGCTAATGTATGTACATTAATAAATTAGTTAATTTAGATATTATTGTATGATTTCTATTATTTCTTTAATATGTGTAGATAGTTTATGACAAAAGAGAGAATCGAATACCTAATGTTAACAGGAACACAGAAGACAAAACGAATTATTTGTTTGTTCAATAGGAAGACTGAGATTCATTTATGTTGTATTCAACTACCCTCTTTCAGAATATAAGCAAGCGTTCATTTTTATATACATATATACATATATATGTATACATATAGCATATGTAAGCACATATGTATAAAATATATGTTATAGTACGAACCTACTCATCTATATGAGGTAAACGTCGATGTATATAGTACTTATGTCTAATGAAATGAAACAAATAATAAACTTGGTTCATAAATACTCAATAATAATAATGTAAATAGTACACACATATGTATATATTTGTATATGTTGGTTGAATTCACTCACACTACTATGTATCTATAAGCGCTTAGTTTCATATCAATTTGTGTACATTCGAGTAGCTTGTTTGTTGAGTCATATAAATGCATTAATATATCTGATGTGAGCTTGTGTAATTATGTATAGCTAAGCATAGTGCTTATTACACAATCATATGTACATAATTAACAATGAAAGTATACATATTTAAATATAATTATTTTTCCCAAAAAACCAATGGCATTGTAGTTTCAGTATGTAATTAAGATGCGAGAAGTTTAAAGTCCTTTTCTTTTACCTCATATAAATTCATAGCACTTCGATAGAGTATAAAATAGCGGAAATTTGCAAAATATTTGCATTCAAAAAATTATTATTTTATAATTATTATTGTTTCTACCAATTCTAGAAAAATGGGGGTTTATTTTGTTTTATAAATTTGATCTGATGTTTGTAAGTATGAGAAGAAGAAGATATAGACCCACCAATAAAAATACCGACATGTTAAGGGCGTTGAGCTGCGTCGATTTAGCCATGCCCGACTCTCCGTCCGTCTGTCCGTCTGTCTGTTTGAACGCAAACTAGTCCCTCAGTTTTTTTTAGATATCTCTATGAAATTTGGTATCGGGCCACCATTTTTCAGTATATTAATCATTTGTCAGAACCAACAAGATTGGACCAATACAACACATAGCTCCCATAAAATCGATTGTTTCGATAAATGGGGTTTGGGCTATAACTATTGCAATTTAATAGTGAGGAACACAAAATCTGACAGTTGCAGTACTTATTAAATATATAATGTATTTAGTGAAAATCATCAAGATTGAACCAATATATCGTATAGCGCCCATACAACACATTTTTCCGATAAACGGGGCCTGAGCTATGTATTTTTGAATTAACAGGGTAATTTTGCAGGGTTTGTATTTATTGTATGTAAGGATCGGATATTTATAACCGTGATGCGTATAAAAGGTAAAAAGCCGCTCTTTACTTACTGGCTTTTCTTCTTCAGCTACTCAGCACCAGCTGTTTAAACGCGAAGTTACATTGGCTATGAAACTGTTTCACCTCCAGTGGCTTTATAATTGTTCTCAAACTGTCGATATCAGCAGTACTTATCCAGTGCCATCCAAAAGCGCTAATGGAACCCAGCGTTTTATATTTATATTTACTTATTTATTTTCTTCCCTTGCGCCATTCATACAAAATTGAAAACTATTATTGTTTATACTTTCGTTGATTTCCTGTCTATACAAGATTTGAACTTCAAAAACGAGTTCAACGTTCTGATATGATCATGATTGTGGAAGTACTGATATCCAGCTCTGTAAACTGTTCAGCTTGAGTATAAATGACTTCTTTGGAATTGTCTCTATTTTAAATTCCAAAAGTACGAAGCGGCGTTTAAATCTTCTAAATGTCTGGTTGAATCACCAGTAAATTTCCTGCCCTAACAACACCTGTTTTACAGCTTAGAAAACGCAAATTTTACTACGCCCGAGTTGTCCTGTTAATGCAGCAAGAAGTGCAAAAGCTTTTCAACCCTCTGCCTCTCAATTAGCATGCCCGACAAATTCGTTCTCAGTAAACATAGAAGTTTCTCAAGCATTGGCTCCTAATACTCTTGACGGTACATGTCCAAGAGAACTTATCGTAGTCCCTTTAAATAAGTCGCTATCCGTGTATGGATGTGCGCAACAGTTTTTCCAAATTGGCAGTAATTGGCAGTAATTGGCAATCATCCGAGAGTATCTCTGTGATGAAAATGCTTCGCAGCAAAAATTCACCTGCCTTGGGAACAAACATGTAAGTTTCGCCGATTGGTAGGAAGCAGCACAACACAAATTGGAAGAGAAGCTCGGCCTTAATTTCCTCGGTGTTCGAATGGTCCGAGCTGGAACCAATTAAAGTCCAAGTCATGCACAGGGTCAAGCGCAAGGACATTGTCATGTAATAAACTGCAATTGAAAGTATTACTTATTGAGCTAGAACTGGTACTGTTGTCAAATGATTAGATTCTACCTTAGTTCTGTTTTTGATGAAGTTTTCGCATGCTTTGTTGTGCTTCTTTTTTTCTTAGAACAAACAAGGCTCTGTCTCACACTAGCTGTTGGGCGATGCAACTAAGTTTACTAAGTTCAGTTTCAGCCCTTACTGAGACTAATTTACTTTCTTTTGTTTAACTTTGTTGTGTGCTTTGAAGAGTTTTATTATTTGTATTTTTCTTGTAACAAAAATGATGTTTGCGTTTTATTTTTATTTAATTTTTTTTTTTTTTCTTGTACCCGCCTAGTCTATATTGAACAAACAAAAGCGAAATAAAACAAGTTTTTCTTCGAATTGTTCATTTATGACGGCGCATTCATTCTTCGGTAAATGTGGTATCCACTTTTACGTATCCTTCCAATTTATTTGTGTGAATGCTCCAAGGAAAATAAAAGGCCAGCTATTAATTTGATATATCGCAAAACTTGCCTACTTACCAGTACTTCAATGCTACTTTGCTTCGCAATAATACCAATGACCAGTTCGCCCTCCATGCTTAGTACCTTAATTTCATGTCAATTATTGTATCTAAAGAAACATTTCCACACGCTTGACCATAATGAATGCCAAATACACAGCCATTAACGTGCTGCTTCCAAGCTAAAATGCCTAACTTGAGGCTATCAACATCGAAGTATCGCAATGTGTATTTAGTTTAGCAAAGCTGAGTGGTTTGGGAGTAATAGATTAGCAGACAAATAGTGTAAGTGAAATGATGAGAATGTATTAATATATACTTCTTAGTTTTTTTTTATTTTTTTTGTGAAATATTTTCTTTAGTGTAAGAAATTTCATCGCAAAAATGTATGAGCCTAGAATGGTACAGGCGAAGTGATAAATATTTGTCGGCATTTCGCCATTTGCTAAGCTGCAAATCTCGTGAGAGAGAAGGGCACTCAAGTGGTTTTGTTAAAGAGATTAGACTGAAACGGAAAGCTTGTTGTGAAATACACAAAGAAATACTGCCAGATAGGGGTTCCTTTATGATCGGATACTCGTGCCTTTTGGAGTGTTTCGGGAGACTTTAGTGTTTCGATATTCCCGTAAAGTTTTTAAATTGTTTTCAAAACTTTTTGAAACATTGATTCACTTATATATCCGAAAAATTTTTGAAAAATTTAGAAAAAAGTGTTAATTACATATTGTTTATATACCCGACAATTTTTAAAATATTTGAAAAAATTTTGAAATTGTTCTTTCGTATGGATCCGAAAACTTTTTAAATCATATTAAAAAAGTTTTGAAATAAAATATTTTAAAAAGTTTTAAAAAAAATGTGTTGAGTATATCCAAAAAGTTTGTTTAAATATTTTAAGAAAAGTATTCAAGTTTAAATATTCTTTTTGAATATACCCGGAAAGTTTTGGAAATATTAAAAAAAAAAAGATTTGAAAGCTTTTTTGGTTCAACCTAAACTTTCTCAGAGTATTTTGAAATATTTATTTTTTTTATAACCGAAAATTTTTTAGAGTAGATATTTGGAACAACGCTTTAAAATATTGTTTTGGAGCACTCTCGGAAAGCTTTTATTATGCTTTAATAATTGCTTAAAAAAATTTTTTTTTTTGCGTTTACACGGCAAGATACTAGGATACTGCGAAAAAGTTTTGAAAAGTTTTTATAAGGTTTTAAATATTTTTAAAATAGTTTTGTAACTTTTAAACATTTTTTAGTAGACTGCCAAAAATTTTCGATTATTTAAAAAAAAGCTTTCGTATGCTTTTTTTTGGTTACTCGGAGAGATTGTGGAATATTAAAATGAATTTTTTTTTTGCTAAATAGTAAAAGCTTGAGAATATTTGAAACATTTTTTTTGGTATGCTACAATATTTTTAAAAAGATTTGATAACTTTTTTTTTATATCCGAAAACTTTTTGTTTTTTTTTTTTTTTTGTATAACCAAACATTTTTAGATTGTTTGAAACATAGTTTTAAACTTTTTTTAAGCTAACTCAGAAAGTTCATAGAATATTTAAGAAAGTTTTGAAATATATTTTTGGGCATACAAGGGAAAGTATAGGAATATTTTGAAAAAGTTTCGAAAAGCTTTTAGAATATTAAAAAAAAATTTGAAAAAGTTGTATAATATTTTTTTGTGAACAATCGAAAATTTTTTTTCGCATACTTGAAAAGATTTTAGATGTGTTGAAATATTTTTTATTTTTTTTGACGAACTTGAATAAAACTTTTTCTTTTAAGAATATTTGAAAACAGTTCTTTTCTGGAAGAATATTTTTTTCTTTTATATCCCAAAACCTGTAAGATTATTTTTTTTTCGGTTTAAAAGAACTTTATTTTATAGTTTTAAATTTTTTTTGGGCACACTCGGAAAGTTTATAAAATGTTTTGAAATTTTTTTTTTGGGCATATTCGTAAAGTTTTTAATTGTTTTGAAAAAGTTTTGAAATATTTCGAAAAGGTTTTGATGTGTTTTAAAAAGGTTTTGAAACCGAAGAGTTTGTGGGGTATTTTAAAAGACTCCTAAAATTTATTTACTTGGTACTCGAAAAGATATATTTTAAAAAACGTTAGATATATTTGGAAACAGTTTTTAGAATATTCAAAAAAAATTTTGAAATACGCCGTTTTTTTCTTTATGCCACAAAATTTTCAAGCAACTTTTAAAGCAGTTCACTAATAATTATTTTGTGTGTACCCGAAAGAATATTTTAAGAATTTTAAAAAGTTTGCCATTTTTATAGACCGAAGAATTTTTCATTGTTTGAAGAAAGTTTCAATATTTGTATTAACCCTAACTCTACGTATCAAAATCTATTAAAATTTTGTTTGGTTTTGTTTCTAAAATTAAACAGACCTAAGAAAAATTTTATAATAAAAAAAATTGTATTTTTAAATTTATATTTCAGAATTTGTTTGGAGAACGCTCAGCTCAGCATTGTTTACAATAGCACCCTTTTTCAAAACTCGTCTAAAAAAGCTATATCTTGAAGTCAGCTTTAAAATGAACGAATTCAACACATTTTCAGCTGAGATAGGGATTTATGAATCGAAGTTTGAAAAAAATTCTGAGATAGATCGCTTTTCAACTAAATTCTGCGATAGCGCGTTTAAAAAATACAAAAAAAATATGTGATGTAGCAGGTTTTTTAAAAATCTTGTAATAGGGTGATATTCCAGCCATCGATATATGGATTTATATTTAAAAAATATTTTTTAAAATAACGTTTTTATACTCGCTTTAATACAAAAAAATATGAAAATGTGTGAAAACTACCTTCTCTGAAACGAGTCCGAGCCATTTAATTTTGACCGATTTGTTTTCAACATACCCCACAGTGCGTCACAAAGCTATATATTTCTATTTGCACTCATGTTCATGTTGAAGGTCCTTTCGCGGCTTTATGTCACTCAACCTGCAGGTGACTAAATGAAAAAAGTTTTTGGTGAAAATGAACAAAGTTATACGCACGGAAAGAGGAGAACGCTTGAAGAGCTTGAAAAATATTTGCTTTTATACTAAGTAAAAAGCAAAAAATTAAATAAACATTGGTTAGCATAAAAGTTAAATGTTGGCAAACAACGTCAAGAAAAACAAGAACCACAGCAACAACAACTAAAACTGCTCATCTAGCGGAATGTGGCCTGAAGGAGTAAACAGAAGGACACTTGAAATTTTGAGAATATTAGAATGTTATGAGGTCATTTTTACTAGGGCATGTTAAATACGTATGCATACATATGTACATTTCTGCAAGTGAGGGAGACTAACATACTTATAAGACGTGTAAGATATCGTAAGAACGTATGCATGTGCTCGGAAAAGCAAGAGAAAAGACGTGAAAACAATGAATGCAGCACACTTGGATAGAAGTGAAGGGAGTAGAGTGAAAGTGTAGGTGTGGTAGTGATGAGTAAAATAATATAGATCAGTTAAGGTGTTGCTTGAAATGGCTAGTGATTACATAACCGTTATCAAATGTGTGTAATAGGTATTTAAATCGTGTAATATTATTATTATTATCTCATTATCCAAAAGTTGTCTCATTTCCAAATGAGTCTCAAGAAATTGGATGATCAAAAGAAAGCAGCGGCATATGACAGACTCCTGAAACGTTTGAAGGTTTGTCGTAAGACAAGGAGAATGTAGGCAGCCCTAGGGCTGGAAACATAGTAACTATTAACTTAATCAAAATACCCCGCTCCGCCCTCCTCATTGTAACTTCAAATAAGACTTGTATACTCTGATTGTATTTGTCCGTCTGTCAGTTTAAAAGTAAACTATTGTATCAGAGATATCGGGTTAAAACCAATATGATCGGACCAGTAACATACAGCCCCATTACAATCGATTGCTCCGATAAACGGGTTTTGGGATACAACTCTTGAATTATATAGCTAGGAACTTATATCTGTTGCAGCTTTTGCACTTATTACATTTGTACCGACTGAAATGTAAATCAGTGAGATTGGATCATAATAATACATAGACTCGATACAGTCGGTTGTTCCAACTAATACGTTTTTCGTGCTTTATATCTTGCTATTAAATATGTAAGAACTTCAAATACCGCACCGTTGCTTATTATTGTAGACAACTTTCGAAACGTGAATGTCGTGATTCGTACTCATGTAATTTATAAAGCCTAAGACAGTGCTCGTCTTACTTGTTTTTTCTCTTTTTGTATACATGCCTGTCCTTTTATCTCACGCCTTTTCCTAGTTTCATTACATTTTGTCTGCTTCAGCTGCTTCTTTCTACTTTTGTCTTGCTCGCTGTTTACAACTCTAGATATCCAATTTTACCTCCCTCTTTCTACTCCTCTTGATATCCTTTTGTATTTAGTCTCTGCCTCTATTTCTGTCTCTTTTCAACATTCTGAATGTTACTCAAATCGCTTCAAGTCGTCTAATGAAAATATCGCGAATCCAGAACCTTGTATCAAATACATTTCAATTAGTTAATTTCTATTTCAAATATGAACGAATTCGAGCACAACCTACTGGGAAACGTGGGCAGCATAATTCCCACACGAAAAGGTTGACATCTCATTCAAGCATTAAGTTGTTTTTTGTTGTTGTAACAGTACTCCTCTCGGCTTTGTTGGCACCTCCATTATCAATATCCCATCAATATTTCCGAAGTTCTAAAAAACGGACAGCTCTGGAGAATAGCGCCGCAATGCAGAGGCACTCATGTCTGCATGGGAAACTACTTAAATACTTCAGATGGGGAAGGAAGTTTCGTGATATTGAAATTATGCTATGCTAGATAGGCCAGCACCATCCTGTTCTCCTGGATTTTGAATTCTAATTCGTAAACCAAACAGGCTCATGCGGTCTACTCAGTAACTTGACGGTACATCTTTTTGGATTTGAGGGAAGTGGCGTTTGTTCGATATCGTTCAAAAGTCGCTTCACATAATTGAAGTTAACTTGAAGACATCAGCAGCGAGGTTGCGGAACTTTAGGTCCTGCTCGCATTTTGTTCGTTTTGTGCTGATACTAACCATTTAATTGCTGAGCGCTCTTAGTTGGGAATCTCCAGAGCCAAAACATAAGCTTCAGCGTATTTAACTTATTCCAATGGCCGGTATGAAACAAGATGAGGTCGAATCAATAAACTTGCCCTGACATACGAAATAGGGCAATAATAGTTCTCTTCACTTAAGCTCTTTTTCGAAGTTAGACAAATTTTTTATTAATTGTTAATAAGAAAAGTTTTTAAGTCACGACACTGAAGAATGTATTTAAAAATGTTTTTGAAAAAAAAAAACGGTAACAGAATAGGAAAAAAATACCCAGTAAGAAATTGAATAGATATAACTATTCTTCAAAATTATTGCAAACGTGATTCCTTTCATACTTAATTTTTATAAAAAAAATTTACGTACTCATATTAACGATCTCTCCTATTCGTTCCTATTTCTTGGTAATGAGTTCCAATAGGGTATTTTCGATCAATTGAAATAAAAGTATTGTATGAATTTGTTAATTTTTACGCTTCAACTAAACCCAATAAGAATACCTGCAACACCTGCAACGACTGCGGACTCTATATATATAGTACAGACACACCAACAAACTTGGGTTAGATGGTGCAGCGTGATTTTTTCCTAGAAAACAGATGGTGAGATATCGCATAACACAAACAAGTGTTGCCATTCCGATGACTTCAACGCCAAACACCGTATCTTCAAGCTCAAGTGCAAAATAGTATAACTAAATAAACAATGCACACGTAGGCAGTTCCGTAATAGAGGGTGCCGCATTAGCAGTTTGCAAGGTTTTTTTTTGTTTTTTTTTTTTAATGAAATAGAAAATTATTCCTTCACGGAACTTTGAGGACTTGTTTTATTTTCTTTATTTTAATTAATTTTTAAAAAAAATTTAATACAAAAGGAAAGCTTAGACACAAACGCCTTAGATTTTCTTATAGATACATTTCAGAAGCTGAAAGTCTTCTTGTTTAGCGAAATTTCGGTACGTTCTGTTAATCATTAGCCCACCAGAACGGAGGTTTGTTTGTAAGCTAAACTATTATTTTTATTCAATTTAGCACAACAAGGGGGCAGCACCGCCATCTGGTGGCATTTAACCTTGTTTTTCATGGTTTTGTTTATTTTGTATGCTATCAATTTAATTTAACTATTGTTTTTACGAACTATTTATTGAAATGAGTACAAGAACAAAAATAGCGTTCAATTGTGGGTTAAGAAAAATATTTATAAAACGCTTTCTTTGAAAAATTTCGTAAAGCTTTACATTTATAAAATATAAGCAAAAAATCAGCGTTTTGTAAGCTTAAGTTTGCTTTAAATAAAATTTTCAAAAATTTACGTAAATTTTACTTTGCTTTTTGAGTAAAACAATCATAAATATTTTTATTAATTATTAAAATTTTTATAAAGTTTTACAAAGTACCTTTTTCAATGGCACCCTGTATTTTTATACGTCTGACCATGCAAACATCTTTATCAACTACCATTTAACAAGAATGCTACAGACTGCTATGCTGGCAACGAAAGGGTCGGCGATAATTTGATAAATAAATTCTCTAATCGATAGGAAATTAGTTTCACAACAATCTATCGATAGCGATATTACGTTTTTCTTTCAATTAAGGAAGTTTCGTTTTCAATGTTGATAAGGATGTGAGTGTCACAAAACAAAAAAAAAACAAAAAAACATAGAATCGGCGATTGAATGGACGTTTGGACGTTCACACTATTTCACAACTTTCTTCTAAAAGGCCTATATCCGAATTTCTTTTAACAGCTCTCTAACTCAGAATAGATTTCTCAATAAAGTGTTAAATAAATGCAATACGATATTAGCTGAATCCAATGCTGAGAAAAAACATTCTGAGATAATGCAATTTTAAAAAATAGTTTGAAAAGGGGTAATTTGAAAACTGTATGCCATATGTAATTGAAGACAGATTAACAAAAAAAAAAAAAACTGACTAAAACAGCATTAAAATCTCTATTTTAGTTATTTGGTCATGCGCTTACACACATACATACAAACGGACAGAATTAAAAGCTGATTTGAATGCCTGATAATTTTGGAATCACTAAATAACATGGAAGCAAAATATTTTCCTACCTTAAAAGTTCTTCACAACTTTAAGTTAGACATCAAGCATGATCTCGCCGAAAATTGCGTTCAATTCTTTGCAACAGATTTTGACTGATGCGTGTGCAAACATATAAATATACAGAAAAAAAATTTTTAATTGCCACTCTTAAAGATAAAGATTGATATCATTGGCCTTAACAACCGCGCCTTAACTTCTGCTTACTCCAAATTAGAAAAAGAAGCGGAGAAAATGGGATTGGTGGTGAACGAGGGCAAAACGAAGTACCTTCTGTCATCATGCAAAGAGTCAGCGCATTCGCGCCTTGGCAACCAAGCCACTGTTGGCAGCAATAATTTCGAAGTAGTAAAGGACTTCGTTTACCTGGGAACCAGCATTAATACCAACAAAAATGTTAGCCTAGAAATCCGACGAAGAATCACTCTTGCAAACAAATGCTACTTCGGACTGAGTAGGCAATTGAAAAGTAAAGTCCTCTCTCGACGAACGAAAATAACACTCTTCAAGTCACTCATCGCACCCGTCCTGCTATATGGTGCAGAAGCGTGGACACTAACAACATCTGATGAGGCGGCTCTGGGAGTATTCGAGAGAAAGGTTCCTCGAAAGATTTGTGGACCTCTACGCGTTGGCGACGGCGAGTACCGAAGAAGATTTAATGATGAGCTGTATGAACTTTACGCAGACGCCGACATAGTTCAGCGAATTAAAACACAGCGGCTTCGCTGGCTAGGCCACGTAGTGCGAATGAGCGAAGATGCTCCAGCCCAGAAGGTATTCTTATCGGCACCCGCCGGTGGAAGCAGAGGAAGAGGGAGACCACCACTCCGATGAAAGGACTAAGTGGAGACCGATTTGCGATCCCGCGGTGTTTCCAATTGGCGCCAGTTGGCGCAACGAAGAAACGACTGGCGAGCTATGTTGGACGGTCAAAATCGCCCAGGCGTTTAGATGACCATTTAAAGAAGAAAGAAGAAGAAAGATAAAAGTCAGTAATAGAAACAGTATATACCACAGGAACTAAAAAATACCTTCTTGAAAATTTCGTATCGTAAAATTCCTCCTTTCACGGAGCATAATAAGGGTTAAAGCGAGATATTTCGCGAAAGCAAGCAGGTACCATTTTACTTGAAACGAATTTTGGTACTCTGAACGGTCACTCACCATGCCTCATTCACTCTTTTTGTCGTAATTTTTGTTAAACCTATTTAGGCCAGGAGTACGCTGTGTACAGCTGCGTACTAAAAATTTTTGCCAAAAACTATTGAAACTTTTATATAAATTTTTAAAAGTTTAATAAGCCTGAGTGAACTTTGTGTTAGCTGTGAAATTTATTGTTTTGTGGTTTCTATTATGGAATTCGCTATATTTAAAATGAAAATTATTAAAAACACAGCTTCTTTTTATTTCGTTGAAAGATATCCCATTTAATTTCACTACTATTATATTGAACGTAACTGTATATGTTTCTTTGTTTGTATAACAATAGTGTTTAAAATTTAACTCAATAGTTTACAAAGTTAAGAGACACAGCGTGGCCAGATTTACTAATTTAAAAAAAAATCAGAAAACATATGGGGTATTTCAAAAATAAAAAATTTTTTTTTATAAATTTTATTTATATAACAAAAAGATGTAAGCAAATGATTTTTAAGTATTCTTTTCTTTATTTATTATGTTAATCTACGATTATAATGACTGAGACTGATTAAGCCTTTTTTTTGCCAAACTAGCCTCTTTTTTCCTCATCACCTGGCAACACTGAACATAACCTATAAATCTTCAGTGCGTATTGACTTAAAGATTGTTTTCATTACATTGGATAAATAAAAAGAACAATTTTCTCTAGTTTATGAACATTTTCCTGATTCATACTTTTTCGAAGTGTTGATTATTTTGATAATACTTATCTACGTTTATTAAAATAATTTCATCGAAATATCATGGCATCAAATAAACAATTTTATCGATGTTGCAATCCTTTTGAGTTGGAGTCTCATTATAAAAAAATTGGTTTGCGTCCAGCGACTTACGCTTTGAAAGTAGTGTTAGGATTAGGTGATTATTATTTATTATGCAGTTTATGTCGTAAAGAAGCTTCGAATACAGTTAAGCAACCCGCAAGTTACAGTTATGAAAACAATTATCAGATTGATAGTGACAGTAACACAGAAGATTCACAATCAACCTCGGCATGACCGGCAACAAAATCGATTACAGGAACTCAACAATTACATTGCATAATTACTGACAAACATGGTTGTTTGTATGTTAAAAACTTTTCAAATTCAAAAGAACAAAGAATTTGTAAAATATTTAAACGCCAGAAAATGAATTCATAATTTGTTACATTATTTTTAGAAAACTTAAACGTTTACTGTGTCAGTCATTAATCCTGGTTATTTTAATCGTAGATTAACATGATAAATAAAGGAAAGAATACTTAAAAATCATTTGCTTACACTTTTTTGTTATATAAATAAAATTGATAAAAAAAAAATTTTCTAAAATAAATTAAATAAAAAAAAATTGAAAAAAATTGATTGAAGTTTTTTATGAGAAAAAAAAAAAACATGGCGAAATTCGAAAAGTCTCGAAAAACTGAAAAATTTTATATAAGATGAACTTTAAAAATTTTTTTTGTATTTTTTCCGAACAGTACATTTAAAAACAAAGATTCCAAACGGTCAATTTTTGAAAAAGTTTTCGCATTTTGAAAAAAAAACGGTGTTTTTTTTAAGAATTCATAACATTTTTTGAGTTGGATGAAAAAATTTTAAAAAATTCTGAAAAACGTCTTTCGTAAGGTAGAAAAAGAAGGAAAAACTTTCAGCCAACTCTAAAGGGGTCGGGTTCAAAATTGGTCGAAATGGGATGGAATACTCCATATGTACTTCAAAAGCTTGCTAAGATGGGACTGGATATGTAGGGCCTATTATATAAATTTTCTTAAGATGACTATTCCCGTGTTAGACAAGGTATTAGAAGGTCACACAAGACTTTGCGCTAAAGCTTGCGAAATTATCGATTTTCAATTTTTCACCGCAGTTTCATCAAGTTTATACGATTTATGAATGTTCCGCATAATCGGCTTCGCAGCACATCATTTCAAATGTTGACTGGGAAATACTTTTAAAATATATTTCAAATATCATACTTTTTTCTCTTGAACATACGCTCATAAAAAAATATATGAAATTATCTGTTCTAACGATTAAACCATTCCATCAGCACGCTGACAGCTTCATCCAACTGTTAACAAACAGCAGCTCAACATGGTACAATTGTTATTTACATACATACAACGTCAACACACTTAATTTAGACACCGTTTGCCTATAAAGAAGACACAATAAACGTCAACGATGATGGTCCGCTAACAAACAAAACAAAATCATTTCACTTCATCTTATAGACATTGGCTTCTCTATTGCCTGCACCCGCATGCCACAGACTGCACTTTCGATTTCTCGATCACAAATCTATAACTTCACAGAACTCATATTCGTTGACATTCGTTTTGCACATTTGAGCTGCAGATTTTACACCAAGCAAACAAACCAGTTGGAATCAGTCAGCTCAATAAACTAACGGATTAGCGGAGTATTTAGCCGCTTAAAGAGTGCGAGCGACGGCTGATCGGTTACTTACGTTGGTTTAGGTAGAGTGCGAGCTGGATTTTGTTTTTAGATTTTTTTCTCGATTTTTATTTTTTTTCACTCCTTGCGCTCTTGAAGCGCAGTGCGTATGTAAGTGATATGAGTTGGAAGTGCTGTAAAATCGAAAAAAAAAGAAAAATATTAAAAAAAAAAAATATATCGTTTAATTGAAATTCAAATCCTTTGGAAAATAAAGCAGACAAAATGAAATTAATAAATGTAACTGTGCTTGAGGGGTGTCGGAAATGTGGCGAGTAAGCTTAGCTGACTAAGCAAAACAAACGATAGACAATGCGAAATGCCTCACTGCAGTGCAGAATTCTTGGAATTATGAAGCGGCGCGTACGCTGTTGTCTGAACGATCTATTCAATTTATTTATTTTGTGTACTAAAAGTGAGAAAAACAAATTTCTTATTCTTAAAATTAAATACAAAGCAGATTTTTAAAGTATTTTAGTTTGTGGAAATGATGTGCTCATGTGTGTAGCAATGTGTGATAAACGAAAAATAAATATTTGAGTATACTAAACTAGTCGCTGACAAAAAATCAGGCTGCTCCTTATGTGATTACTTCTTTTGTGTGTCAGTTTGCTCAAAGCTCATGCCCAAAAAAATGAAAAAGTTCAAGTTCCAGCAGCCTAAAGTGCTGACTTCGGTACAATATGGCTCAAAAATACGTTCAAGAAAAATCGAAAAATGTTTGATGCAGCTGCAGCAAATGCTTAAGTGAGTACATACAATTTTTTTTTAAACAAGCGATAAATGGGACGAAATTAAAGGTTTTTCAAGGGAGACTCGAAATGGACTTCTTAAGTATATATAGATACTACCTATAAGCGCCTGAACATAAACCATAACCGTTATTTAGATCTTAAAAAGTAACAAGTAAAGAAGTCTAAGTTCGGGTAGAACCGAACATTATATACCTAGTCGTGATCTATTATGGCATACCAATTTACGCAGGTCTATTTTAAAGAATGAGAATGAAACCAAACACTAATGAGGGCGGAAGCGAAAATGGTTTGCTACAAAACCAAATTTGACAAAGGATGACGGAAAATCGTTCCAATATACACTCTCCACTGTGTCGGAAAATCAACAAAGCAAAATAAATCGATTTTAATACTTTTCAGTTCGTATTATAAAGCTAGCTAGTTTTTTATGAGTTTTGAGTAGTAAATTAATATTAATGTACGGCGCGATAACAACAGGTATATCATCGTAAACCTCCTCAGAGATTTTTCGCCGAGCTTCCCTTCCAATTTGTGGTGTGCCGTTTTGAATTTTTTCTTAAAAATTGGCGGGACCTACAGGTTTTTGCCGAATTCGAACGGCATCAACAAAGGAGATACATTTTTGCTGAGAAGTATTCCATAGCAGAGAAACACTCGGAGAGTTTGCCAAACCACTGCCGAGGGCGAAACCGTTTTGAAAAACTTTTTCAAACCACTTTTGATGTCACCTGTCCCAGGACTCGAACCTTGGACCTTCGGTGTGATAGGCCGGCAACACTACCGCCACAACACGGCGGCCGCCATTAATTTATTTGTATATAAATAGCTTCCCTATCAGCAACTGCTAACCACATTTTTTCAAAATACCAATACATGCACATTTTGTGTTTGAAAAATTTGCGTTCAAATGGACAGACGGACAGACAGACAGACGGACGAAGAGACGGACACGGCTTAATCGACTCAGCTCATCATCCTGATCATTTCAGTATACTTATTGATTCGCCCAAACATTTCATGTTCGCTTGATATTTTGCTTGTGTGCCATTTGCTTTGCCTAATTTTTGGCAGGACCATACTATTGAGAAGCAGCTGACCAATTTCCATTGAAATGTCTAGTTGAAACTACAAGCAATCGCCCTTGAAAATAGCAAAACTTTTGCGCTGAAAAGTGTGCGGCACCACGTCTACTTACCCAAAATCCACAAAGTTTTTTTTTTTGTGGTCGAGGTTTGCTTAAAAATCTTATTATGTGTGCAAGATCTTAATGATATAGCTTTCAAAGCTATAGAAATATCGCGTTTTTAATTTTGCAAACAAATTTTTCAGACCTATGTTAAAAAACTGGGCGTGGCCTTGAAGCGATTTCGGCCATTTTTACAATACCTTTATAAATTCAACATTTTTGTCAAATTTCCTTTTGACAAACCAATTTGTGCCGGAGTTATGGCATAAAGGTTTTGTGGAATAATCCACTCCAAAAGCGGCGGGGCCGCGCCCATTTGCGAAGATATGAAATAAAAATGATATAAAGCTATTTTACGCAAAGTTGTTTTCTATTAAATATATCTATGATCCATATTTTTTTGTAAGTATAACGAGCTCAATTTTTCCTCTAATCAAAAATAATAATAATTAACAAAGAATTATTATCAACTGGTCTTGAGCTCGTTATACTTACAAAAAAATATGTAAAATGAACAGACCGTAAAACCAACAACAAAATATATCTATGATCCTTTTCAAACAAATTTACCCCGGAACATTTCTTGTATTTATGGAAATCTGTGTGTTGAATTTCGTTTCGATATCTTGAACGGTCCCACGCCCACTTTCAAAAATTCCTTGAAAAGTTTATTTCCTGCCTTAATGTTAATGTACATGCCAAATTTTATGCGTATAAGTGTATTATGTACTTAATAATCATTTTTTTTTGTATTTTTAAAAATATTCTATGTACAGGGTGGCTGATAAATTTTGCTACATTAAGAAACTCAAATAATTTTTTTTTCAGTGTATGGAATTCATTTTTCTTTTATTCATTTTAAAGCTCATTAAATTTTATTAAATATAGCTTAATTAGTTTTAAAAATAATGGAATTTAAATGCCCCCCCTGCTCGTCGATGCATGTGCGGCATCTTACCAAAAAGTTGTTCATTACTGCTTGGAGAGTTGAGACAGGAATAGCCGCAATTGCTTCTCGAATGGATTGCCTTAGTTCATTCAAATTTGTTGGTTTTGCTTTGAAGACTTCCTGTTTGCAATAACCCCACAAGAAAAAGTCAGGTGCAGTAAGGTCAGGCGACCTGGGTGGCCAACGGAATGTGGAGTTTCTGGATATCAGCTTATTGGGAAATTTTCGTCGCAATTCTGTCATAACAGGTTGGGCTATATGAGGAGCTGCACCATCTTGCTGAAACCACACAGAGTTGAAAGAAATTCTCATTAGGCGTAATTCTGGATAGAAAAACTCTCTCAACATGCTCAAGTAACGGTCTCCAGTAACCGTAACGGTGTGACCGTTTTCTTCGAAGTGGATGCAATTCCGTCTCATGGAGTATCTGTGGGTTGGAAGCACTCCATATTCGACAATTTTGTTTGTTTATGTTGCCGTTTAAATCGAAATGGGTCTCGTCAGACATGAAAAGACAGTTCAACATGTTTCCATCCTCTTCCACCATTTGAAGCATCTTCTGGCAAAATTCCAAGCGAATCGGCAAGTCTGCAGCGTTCAGTTTGTTGGCCATTTGAATTTTATATGGGAATAAGTCCAAATCTTTGTGCATAATTGACTGTAATGACTGTCTGCTTACACCCATTTGAGCAGATAAGCTTCTTGTCGAAACACGTGGATTGTTTTGTATGGCAGCAGCTACAGCAGCGATTGTTTCCTCCGTTCGAACTGAAGGGTTTCGATGGTAAGGTCTTCTGTTGACTGTCCCATGCTCGGCAAAATTGTTTACAAGTCTTATTATGGTCCATCTGCTCGGAGGATTGCCGCCAAACGTGCGCCTATACTCTCTTTGAACCGAAACTACGGACTCCAGTGCGTGATAGCGGCGGACAATCCAAATTCTTGTTTCAGTGTCCCAGTTATCCATTTTTGTTAAATGTAAAAGTCAATCTGCAAAATAAAAAAAAAATTAACCAGATTCATTAAATAGAAAAAAAGTTATTTAATTTTTTTTTGGTAGCGGCTTTCATCAGCCACCCTGTATAAAAATTGAGCGTGGCTATCATCCGATTTCGGCCATTTTAAATAGCTCTCGGAGAGAAGTGCCTAGGAATCCCATGAAAGATGCATGGTTACGAACGGAATAATTTTTCGAACGCTTTTGAGCCATATGTTTTGAATTCCAATAGGTTGGTACTTGTTGATTTGCCTTTAAATAATAAATAAATGTGGAGATAGAAACTGTAAGCTGATTTTTAACGATGGCTTCAAATAATTTTGGAAATGCGGAAATCGTTGCTATGCCACAATAGTTGTCTATAGCGGATATACCCCTACTCTTATAAAGCGATAGGAGACAAAATATATTTTAAAGACAGATTGAACAAATCAGCTAGAGTCTGGTAAATGTAGTTAGCACAGATAGTAGTGGATAGTTTATTTAAAAGTATACGATACTTCCTTCTGGGTGCCTAAAATGGAAATTTCGGCTCATTTGTGTGTTCCACAAAACTTTTCCAACAAAAGTATATAGCATTTCTCTAATTCGCTCAGTAGGAATACCTACATATCCTTTTAAATATCTGCAAATTTGCTTAAAGAAGTCTATTCGTTTTTCACAGTTCGACCGTAGCAAAGTATAATAGATTTCTGACGGTTATTTAAATTGTTAAATATTCTTTAATTTATGCATATGGCAAACCTCATTCATGTCAAATTATTTACTTATTGATTTATGCAAATATTTAGTTGCGCACAAGTCGTAAGCACAAAATGACCATAAAATTTACTAATAAAATATTATAAAATTTGTCAAAATATTTGTTTGCATAAAATACATAAAGGATGGAAGGATATACATAGATTTGGGTAAGTATGTATGCATATTTAATTTGTGATTTCTGTTAAACAAATACACATATTGTTGTTTAACGTATACATATTTAATAGTAACCAACAAGCATTTCTGTTTATTCTTTTTAAAAAAAAAAGTTACTCAAATTAAATTTGTTATGATCTATAATATAAGTATGCAGATTGAAAAAAAGTATCCCTTTTAGGGCCAAAATATACATATGAGGTATAAACAATTATTAAGTATCGATGGGTGTTATCAAAAAAAAAAAAAAATTTTAATAAGCAAATAAATATAATGACTATTTTTATTATTTTTATTTACTTATTCATAGCTTTTAATCAATTAGGTTTTTTTTTGTATCCACTAATGATACTCCAACTGTGCTCTTCGCATATTGTATACCAACAATTCCATGGAAATTTTATACTTTTGTGTATTTATTGCAATCGCTACAAGAACAAAAATAGCGTTCAATTGAGAGTTTAGAACAGACCTGTTAAATTTGATTAGTAATCAATTATATGGAGCTTTTTTAATTGGTAATGATTATTTTAATTGTTTTCAAGAAAAGGCAATTGTTAATTGATTACGATTAGAAATAAAAAATAAAAATAAAAAAAATCTAAAGTAATCAAAAAAGTGGTTCTAGATACTTTTGATTATTTTAAATTATTTTTTTGATTATTTTTTATTGCTTTTGAATTTTTTTTTCAATCTTGTTGATTTGTATATTTATGGGCTTCTACAACAATACTGAAAAAAAAAATTAAATAAAAAAATAAATAAAAATAATCAAAAGTAATCAGAGCAGCTTTTTTTGATTATTTTTTATTTTTTTTTTGATAATCGTAAAAATCATGATTTTTTTGATTGTGTTTTCATTAATTGGAAAATAATCATTAAAAATTGAAAGTAATTGGTAAGGAATCATTAAATGGATTCTCAAGAAAATAATTAATCAACACGGTAATCATAACAATTAATAATCAATTTTTAACAGGTCTGGTTTAGAAAAAATTTATAAAACATTTTTTTTTAACTTCGCATAGCTTCATATTTATAAACTTTTATTTATATAATGCTTGCTTTCATCTTTTTTTTATACAAAAGTTTAGCGTTTTTTAAGCTCCTACATAAGCATACACATCTAAGTTTGTCTATACATTATCCTATATATAGAAATGTGTATTAGAAGAAGTATGAGTATTATTGCAAATACTTGTTTATTGATACGCCTACAAATACATTTTAAACTACTATATAGTAATTATGCCTTAATTAATCTACTGTGGCATTAAAGCAGCTAGTCGTGTGTACTATTTAGTATACTTGCGTATGTGTTTGAAATATAAATAAATTGAATTGCTGGAAATACTTTACTAAGAGCTAATGTATAAACTATTTATAGACATCTTTTGAAATATGCCTTGCGCTTTAAGCATGTATTTTAAGAATTATTATATTCAATCTTTGACTAACTACACAATAATGAAAAAATACTTTTTGCGAAGCATGCTGGAGATACAAAGCCAATGCAACCTCAAAATCTGGATTTAGAGGCGAAAACCCCATTTCCATAGGTGAAATCATATTTTGGCCCATAACTTTAACTCTCGTTATTTCATGATAAAGATACATATAACAAAGTTTTAAAAGTTTGGTACCTGTACATTGCTGGTATTCAAGAAACATTGATAGCAGTGATTATTACTGAGCCAATAGAATCAAACAACAAAAACAAACAATAGTTTTTAGAATTTCTGCCTATCCGATTGCATGTTTGGGAGCGTATCACTAAAAAACTGTTGCATAGAATTGAATGCATTTTTCACCATTGGATTACTAGACGTCTAACATAAACTTTAAGATATCGCTTTTTGGATAACTCGACCGGTTTCGGAGTTATCGACCAGCACGTGGACCAGGGTTGAACAATAATGGATTGAAATGAGTGTTGCAATAAGTAATGTGATTAAGTTCCATATCTCAATTGGTTTCGGAGATATGATGATTAAAATCGAAATACAACGAAGCGTGGCCAGGGTTACTAGTTAAAATTATAAATGTGAATGGTTGGGCATGAAGATGTTTGGATGCCCAGAGTTTGTCTTTGTCCATCAATCCATCGGGAACGGTTTAACAAATTTACTAACTTTTTTCTTTGTTATTATTGTAATAGCTTTTGTTCTAAAAATAAATTTTTATAAAAAATTCAATTATATGTTATTTATTTTAAAGTTAAATAGTTTATCAAACAATTTATTAACTTCTTATCAAACTTAACCGTTGAAGAAAATAATGAATACTCAAATCCCGGTGCTAATTAATCCGTAATTGTAAAATCATATCGCTCAAATTTTTTTAAAATTTACATCTCTAGTACATATTGCCAAACATAGAAATTCAAGTAAGCTTAATTTGCAAAGGAATTTGTGCAAAATGTATGTATTTTCTAATTTCTAAATACATTATAAAATGTATATGTGTACCAGTATATAAGAGAATAATTAATTTGGCATACATGAACAAATTTGCACATAATTTTCAAACAGTTTTATACCTTCACATACTTATATATATGTGCTGAAATATATAGCTATGTATTTAAACAAACATACCTTTATGTTACATTTACATAAGTATATGTGTATGTTAGTGAAATCATAAGTGGCTGTGCATATGAAATGGCATTGTCATTGTAGACATAATTAAACTGTAATAACAAATTCACAGTTGAATATACAAACAGTCGAGTAATTAGTGTTTAGGTGCCTTACCGCATTAATACAATGTTCGATGTATTCACACAAATTGAGAATGCATATATGTACCTCATAGGAATGATTTGATTCTTCCATTATTTTGTTATTTTTTATACTAAATGCTGAACCACACACCCAACTGATTCAGTTTAGTTAGTTAATAATAAAACTAAAATAAAACAAAATAAAAAATAAAATAAAATAAAATTAAATAAAAATAAATAAATCAAATAAAATGAAATAATACAATAAAAAAAATATAAAAATTATTCCAGCTATCCTTTGGGTACGACTCCGCGAGTCATCAGCAGAAATCATTACTTTATTACTTTCTATACTGAATGCTGAACCACACGCAAATTTGATTTAGTTTAGTTAATTAATAAAAATAAGATAAAATAAAATAAAATAAATGAAATAAAATAAAATAAAATAAAATAAAATAAAATAAAATAAAATAAAATAAAATAAAGTAAAATAAAAGTAAATTAAATAAAATAAACTAAACTAAACTCAAATCAAATAAAATAAAATTAAATTAAGTATAATAAAATAAAATAAAATAACATAAAATAAAATATATTAAAATAAAATAAAAAAAATAAAATAAAATAAAATTAAAATAAAAAAAATAAAATGAAATAAAACAAAACAAAATAAAATAAAATTATAAAAGAATAAAAAAAAATAAAATTAAATAAAATTAAATTAAATAAAACAAAATTAAATGAAAGGAAATAAAATAAATTAAAATAAAACAAACCAAAATAAAATAAAAAACATAAAATAAAAAAAAACAAAATTCAAATAAAATAAAAAAAACAAAATAAAATGAAAGGAAATAAAATTAATTAAAATAAAACAAACCAAAATAAAATAAAATAAAACAAAGTAAAATAAAATAAAATAAAATGAATAAAATAAAACTAAATTAAAATAAAATAAGATAAAATGAAATAAAATAAAATAACATTAAACTTAAATTACATAAAGAGACATATAATAAAATAAAATAAAATAAAATTAAATAAAACTAAAATAAAATAGTATGAAATGAAATGAAATAAAAAAATTAAGTAAAATAAAATGCAATAAAATGAAAAGAAAAAATAAAATAAAGTGAAAAAAAAAAAATTAAATTAAAAAAATAAAATAAAAGAAGAAAAGAAAAAATGCATAAACTCATTTTTTATAAACGATGGGTAATGAATCCAAGTTCAAACCTAAAGCGAAAACGAAGGAAAATTGTTGGGTAATTTTTAAACAAATCTTCAGCCGAATGAACTTTCTATGTCGAATTTCGTAATCAAAATTTACCTAAATCCGCTTTAAAAATTAAGACCAATCCACAAAGAAAATAAGCTCCCCAATTTCCATGATAAAGGAAAATTCTTTAGCTAACACATACTCGACTGCGTAGTTGACTTCAAAGTTGGAAGCAATTTTTGGGTGTATAGAAACTCTCTCAGCTGAAGTTTCGAAAGCGCTCTATCTCAGATCTCTTTTTTAGAAAATATACTATTTTGTTTTAACATGTTGTTCAAAATAATTCGATTGTTAATGGCCACCTCATATAGAAAAACAACCAATAAAATACTTTGAAAAACAAAAAAAAACCATATATGCAAAAAAAATAATATTTCACAATTTAAGGTCAAAGGTGCTATAAATTCCAAATAATTTTTAAAACAGCAACAACAACAAATGATTTAAAGTGCCTCTGATTTCATTTTGATGACGCTATCCTTTGAATTCAATTTCAATTATCGCATGTTTTTAGCTTTGGACATCGCGCGTTTATAACTACAAAATTCATTTGCTACTAAATTATACCACATTGATTCTATTCAAATGTACTTGTACTATTATTGCTAAAATAAACTTCAACTAAACAATTTAAAATCAGATTTTTTTGAAATTTCCAATATTTGGCACAAATTTGTTTATGGAAAATTACTTCGAGTGCCTCGTGATTTTTAATTTGTGTGAATTTTCGTTTAGTTAACAAATTTGTTGATTTTCATTTTACGATCGACGCCAAATAGCCCTACACATACATACGTACACGCACACAAACTATCACATTAAGTTCATATCACAGACCCATACACATGCCATATAGAACTCACATGCCATTCAAGTCCTAAGCATTTCAAAAATCACACACCATACACACAGACAATCAAACTGCAATATTGATTTGATTTTTGTTTTTGTGGTGCTTTGACTACTGTCCGAGTTTAATTGTATATTATGTGTGCACATCTCTACATACATACATTTATATTGGCATGAAAATGTGGCAACTAAACAACAACAAAAAAATGATTATGAAAATATCAACATAAATATTATCGAATAGCTAAAGGCATCTGGTTTTATAGAAGTGTGTTTTTGTAAATTTCTAAAAATGATATTAAAAATTTAAACAAAGGTATTAGGGTGCACCTAAAAATAGAGAGACAATTTTTTTTTGCTTCCACGAAAATGCGAATATTTTAGTCGTCCGCATGAGCGGAATCAGGAAAAAAGCAATGGAAAAAAGATACAGCGGAAAAGTAAAAGCGAAAGGAAGAGAAAATGCAGAGAAGAAGGAACAAATAAAAGGGGAGAAATAACAATAAAGTGAAAGAGACACAATTTGAAAGATCAAGGGTTAAATATACGGTCAAGTGAAAAGGAAAGGAAACGAGGATGTGAAAGGGAAAAATAAAGGGAAAGGGAAAGTGAAAGGAAAGGGGATTGGGACAGGAAAGCGGAGGGAAAAGGCAAGAAAAACGAGGAGTGAAAGCAACAATTGGAGAAACTAACTACCTAAGACAGCTGCAAAATAAAGCGCACCCTAATGTAGATACGAATGTGTGTCGATGTAGTTGTTTGTTTTTGTTATAATAGCGGTCTGTCGATAATTTTTCAAAAACAAATTTTCAATTACTTATTCGATTATGACGTCAAGAGTCAAAAAAGAGATTTGAAATTTTAAAATGCTTCTACTTGCTGCCATTCGTTACACTGGTTGGCAAGAAAAATTTTTAAATACTTTTTTTGAGGTTTCCATATATTTCAGGCATTACCAAGCAACGAAATACTGCATATTTCAAATTTCGAATACAACCTCAAAACAACCTCAACCTGGAATTACGGGGCCAAAAGCTCCTTTTTCATAGATGAATTCGTATGTTGGCCAATGACTTTATATCTTTGATTGAAAAAAAGGAAGCTTTTTCAAATTTTCGGACTAACTCTGAACTCTCAAAGATTAACTCGAGTCTGGATGATGAGCTACATAATAGAAAAAAAATGTGTAAACGTTTTTAGTGGCTATGTTTTATTGGTATTCCCATAAAAAAAAATTTGGGGGTATTTAAATAAAGGAACTAGTTACATAAGCCAAACCTCTACTTTGCACTAAAAATCAAACCTTATTGAATACAGAATCGATAAGGACTGTAGCTAGAATTACTTATTATTCACTGGTGAACAAAATAATGGAAGCCGAGGCTAACATGGACTTGCATATTTTCCAAAAATTTAAGTGTTTGATATATTTTGCACCGTTTCTCTAAAATTTTTGTAAATAAAATGCGAATTTTATGCATTTCTAGAAACGTCGAAATGTCATTTTTTCAGTGGCACTAAAACTTCTTAGACTAAACAGAAGAAAATAGAATGAAAACATATGTTTGTCTTGACCTACGATAAGGGGGTTTTGACCCCTATATCAAAATTCTGAGCAACCAGTTTTCGTATGCTTGGTTTAAACTACAACATGAGCTATATCTCGCAAACATTATTTTATAACTGTAAGACGTTATTTTGTTATTCCTTCTAACCCGTTACCGCCCAATGTACCCAAACGAGGAAACCTCCCCAAATAGCGAAATCTGTATCTTAAACACCAAAAACAATTATGACAGCTTCATACTTAAATTAAACGTTTTCCATAAGGAGCATACACTTTCCTCAAAATTAAATAAAAAAAACTAGTTTTTTTTCGTTTAACTAAAATTGAATTACTTAATGGCAGCGAAAAAGAATTTCTGCCAAGATATTTCATTTATCTGTTAATGGGTTAATACAAACATATTTAGTTAAATCAATGTTGTAAACTTTCTTTTATTTTGGTAGTGGAGGAAATTGAAGTCATAGATTGTACAAGTACTCAACCCGAAAAATCTTAAAAATCATGTTTTTCAAAAATATAATGCTTTTTATTTTTTTATGTTTAATTAGGTAAATATGAAATTACTTAATTTGAGAACTGAAACATTTTTCTAAAAATTTCAGGACCTCTGTAGATATATCAGAGGTATAGTACAAATAAAAAGTGATCGTTAATTTTTGAAAAACATTAAGGCCCGGTTTCACCAACTCGACTTAACTTAGCTAAGTAGCGATTTTCACTTTTTCAGTTTCACCACCTAACTTAGCTAAGTCACAACTTAGTCAACTTGCCAGCTGACTTATTCTCGACTAAGCAGTGTTGCTGTGGTTCAAAACCTAAATGTCAGTAATGTTGCTAATTTGTTTTGTGCAACGCCCCAGTCGGAAACTTTACCATGCTTGACTTTAACAGGGTAAGCGTAGATGCATGTGAACGCTTGTTTTCTAGCATGCAACCATTACGAAACTATCGTTTTCAATTAAGCGCTAAATTTAGTACCTTCCAACTAAAGAGAAGTGGGTGTAATATCAATACATTCCTTCGTGTATGTCCATAAATGCCCATTTCGCACTGGGGTATTGGGAAGTGCAGAGGTGTCTGGTATGAAAAAATACTACTATGCATAAAACAGCTGATCGGGTTGTTGTGTTCAGAATTATTTAAGTCGCTCAGTTGGTGAAACCCAAAATTAAGTTAGTCTCGAATCTGTGCTAACTTAAGTCACGACTTAGTTTTAGTCTTAGTCGCGTTGGTGAAACCGGCCCTAAAAGTTTCTAAAACAAAAAGATAATTTTTTTTCTTTTGTATTTATTTATGATACCTCTAAGCAGACCTGTTAAATTTGATTCGTAATTAGTAATCAATTAGTTAGACGGTTTTTTTAATTGGTATTGATTATTTTAAGTATTTTTTAAGAAAATCCAATTATTAGTTGATTACGATTAGAAAAAATCAGAAAAATTTTAAATAATCAAAAACAATCAAAAAAAGTTGTTGTGATTACTTTTGATTATTTTCAATTTTTTTGATTTCTTTAAATATTGTTGATGTTTCTTCTGATGGGCTTCTACAACAATATTGAAAATAATCAAAAATTATAAGATAAATCGAAAAAAAATTAAAAAAAACAAAAATAATCAGAAATAATCAAAAGTAATCAAAACAACTTTTTTTGATTATTTTTTTTTAATAATCGTAAAAAATCATAATTTTTTTTTTGATAATTTTTTTAATTAATTGGAAAATATTTAATAAAAATTAAAAGTAATTGGTAATCAAGCATTAAATGGATTCTCAAGAAAGTAATTAATCAAACCGGTAATCATTACGATTAGTAATCATTGTTTAACAGTACTGCCTCTAAGTACCTAATTTAGTCATGCTAAAGTTTTTCTTTAATACAGTCGCTTCCGAAATATTTAAAATATAAACTTTACAAACCAGGAAAAAATAGGAAAAAATTAAAATTTTGAATTTGCATAATTTTAATATTTAAAATTTTTTGTCTTTGGCAGAATTTCATTGTGGCAAAAAGAAACTCCAACCTAAATTTATTCAAATCAGAAGAGGTCGATTTCAACTATCTGACATTGATATGGAAAATCTCCTAACTTTTCACAATTTTACTGACTAACCAAAAGGGGGGTAAATACAAAGTTAATTTAAAAAATAAATGTCGTATATTTTTCATTTAAGTATTTACTACTATAAATAAGTTCAAGGACAAGAATAATAATTTTTATTTTTTAATAATTTTCAATAATTATAAAAAATTTATATTTGAATAGAAAAGAAAATTTTGGAGACAAGCCCCGCCTTTTTTTATATCCATTTCAGGGGCACGTTCTGTTAACCGATAAGCTATCGGAAATATTTTTTTTTTTGCATATAATTTATTATTCATGGTCTTGAACTTATATATAGTCATTAATAATTTAAAATGCAGAGGCCGTACAGAAACAATTAAATTTTTGGTATAAAAAATATTTTACTTCATAGTTATTACTAGCTATAAGTTAAATTTCACAAAAATACAGCACAACTAATTATTTAAATATGCCTATTATCACAATAATTAGTAACAGTAAAATATTTATAAGTAATTAATGCATGCGAAAAAAATGCAATAAATAACAGTTCTGAGCAACAATAAATAAACTTAGAAAGCCATATTGTGTGGTAATTCGTTTAAATATCTGTGTATAGCATACGAGTATGTATTGAAAAAAAAAAACCACAAATTATGAAAAAATACACATTTTAGGCAAATGGTGCAACGAGTTGTGCAAAAAAAAGGTCCTTAATGGCATATGGCTTAATGTTTGAACACAATTTTAATACAATTTAAACTAATATAGAAACAGCAAAGTCCGCATGGATGTTAGTCAAAATTTCAAACTCACAGCATTCAATTAATTTGCAAAATTAAAGACAAACAAAAAATCAATAATTTATTAAAAGAAAACAGCAAATTTGTGTTTTTAATAATTTTTACAAAATCATCTACTTTAACTCAGACGTTGCACAAACTTTTCTTATGTAAAATAATATTTTCTGAAACTTACCCCCATATTCACAAAAAATAAAAAAGGTTTATAAAACTCTTATAATTCAAAATTTGTATTGAAAAGTCCTTTTAAAAAGCTTTAAAAACCAACTTTATTTTTTTTGAATATGCGGGTTATTCTATAGGTAATATGAACATCAGATTGCCGGTGTGTACCCTAACAACGTTGCGTATATTCAACTAAAACCAAATGTGGGGACCCCTTTTTCTCAGGCAGCAGACCGAGGATCTGTGTCGAATAATCGCAAAAAAGTAATTTCATTGCATATTATTTGCATTACAAATGCAATAAAGTTTTACTTATGTCTGGAATAGGAAGATATTTACCCGTTTTTTTTTCGCAAGCACTAAGCGACTTATAAATAAAAAAAACAGTATTAAAATTTTCCAACAATTTAAAATCTACATTGAAAATTAAATTGATACTTGGAGCTTGAGGGATAGCAACCAAAATTGTGAGCGCTTATAATTATATCTGCTGGCTTATTTGATTGTTGGTTTCACTTCAAAAACGTTTTTAGGCGAGCGGTGAAAATTGTATCTAGCTTCGAAATGAGCAATAAAAAACGGTCATTATTTATTTTAGTATTAATTTAGGAAATTTTTTTAAAAAGGTAACGGTTTTGTTAACATGTGTCACCTGGCAGCAGTTTTTCGCTGTGTGCACCCTTGATAACGTGGCACCCAACGTGTTAACGCTCAACAGAAACAAGAAAAAATTACTCATACGCCGCGGTGATCATACCAATTAAATCAAACGAAGCGTTTATTCTCGCAAAAGAGGAACTTAGCAATACGAACTGTATAAATATAAATTTTATTTTAAAAATTTTAACCAATAACAAAAAGATCACAAAAAAAAAAAACAACTCATCGTGGCATTCACAGCATCAAGACCAAACAAACGCCCTTCAGTCATATTGAGCTTGACCAAACGCCCGCAAGTGATTACATTGTTCAGTAGATAGTTAATATGCTGTGGCTGTAGCAAACAACAACAAAACATAAAAAAGATATGTAGAGGCATAATTAAGTGGCCACAACAAAAACAACATTGTACATTAATAACAAAAGAGTGCATACAGTTGAATTGAAGATGTCTGCCAAGCGCACAGCAGAGATCCAGCAAACTACATAGTAGCTTTAGTCAATATATATGTATGTATGTACGCTTAATTATGCTACAAATTTACACATATATATGTATGACTTATTCGCACATACATTTTCACATATAGATCCGTAAAAAATGTGTAGCTGACGCACGAAGTAGCTCACTAAATCGTTAAAGAGTGAAGGGAATGCTGACTATTGCGGGTGGTGATTTCGAATCAAATGATTTCAATGCGACGTGCAAGTATGAATATCCACATCTTACTTCGTATATCCGAACATAGGCGTATACTGCTAGGTGGGGGCAATTCGTAATCTGATGCAGGAAATCAAGGCTGTGTAACCTCAAAGTAATTCTAATTCATTTTTCTTCTTGCTTTCTATTTCCATTTCTCAGAAATTTTCTGTTAACTCTGTCAGCGCTCCAGCCAGCGGAGTTTTGTTTTCTAGAAAATGTATCGTCATTGTGTCCTGAACTATGTGCAAAGTTTCATGTGACTAGGTAACCTGGAAATTAGTTAAGAAACCATAGCAAAGTTCTCAATCTTGAAATAGTTCGATCGTTAACTAATGTTTTCGAACAAATATTAGATTGTCACAGAGTTCTAAGCTATGGCTAAAGTTTCAGTTCTCCACCTCTTCGAATCGATCGCGACATTCCCCCCCCGGGCTTTTCAAGAATTAAAAATTTTCTCGATCGGTGCACCATCTAGCGGAATTTCGTGTATAGCGTATGGCATGGTCTCTGATTGCTTTCTATATGCCAAGGGTTCTGACCTATGGCTAAAGTTTCAAGTCTGTGCTTCGCCGGGAAGTTACTCAAACATCTAGTGGAAGATTACCCCGGTTTTTCAAGAATTTAGATTATCTCGATGCGTGCGTCACCTAGCGAAATTTTCCAGTGCATATCGCATTTCCAAGGGGTTGTGAACTATGAGTAAAGTCTTAAGCCTCTACCTCGCTTGAAAGTTACTCAATAATGAATCGCAAGATTCCCCCCGCTTTCAAGAACTTTAAATTATTTCGATCAGTGCACCATCTAGCGGAATTTTGTGTACAACCTGCTGTGTGGTATTTAATAGAGTTGGTAAATTTCGTTCAACTGAATGATCGAACGAACTAGTTCTTTTTTCAAATGTGAAATAGGTCGCTAACATCGTTTATTCGTTCGACCGTTCAATCAAAGAGCAATGAATAAATCGAGCATCGAAAAATAAGAAGAACAAGTCCAACCATCGAATACTATCAATTCGCAGCTAAGGAAGTTAGTAAACAAAAGATAAAGCGTGGACACATATGATGTTGTGCAACTTGGGTAGGAATTCGTCGCTCGGTAAGCAAAAATTACTGTGGTCATAAGAGCCAATGTCAATTTTATGAATCACATAAGCTGTTTTTCAAAGCCAATATTGAGTTTGATTTCTAAAGCAATTTTAGCTTTACTTTAGTTGGAAATGGTCCTGAAGTGATCCGAAAATGACCCAATATAGATCCGTGCGTCAAAGTGACCCAACCTTGACCTAAGAATATGTATGGATGAGAAATGATTCAGCGATTTCGCTCTCTCCGAGTTCTGTTTTTGCTATCAAAATCTGAGTACATCCAATGTTCCACCTGTCAATGCTGTCTTTCTTAATATCGTGTGAGATAGAAAGAGACAACATGTGAACATAGTGGAATTAACCAACGATATTGTGCCACGTTTACAGGCAGCCTTGTTCGATTTGCTCTATAATTTTGACACACATCAGCTGTGTTGCGATAGCATAATAGTACAATTTCTTAAAATCTTGAGCAGTTTAAAATGAAACTAACAGCGTATAAGATAAAAGGTATGGTTCCCAAGAGCCAAGTTCTGCATTTATTGAAAACGTTAAAAAGATAAAGGAAATGGTTTTGTTCCGAATCAGTAAATCACTCCTTAATACGTGCGCTCCGACTCTATGGCAAGGCTGACGGTGGCTCATATCTGATCACATCGCGGGTTACAACAACGCTCCAGTACGAAAGTTTCAATATGATTATGGATTGCTTTCACTGTCACATTATTAGTAGCTTTGAGTTCGAGAGCAGAAGATGGCACTTTATGAGAAGATGGACGTGAAGAGCAGATACGTCCTTCCAGCGATTTTTTCTGTGTATAAAGAGGGTGACCAGTGTGTCTTGTAAAGTACTTCAGACAAAAATTATCGGTGCGATTCAATAGGCGCGGAATTGATACTGGCTCTTGAATGTGGGACAGTCAAATCTTTTAAAGAGCCTATCTAATAGAAATCTTTGTCTTTAATTGCAGCAGAGTATTTACGTTGTAGTTGTGAGAAGAAATTTGAGTAACAACAGACCTATTTTGATGCAAAGCTTTCCAATTTTTGCGAGAAAGAAATTTAGGGAAAAAGATTGATTAGATTCGAAGTAATGCAACCGTTGAAATTTATAAGAGATCATTGGAAAAGAACTCACTATGATCATATTGCTGAGTCCACGTATACTTATAAAATATGCATGCGTCACAAAATCAAACCTAACCTGAAAAAATTAAAATTTTATTCGTACCAGCCTAAAACTTTTTCAAAACTGACTACTTCCCTGCAAGCAGACTTGAATAAATATGTTCAATAAATATGTTTGTAATACTCATATATATATATACGTACATATAACTGTTGCTAAAAGTATGTGAAATAATGAAATGGAAAGACGAACAGATTCTCGGAATAATTTTAAATTTTTAAATTAAGTACACAACAACAAAACAAAAAGCAACAAACAATAGTAAGGCCATCAAAAAATAAAGAAAAACAAATTAAAACTGTGCATACTATATACTTCATATACGCATTTACATTTTGACACATATACATTTGTATAAAGTACATAGGTATTATGTGCAAAGCTTTCAACGTCTGTGCAATGACATTGCCGACGACTGCAACTGCGACGGCTGATAGCCACCAAAGCCACTTGAGAGTGAAACTGGAAGCAAAGTAGGAGATTATAACAAATTAAAACGTTAAACTTTTGGTATTTAAATATGTAGTATTGTGTGCACAGTAGAGCGTATCAAATAGTTCAAAATTTTTCCGCACCCTGCGATTTCATTCCTCGGAATGAACAATTTTTGTAAATGAAATAAGTGAAGGCACATTTTATCTTTAGAAACGGATAAGCTTTGTCACAAAATTTATCTTTTATTTGAGTTTTTCTCGGAAAAGCGCACCCTACAAGGTGTCTTCACTACAGGGTGCTGTTTTGCGAGAATAACCCGGGCAAGAATGAGCTAAAAAATTTTATATATTAATTTTTATCAAAAGGAAAAATAAACGACTTTGACGTCTAAGTAAAAGCTAAACTATTTCAAAATATTTTTGCAGAACACTCTATCCTAGATTTTTTTTGCTGAGGTAGGGCTTTTTCAACCAAGTTCACGAATAGGGCGTTATTGAGAAAAAAATTGTAAAGAAAGCACTCTTTTCCAAAATATTTTGAAATGGTTGATCTTCCACTGAACCTTCGAAATGTGCTCTTGGGCATTGCATAGCACAGCACATCAGTCTACCCTTTTAAGAGAATAGCTGGCCGAAGCAACAGCGCAGACCTATTCAACCTATACATGTCTTCTTCCAAGTCAGAAATATGGTGTCGATAGAAAAACCTTGCCGTTCGTAGCTTCTTTGTTCATTCGCATAACGCGACTTAGGCAACGAAGTATCTGGGCTTTTATGTGTTGCACTATGCTTATATCTATGAAAAGCTCGTACACGAAGGTGGTATAAATCTTATAACTTATAACAAGTTATTCTTGTATATTTGTATATCCACTACTACCTCAGGAACGACTTAACCGATTTGGATGAAATTTGGTAAATGGGTAGTATCCTTTGTTTGAGGATTTTCTACTTTAATGTTGCCACTTGAGGTGGTTCACAGGGCTGCCACCTATATAAATTTTTTTTTAAATATTAAGCAATATATGGGAATATGGGTATCTAATGAAAGGTATTTTAGGCCGTATACCAACCAAAGTATTGTCGAGTAGGGTTGCTACCTAGGGTTGCCACCTGACCGCATTTTATTTATTCCTTCAGATATCGACCACTATTTCGGGAACGGATAAACCGATTTCGATGAAATTTGGTAGATGGATAGTATGATTCCTTCTTAGATTTTCTACTTGGATGTTGCTACTAAAGGAAACTTAGAGGGTTGCCACCTTTCCGACTTTTTTTTTTAAATATTAAGCAATATATGGTAATATGGGTATCAAACGGAAGGTATTTGAGGCCGTATACCAACCAGAATATTTTTAAGTAGGATTGCCACCTAGGGTTGCCACCTGACTTCATTTTATTTATTCCTTCAGATATCGACCACTATCTCGGGAACGGCTAAACCGATTTCGATGAAATTTGGTAGATGGATAGTATGCTTCCTTCTTAGATTTTCTACTTGGATGGTGCTACTAAAGGAAGATTAGAGGGTTGCCACCTTTCCGACTTTTTTTTAAATATTAAGCAATATATGGCAATATGGGTATCAAACGGAAGGTATTTGAGGCCGTATACCAACCAGAATATTTTTAAGTAGGATTACCACCTAGGGTTGCCACCTGACTTCATTTTATTTATTCCTTCAGATATCGACCACTATCTCGGGAACGATTTAACCGAATCCTACCAATGATTCGCGTTTACTTTTGTGGTTAGTGTTCGATATTTTGGAAATTTATGCTCTTGGTAAGTAAGATTATGCGACAAACTCGAGAAATACCGAGCAAGGCTCGGTCACCCAGGTACTTTATATTATATTAGCAACTGATATTTTTAACACGGCGATATCCTACGAGATGGCAATTGTCCGCTTCTGCATCAGGAATATACCAGCTGACATTCTAGGCAGTGTATACATCAGTGCAAAGATTAGCTTTTTGTGGTGAAAATTATAAGTTTCGGAGTTCCTTGCAAATAACCACTCGCTTATGGAATTCTAGTTCATAATGTGCAAGTTCTTGGTAAGAACATTTTTTAGAAAGTGCTATTTGCTATCTGCTCGCTATTTTCCAAACAATTCCGTTGGAGATTAACTGTCATTATATTCATAAAAACTGCATTTCACAATCACAATAAGTCAACCCTGAAAAAAACAAGAATACATTGCATTTGTTATAAACTTTTTCTTCAAAAAAAGTGTACTTTGATTATTCCAAAAAGAAATGTTACTTACTTACAACAATTGCTTTGACAAGTAATCGTTTTGTTTTCACTTTTCTTCGTGGTTTCAATTGAGCACTGCTTACTCGTTGTTGCTTCGCTGTACAGCCGTCGCAAAAAATAATGGTGATTTTGTTGACATGCACGCACGTACAACCAAATGCAATATTTGAAGCAACAAAATTATCAATAATTTCACTATTAAAAGTATTATTTACAAGAAAGTTTTATATCCAATTTAAATAAATGAACATTTAACAACTCAATATATTAGTTAAACAGATAATTAAAATGTAGAACGGCGTTGTTAACTGAGCGATTGCTATCCGAATACTGAATTGTTTCCATTTTCTCTCGTCTATGTATTTCTCTATAAACAGTTCTGGAGGGTTGTTGCTGCTTATGATAGTGAAAACGTTGCAGTCGCTAGGACTGGTATGTACAAGCCCACGACACTTTAGTCAACGAACTAGAATGTTTACTTACTGGTTTGGCAGTTGACTGCAGGGTTGGTAGACCTTACATCCTCTGGAGAACTTCGAGTACTACCCGAATACTTCAAAGGTTCCGACATCTTCACAGCTTTAAAGCCGATATATGGTAGCACGAGGGACACATAGAACGTGATTTTTCTTAATTTGACTTTGAATGTTCTACTGAGTCGAAAGTAGTGGTATTTTAGACAAAGTCCAACAAAGCTTCAAAACTGCATCTTTCGACAGTGACATGGCTGTCAGGGCTCAAGACTCGCTTTTTACACTTTTCACCGAGGCCAGATAAGTAAGAACTTGCATTTCGCAAACTCTTCAGTAAGTTTCCTTTGTTGTTGTTGTTGTTGCTGTACCGACAAAAACACTCCCCAAAGGTTTTGGGGGGTGCTGTCGAACTGACAGTCCTTGGCCGGATATGAATCCGGTACGCTCCGGTACTCCCTTGCGGTACTGCCCGACTGTCGTGGTAGCGATTTGGTATGACCAGTGGAACCTTCTAGGTCATGTCACCCCTCCTTCCGTAAGGAAGGAGAGATGGGTAATGAGAGGTGAGAGGCATCATATCCGTAGATCAACCATCGAGTTGCACGTCATTACCTTTGTGCATATTAGTCGCCTCTTACGACCGGTATGCCTACCTCGGGCATAGTCTAAACCCCTAACCCGCAGGGGGTGTAAGTTTCCTTTCGGGAAGCTGATTGTCGATTCTCCTGTCTTGTGTCTTCCAAATTATTTGGAGTAGCGTCAAGATTTGGCCGATTGCAGACTTGATAGGTTTAAAGCCGCACTGATAATATCCAATCGGCTTGTCCAAGATGGACTTATGTCTTCGCCAGATAGAATTTCATATGCGATATCAAAAGTGCTAAGTTGCAAAAGTTGGTGAAATTTACGAAATCACTCCGCTCGTGTGATAGGAAGACATACTTACTTTAAAAGCTGGAGACATGAGCTATCTCCGTTTAAGAACTCTACTCTTTCCTATTTTAACTGAGCGGCTTATTGCTCTTCCCTTTAAAGTGGTTTATTATATTTGAGCTTTTATATAGTCTTTCTTACTTCGTCATAGTCAGGTGGTGGAACCTAGCTTCGATCGTCAGAGGTAATGGTATCGTATTAACAAACTCTATCAATATTTTGCAATGAATTCAGACTTATGTGCGCTATGTATGTCGGTAAATAGGTCGACGTTATTGAAACTGTAGGCATTCGTCATGATTTTGAAGCTTTCTAAGCATTCCCTGTAGTCAAACCAACTAGTTGCTAACTACTTCAAAAGTAATATGTACACCAAGTACAACTAGACTGCCAACGCTCTTTTTCCTTATAAGCAACTGGTATCTTTAACATGGCGATGTCCTACGAGATGTCAATTTTCAGATTTCTGACAGAAATGGACCAGTCTCAAACTAGTTCAAAATAGACCAACCAATTTTTGTTCAGTCACGAGAACGAAAATTATTTAAATGCCGTCGGGCTCAGTTTATAAGTTTTCGATTTAGACCGCCGAGTTCTACGGTTCTACTCCCAGCAAGATAAAAAGTAAAATATAAGTACTCGGATTTTTCCAACTCTGGACATTTTAGCAGTCTGCATAGCATTGAAATTTTACTGGTACAATTTTAGACCCCTTTGGGCTGCTTCGGTACCAGTCAGAAAATTTTATTTGTATGCTGGTGTGTTTCCTCACTAGATTGGTGCTTCACCACACTCACAAGTTTTGGACTCACCTTTATTTTTTCCTAATGCAACGTTTAGAAAATCGGATTAAATATCCACAAGAAGATTCGTCCCCATTTAACAATAAAACAATTAAGAAAGATTAATTTAAAAAAATTATTTCAATGATAGCGGAAGTTGTTCGCATCACTTGAGGTCATAAAAATTATACACTGAGTTTTATTGTAGCAGTCAAAACAAAACATAAACATCACATTAGGGTGGATACAATGGAGATTTGTAGGCAGCCGTAAACCAACGTCAAAAGTCACTTGCTTCCAAGATTGTTCTTTCAAGTTGTTTTGCGCTTTTCTTGACTAAGTCTATTATTCTCTCAATCAAAGCTGTCTTCGGTCAGTTGTCAACATCACAGAAGCGCACTCACATACATATATCTGAGTATCATACAGTTAACGAAACAGTGTACGGACTTGGAAATTTTAATAAGTGGTAGGGTTGTTAAAAAGTAATGGAAAAAAGCCCACAACCAAACCCGAACTGTTTTCGCATTGCTTCAGGATAGCGTTCCATATCTCACACTTTTGAAGAGCCTTTCCGTTCTTGATTTGTTGCCACATTTCTAGGCTATCCACTATCATCTTCGGCTGCATCTTTTTTAGTATTTTTTTTAAAGTAGCAGTCTTCAGAGAGCAAGGATTTGCATATGATCTTGGTCCCTCAGGTTTTTTACTCCCCATAGTATTCTTCTTTTCAGGTCCTGCAGCTCAATAAGGTTTATTCTGGTTATCAAGGGTACGTCTGCTTTTAATTTGGTTCAATGAGCGCTGTTTCCTGTACAAAGGTTATGAGCTTTCAGCGGATCTTTCTCTTATGGATTTCTGAGGGAATAGGTTAAAACCATCAGCAGTTTTCAGCATGCGGAACTTACGCCCGCCATTTTAGTAGGAAAAGAAGATGTTCGTAGGGAGCATAACTTAACGAATAAATAGTGAAGGTATAAGTCATAGTTTCGGAGAGGATTTCGAAACCAACTTCTAACAGTGTAAGCCTTTTTAGTTCTATCAGCTGAGGGCTAACAAACTGGAGAAACTGCGTTGTTCATATCAAACCTTGGTTGACCTTCCTGCTCGATGTATTAGCGGACTTCATCGCAGTGACGTTCCTTAAATGGATGATGTTGTTGTAACGGCAAAACTATACCCCTTCCGTAAGGAGTGAATCTGGTACGCTCCGGTACTATCACGACTGCAGCCTGAAGGATTTTTTGGCCCCTTGAGAATCCTTTTCTTAGATTTTTGTATGCATTTTACTACTGTGCTGTCGTTCCATCGGTCGGGATCAAGACTTTAAACTTGAACTGATCAACTTGAGACTTTTATATATCACGGGCCCTCTAAGACTGTCGATATGAGGCTATGAAACCATCTCTTACATAGTTTCGGATTATGCTCTGAAACTATTGCTATAATGCAACATATCTACGCATTCCGTAGTGTTGAAATTGTTCGAGCATTACTACCTTCTTTTGCTGGCTGTGTAGCAGTATGGCAGTTCTTTTCAGAAGTCGTGCATTTCAGAAGTCTGAAGCCATATTTTTTGAGTGATATTCAAGTATTAATTGTGGCTGGTGCGAGGACGGCGAGTTTGTCCTCTTTTTCTTTTTAAAAATTGGGACTAGCTCCTGCGTTTTCCATGGCTGTGGAAATAATCCATTCCCAAGGCAAGCATTAACTATATATATCGAGCAGAACCTTTGGTGGGACTCTCCTGCTATTCTTAACGTTTAGTCACTCTGCTAACCTTAAATACGATTTATAGTTTAGAAAAGCAAGGTTTGTCAAGCGGAAGGTCACCCTTGCTTGTTAAGTTGTTAGAATTTGGCCAAGTTAGGTATGCCTTTCTTAACTGAAATCCACATCGATTCCGGTTTCGGAGTCAACGAAAACGCTACAGCAAGGTGCTTGTACCGGATTCATATCTGGCAAAGGACTGTCAATATCAGAATATCCCTGTTTAGTACATCATGTCTTATCCAATGAATGAATGTGCGTGCTAAGCAGCGCGAAGTACAAACAAATCGTTCCCTGCTCAGTCGGGCTATGGTCATTATGGTTCATACAGATTCATATGGGACTTTGGTCTCATAAAGTAGTATTTCTTAAACATACGTCGGTCCGAGAGTGAAAACGCTAAGTTTGTACTGGAATCTCTTTTCGTCAACATCCGGAGTTGCATTCTTCTGAAATCTTTCTAAAGCAGCTGGCTTCTAAAAAATGCACAAGATTTTCAAGCTTGTATGTTAGTAGTGATAGGATCTCTTTTTTAAAAAAAAGTACAAGACTTACCACTTCAGTTATAAAAGTCCGAACACTGACTAAACTGCCCATAAGTCATTTCTTAAGAGCGGTCCGACCTCGTTCATATTGTTCGCATAATCATTTTGCTAGTTCGACTGTCGGTTTATTCATTCATTCATTTATGGAATGTGATGTGATGCGATGAACGTTAGATATGCTCTCGGCGCACTTCATCAACTCCATCCAACGCTTTGTGTATGCTGGCGAGCCGGTATTGTACAATTTCGAACGCTGTCATATTCAATTTGTATTGCGGGTGTTAGATTTAAGTCGTTACGTTGTCTGAGGCATTGAATGACGAAATGCCACTACTGTGTGAACGTTTGACCGCGCCTAAGGAATATTTAGTTGTATTTGTATGTGCGTTTATATGGAAAAATAAATGTATTTTTTTTTTGTTAGTAAGTAAGTACATACTCGCACATATTTCGTGTTTATTCAGCTAAAGGCAGCCAATCGAGCAATCGGTTACACTTTTTGGCTCACTTTTTGTTCTCTTTTATTTCGATACTCTTTTGGTTTTTTTTTTTTTTGTTTTGCTTTAATTGATCACTGAATACTTTTGTTTTTATTTATTTTTTTTTTTTACTTGTAATTGAATTTCAAAGTAACGCAAAGCAACTCAACTGAATGTGTGTGAACTCAACTTGAATATGATTCGCGGGTATTTGCGTATTGGGATCAGGGACTCATCAATTAGTAAATTAATTTTTTTGTATCTCCCTCGGTCTTTGCTTTGTCCTCTAGCTCTTTATTACATTATTAGTAGTTTTATTTTTCATTGTTTTTTGTAACTGTACGATGTTTTTTTTTTTTAATGCATAGGTATTAACTTTTGTGAGTACGTATATGATTATTTACACTTATCACTACTAAGTTATATTCATGAAATATCCACATAGACAACATCTATGATGCTAACACATTGTTGACCGGCAATTTTACGTTGAAACTATCTCATGTCACCGGCTATTACTTCTTAATTCAATTTCGTGACTGAAACAATACAGACAACCCTCAATAAACTTTATTATACATAAGGAATTTATTTATTTATTATATATGATTCATTAAAAAACTCTTTGTTATCACGATCTGCCATGGTTGCAATTTTTACAGAACTAAAATTGTTAAAAAAATCTGAGTATCTAGAAAAATAATTGTTTTTATACAATGTGTTAAGCAGGGACCACAAATACCAGTTATTAGTAAAAACTTTAATTAAAAACTTTACTATGAAAGAAATGTTTTACAACTAATTTAAATATACCAACGGATTTATTTTTTTATCGAGAATCAAATTTGACTATAATTTTTATTTTGCAATTTTTATGGAAAAAAATCAATGATAACAATTATTTCTGTTTTTTAATTTTATAAATCCTTTTTAACAGTTATTTTTGATTTTTATTTTTAAAAATCCTATGCAACAGTTATTTTTGATTTTTATTTTTAAAAGTCATGAATAAAAATTAACCACTAACTTTTTTTTAAAAGTTATGCTCATAAAAGTCATCATAATTTTTCGAGGAAACTAAGTTTTTTAAGAACAAGTTAATTTTTTTTTGGAAGAAATTACAATAATGAACATACATACATATTAAAATTTCTTGAGGATATGTTTGTTTTTAACTTACATTGTTTAAAGAAGAATACAGACAAACAAAAGAGCTTCAAGTGTATAGGGATTGCGCAGCCCCGAGTATAACTATCAAAAAGTGCGAAATATTAGGATGACTTTTATAATCATGACTTTTAAAAAAAGTCAGTGGTTAACTGTTATTCATGACTTTTATGAATAAAAATTAAAAATAACTGTTACATAGGATTTCTAAAAATAAAAATCAAAAATAACTGTTAAGAGGCGATTTTGAAAATAAAAATCGTAACAGTTACGGTCCCTGCTGTTAAGAGTCTATGTAGGCAAAGGAGAAATTATTTCATAGTTTTAAGCGGCCGCCGTGGTGTGAAGGTAGTGTTGCCGGCCTACCACACCGAAGGTCCATGGTTCGAGCCCTGGTACAGGTAACATCAAAAGTGATTTGAAAAAAGTTTTTCAAAACGGGGTCGCCCCTCGGCAGTTGTTTGGCAAACTCTCCGAGTGTATTTCTGCCATGACAGGCTTCTCAGCAAAAATTCGTCTCCTTTGTAGATGCCGTTCGGAGTCGGCAAAAAACTGTAGGTCCCACCAATTTGTAGGGAAAATTCAAATCGGCACACCACAAATTGGAAGAGAAGCTTGGCGCAAAAATCTCTTAGGAGGTTTATGATGATATACCTGTTGTATATCGCGCCATAGAGAGAGAAGTCCATTACAAGCTCTTTAACTTTTTCTATTCAATTTCTTATTTTATTTTAATAATATATATGCCAAAATGCCACCAAAATAAGTCCTTAAATACGTTTTTTCTCAATATCGCGTTACTGGTGCCACCTAGTGAATAAACTATTTTGTTATATACGTTTCAAATACCAGCCAAATCGGACTATAAATGGGAATTTTGCAAATACAACAACCCGCCGCCACCTGCCGGAATTTCTTTTTTTTGGCTAATGCATTGTCACCGAAACCTGAACGATGGTGAGAGTTTCACGATCCTCGCTCAACGAGAAATTAGTTGAAAAACGAATGCAACGACACCGAAAACAGACACTCGCATTTTGTAAATAAAGTGACCCATACGCTACCTAGCAGGTCTGCCTTTTTTGACTTTTAAATATTAATCTCTACACAAAATAAAATATCAGTTTGATGTCTGATCATTGCAGATATTCACGAAAAATTTATAAAAGATAAAATTACAATTTACTCTTATTAGCAACTGTTCCCAAACCCGAAAATCTGAGGATTCTAAGAAAAATATCCCTTAATTTTCTGCGCGTAAAAACCTCCTTGCTGCCGGTGTACGGGTAGAACAGCTGTAACATAAATGCCCAAGTTGAAGGAAATTGTCCCACTTTATGGCCAAACTATACATTCAAGGTATTAACAATTATATATGTATGGATGGCCGTCAATCAAAAAAACTTTGAAAAAAAAATTATTATAATATAGAAAATTTAGTTTAAAAATGGCACCAACACAAATGCCAAACATGTATTCACACTATAGAGCCGTAGTTGTGTGAGTAGACATGTCATGCAGGTTATTGTATTACTCGTGTGATCGATGCGAGTGCGAGGTGTTGGTGGTGGAACAATGAAAAAAAAGTATTCGCACTATGTCATGTATTTTTGCCTTAGCTGTTGTTATTGTATTGATCACTGATTACGATGCCCAATGTCAGTGGCCCTCCTGAGAGCACGAAAAGTTGCTTTGTTGGAGACATTAAACATTCACACCATAGAGCCGTTGTTGTGTGAGTAAACGTGACATCCCAGCTTACCAAAGTCGGAGCGCTCGGAAATAATGATCCACAAAAAATCCATAATTTGAGCTTTTTTGAAGTGTTATTTAGTAAATATCAAAAAACCCATTTTTTTATGAAAATTCACGGAGCATTTGGAGAAGAATTGAATATTGTAGAGCGGATAAACGCCAAGGCTCAGTTATATGAACGATTAAGAGCGTTTTCTGATCCTTGTTTTTGTACGCGTAAAGAGAATTGTGAGAAAATAAACGCTGGAGAACGGATGAGCAGGAACGTTCAATTATATGAATGTTTTAAAAGAATTTTCTGAAGTTGTTTTATGCCCAAAATAATAAAGATTTCATACCTTTTGAAAAGGCATCTAATAGATTAAATGTAAAAAGAGTATGTAGCACAGATATTCAAAATCGGAGATGCGCTTAAAAGTTTTCAAAGTATTCGATTTAATACTTGCTCAAATATTTAGTTCACACATAGCCAATTCAGTTTCATATAAGGTTTGCATTTTACGATGCCGATCCCGTAATGGGGACATGCCACGGAAGTATGCACTCTCTGAGGATACTTAACCATTGGTTTTGACATAAGAAATTCATATTTGCAACTACATACAACCATACCTAGGCACTTGTTCCATCTAGGCACACACTTATGGTATCTAGCTAGTTATAAAAATATTTTTTTCAAATGCAAAAGCCAACACCTTTCAACATTATAGCACAATTTCACTAGGAAGTACTTAAAAGATATTACATAATATACTACATACAAACATATGCATATCTATATATACACATGTCTTATCACCATTGGCCCACCAACTACCTTGGGTGTTCTAACTAAAAGTGCAATTTTTGTTGTTTTTTTCTGAATTTATTTCATTTCATTATAAACGCAGTGTGTCTCAGTGTATGTTGCTCCTGTAACAAAGTTACGGTTCAATTTTTATGATCGAGAAGTTAAAGTTTTATAAGCTCTGCAGTGCTTATGCGTAAGTTCATAAGTAGATATATATGTACATTAGGGTAACTAGAGCTAATTTTTTATACTAGAGTTGGTCAGTGGTTGAAATTCAACCAAAAAACTTTATTTTGTTTTATTTAATTTAATTTCTTTTTATACTTTTCACGAACATGAAATGGTATATTAACTTTGGTCCGATGTTTGTAACGTTTAGAAATATAAGAGATAGACCCACCATTCAGTATACCAAATTGATCAGGACGATGAACTGAGTTGATACAGCCATGTTCGTCTGTCCGTCCGTCTGTCCGTCCGTCCGTATGAAATCTGGCACACGGATGTATTTTTGTATTATATTAAACATTTGTCGGATCCGGTATAATCGGGTCACTATATCATATATCTCACATACAACCGATCGTTCAAATAAGAGGATTATGACCATTTCTCCCTCATTTTTAAAGATTAAAACTTGAAACTTGGTGAGATAGTTTATTATGGATAGCAAAAGATTTCGTAAAAAAATCACCAAGTTCGGAGCTATATATAGTATATATCCCATACAACCGATCGTTCAGATAAGAGGATTATGGCCATTTCTCCCTCAACAACAATGCGTATTTAAGTTTGCACGGATTCATGAAAGGTATAAAGCCTTCGGCACAGCCGAAGACAGCGCCGTCCTTACTTGTTTAATTTTTTTTTTTTATTTTATTTTTTTTTTTTTTATTTTTTTTTTTATTGTTTTATTTTATTTTTTTTTTCTACTTTATTTATTTATTTTAATTTAATTTAACTTAGCTTAATATAATTTAATTTAATTTTATTTTATTTTATTAAGTTTAGCTTAATTTAATTTAATTTAGCTTAAATTTTTTTATTCTATTTTATATTATATTACTTAATATTATTTAGTTTTTTTACTTTACTGTTTTTTTTTATATTATTTAATAAATTTTTTTTTAAATTTTTTTTTTGTTTTATTTTTTTTTTCATTTTGGTTTTTTTTATTTTATTTTATTTTGTTTTTTTTTTCTATTTTATTTTCGTTTTTATTTTATTTTATTATACTTTTTTATTTCTTTTTATTTTACTTTATTTTATTTTATTTTATTTGATTTTACTTTTTTTTACTTTTATTTTGCTTTGTTTTATATTATTTTATTTGATTTTATTTTATTTTATTTTAGCTCAGGACCAGCTGATAATAATTCTTAGTTAATTATTGTTGTTTTTGATTATAGGGAAAATTGAAAGCAACAAAAATATACAGGCTATACTTATAGTACTATTTCGAAAATAGCCACGATTTCTCGTCAGACTAATAATTCATATAGTTTTGTTATTTCAGAGGATCTTGTGGAGAATCGAACCCACTCACTCTGATTGCAAGCGCAGCTGCCTAACCCATAGGCTGCGTGTAGGTTTGCAAGCTGCTTAATTCACGTTTTCCTCTAATTGTTGTTTGTTATCTTGCCAACGGTATACACAATATTTTAGACATTCTGTCTATATGTCAGTCATGTATGTTGGACTTTGTTTTTGTACATTCTTCTTTCTATTTTTAGAAGATAGTTATAGTATACATAACAGCGTGATCCGGTATAAATGTTCGTTGCTTTCAATTTTTCCTCTAATCAAAAACAATAATAATTAACTAAGAATTATTATCAACTGGTCTTGAGCTGGTTAAACTTACAAAAATATGTCAAAATTAACTGACCATAAAACCAACAACAAAATTATTTTATTTTATTTTATTTTAACACTATAGTAAAATGTACTACAACTGTAACTGAATAGCTAAGGGTCACCCTAATATACACATACACATATAAATATGCATATTCTTGCTTTTTTTTCTGAATAACCCATAAAGGCGTGGGTTTATTGACATCGATTTGTCGAGATATTGGCTTTTGATGCACTAAAAATACGCACAATTATATGCATCCAAGTGTGTAATATGTTTGTATGTATTTACTACGCATTTACGAGTATTTGATCATATAAAGTCCCAGAGGCATACGAACTCGCATGAGCTTGCAATTCTAAACATTGTGGCATTTTTATGACAAATCGAATGCTGCGCCCGCCTTTTTAGTTTGTAATAAAGTTTTTAAGATCTTATAATGTATTAGCTTAATCATACTTTGGGCATTACAGCTTGCGCTTTTATCACAACTATGTAAATTTGAACATTAGTTTACATCCTGCATTTGGGAGTGAAAAATTAGAATAACATAGTCGTATTACGTTTCCTTTATGAAGAGATGAACAGAGTTAGAGCACTCGTTCCCTGGTATTCATGTCACTTTTAGCAGACACTGAACTGGGAGGGACCAATATAGGGGACAAAGTAAATAATAACCTAACTACCACAAATAGACGCTGAAATGGAGCTGTGACCATTGTTGTGACTTTAAGGTGTTGCGCCATTAGTAACGGCGATTTGGTATGACCACTGCAACCTTCTGGGTCAATGAGAGGCATCATATGAGTAATGAGAGGCATCATACCTTTGTGAATTTTAGTCGCCTCTTACATAGCAGCCTCGAATATATTCTATGCCCCTAACCCACAGAGGTGCCGTAAAATTTTTCTGAGTTATCCGAGTTCTCTGCTGGGCATGTTTGACTTCAGTCACTATGCGATCGAATTGATTTCTTTCCTATAGATCAGGATAAGAGAAAGTGTCTTGTTGGATCTTCTTTTGAGAAGTAGATCCTACTAAAGAACTATACTCTTTGTTTGCCGATGTCAATCCCAGATTCACCCTCTCACTATGAATTAACCCTAGTAAGACAACGCACGTCGAAATGACGTAATCATTTTTTTTTACGCTCTGAGACTCTCACTTATTTCCGGAGCAACTTCGCACGCTCAGTTTTCTCAGTCGGTTGCTGCAGCTTATTGCTGTTGGATATTTTTTGGCGGTGAGTTTTTTTTATCAGAGTTGTGATCACAACGTACGTTGTTTCTACGTTATTATCTTTCCAGGGGTATAGAATAGCCCTATCTTTCTAGGGTTAATAGACACTAATCAAAAGGCTTTCTTCGCCCACCATATCGTATCCTCACTCAAGTTCTCACTCTTCCGGTGTACTTTTGCATGCGTAAATATGTATGCATATGTATTCATATTAGACTGGAACCAATATAATTTTTTTTTTTCAAAATTACGCTGATATTATTTTTCAGCATGGCGAAAAAAAAACTATAAATATTTCAGATATTAATTTCTATAGGTATTTCATTGCTAGTCTGAATTTTGTAGGATTGGTCTAATTTTTGGCGGCCGCCGTGGTGTGATGGTAGTGTTGCCGGCCTACCACACCGAAGGTCCATGGTTCGAGCCCTGGTACAGGTAACATCAAAAGTGATTTGAAAAAAGTTTTTCAAAACGGGGTCGCCCCTCGGCAGTGGTTTGGCAAACTCTCCGAGTGTATTTCTGCCATGACAGGCTTCTCAGCAAAAATTCGTCTCCTTTGTAGATGCCGTTCGGAGTCAGCAAAAAACTGTAGGTCCCACCAATTTGTAGGGAAAATTCAAATCGGCACACCACAAATTGGAAGAGAAGCTTGGCGCAAAAATCTCTTAGGAGGTTTATGATGATATACCTGTTGTATATCGCGCCATAGAGAGATAGAGAGATCTAATTTTTGGTGCAAAACGGTAAAACTATTTAAGTAAAATAAATTTACCTACATATAGTCTTAGTTTAGTTTCCACAAAAAAAAAGTGAAACAAAATTTTCGTGAAGATGAGGTGTTCCAGGATAATTAAGCTTTGAACATATTGATGGTTTGTTGATTTCATATTTTTACTTTGAAAAGAAGAAAAAATCAATATAGACAAAGTACCACTACAGATGCTTAAAGGGAATTGAATGCGTAATCCGCCATCATCACAATATAATGATGGGTTCTGATCGCAGAAAAAAAAAACAGTTATTTTTTTTCGTTTTTGAGGTTACGGGAAAACCGCGACCTGTTTACTAAATTTTGTTCACTGATTTGGATACGGATATATCGAGTAAACAGTTCCGAAAATTTTTTTTTGTTTTTACCGCGTGGTATTTTATATATAATATCAATATAATTTAACGAATGGTTAAAGCTGGCTCGCTAAAAAAAAAGAACGTGTTTTAATGCACCTGACCTTGAGCTTGCTTTACCCAAACATTAAATTAAAATCCAAAAAGGTCTCTGAAAATCTCATATTTGTTAATATCAATATATTAAAAAAAATTGTATTTGCCTCAGTCTAATGTATCTACATGTTTATTAGTGTTACTATTATTTCCATGCCACTATTTATGATCCTATCCATGCCTTCGTACCTTAGCCGACATAACCACATGCACCAATAATTCCAAAGTCCACTTTCAGTAGCAACTTTGGCTTTCAGAAATGTAAACAGAAAATAGAAAATGCAAGCTTCATATATGTATGTATCTGTCAATGTGTGTGTTAAATAACGTTGAATGTATGCGGAAATATACCAGCTCCAATATTTATTGCGCCCATAGCTATATAAATATGTTTGCTTATATATAACTTTGATACCTAACTTGCAGCCAACAACAAGAACAACAAAAATGCATTGCACACACACATACACACACACACATTTATATAACATACAATGTTGCGCGACAGTTTTGACAGCTCGACAGCTATTGTGGTTAGCCGTATGGTCTAAAAGTGGCTCTGATGGGCGGGCGTTCGGTCATTTGTGCTTTATTAACTAACTTGGACTGTTTGGTTTGGTTTTATGGGTTTCGAGTTTGGTTTGACGATTAGTGGAAGTCATAGGCTGCAATGTTGTGGTAATGAATAGATACATAGTGTTGTTGTTGTTGTAGATGGCCTGTGGTTAACGGGCGCTTGTGCATACACACACACACACACATACATACGTTACATTTATTAGTTTACATATTTGCCTCTATTATTATCTGACAGCCTATTCGAATTTATGATAGTAGGCGTGTGAGTGCGTTTTACGCCACAGAGCTGACGCTTTGTGTAACCAAATGTCTCCTTTAAAACCACTAACCATAGCCGAAGTCCAGATTATGCATGCGTTGTGTTTATGTCACATTTGCATATACACGCCTACGCTGCAGTGGAAAGTGCTAAGTAGCCGGTTGAGATACTAGTTTACAACTACACTTTTCTAGCAAAAAAATCAAAGCTGGTTCTTGTTGTTGTTGCTACCGCAAGGCACTTCTCGGATATTACGGATGTGAGGTTTCTTTTGGTGTAAGAACTTTAAGCTTTTAACACCTGCTCGACTGCCGCGGGAATGAGCTGTTTGGTTCCTTAATTCTTCAGGTAGTAGATATTAGTCCTCTTTTATGCCAGTCATTCCGTAACGCTTTCATATTCAAAGACCCACGACTTTGAAGGATAATGTAAACCTAGAGTTAGAATCAGGCCGTGACAAACTTTCACGAACTGGGGCTTATAACTTTATCTATGACGTATCAAGACCTTATGATCTCACTCAACGAAAGAGATGGAGATGGATGATTTATTTCAAGAAGTGCCTTCTTTCCTCCTTCCTTCCTTCTAGGCTCCCGTAAATAATTACTTAAATGAGGAAGTTGGGGTAGTTTTAGTTTAACACCAGGAAGACTCCTTTCCCATTTGAAAAGAACTAACTTAGTCTTAGTTCGGTTAGCAGCGAACCGGGAATGCTTTAATCGTTTTTCTAATGTATTAGTTTAGCCTTTTAGCAAAACGCAGTTCCGTTCGTCTTTTTTCCGATTGATAGCATTCATCGTGTTTGGGAACGATTACCGAATAATAACAATCAGCAAAACACTTCCCTGCAAAAAACGGAAATACTCCGTTTCATACTCCATAGAATACTCCTAAAGGAGTATCAGAGTACTCCAACACATATCCTCATTAATATAAAAAAGGTGGTCCAATTTACATGGCAATGTCCGGTGATTGGATCACCTAATCCATCTCGGAGTACTCCGTTTCTTTGCTTTTGAATACTCTATAGATCACCTACGTGAGAGTACTCTCAAAATACTCCCATAAGATTACTCTATAGAGTATTCAACAGCAAAGCGAGAGCGGGAGTAGGTGGCCCTCAAAAGAACACATACTCCCTTCTCGCTTTCGTCTAGAATAATCTATAGAGTAATCTTTTGGCAGCATTTTCAAAGTACTCCAACGTAGGTGCTCTATAGACTATTCAGAAGCAAAGTAAATGGTACTCCGAATAGGATTAGGTGATCCAATCACCGGACATTGCCATGTAAATTAGACCACCTTTTTTATATAAATGCGGATAAGTGTTGGAGTACTCTGATGCTCCAACGTTTTTTTCAGGGTTGCATACACACACACACGTAAGCAGAGTATCACACACACATGTCAGCAAAGCAGTCAAACAAGATTTCTATACACAAGGCAGAGGCAGAAATACGGTTACAAGCAGTGGCAGAGGCACGGTTACAGGCAGGGACGCAGATCTTTTGTGGACAGCCCCTACCGAGCCCTAAGATTTATACACATCAACAAGATATTTAAAATAATAAGTAGTGGCAAAGAAACACAATTCACTAATATTAGTCATAGCTTAAGGTACAATTTCTTGGTTTGCCTATGGGGTATACGCAAATCTATATACATAAAAAGTGCATAGATCCATATAGTACTTATATGCGTTCATAGGAAAAATTAATATTTATGCGTACTCTTAGATGTGCGGATATGTGAGTTTGTGCGCGAACATTAATGTTTATTACTTAATAGGTTTTTGTAGGTTAAATCTTAAGTAATAATTACATATGTTTTGACATTTTAACGGCATTTAACCGTCAAATTTTATCTGGTGTTATACCCACGTTAGGGTGTATAAATAGGTGTAGACTAAAAAAAATTGTATTTATGTATATATTAGTGTGGTTAGGGTTTAAAGGGTGGGCTCTTTACCTAAATAATAAAAATACGGGAAAACCTGTTCGAACTCCTCGACCCTCGAGTGGAAATTTCTCTTATTCTGCTGGACCTACCCTTTATATTTAAAAAAGCGAATTGGCCATCTCAAAATGTTGACTAAAGAATTTAAAAATTTTCTTTTTTGTTTTAAAATACAAATTATATCCCTACCCAAAAAAAATGTGTCTTCAAACCAGTGCTGTTAAATTTGATTAGTAATTAGTAATCAAGACGGTTTTTTAATTGGTAATGATTTGGAAAAAGCAATTATTAATTGATTACGATAACAAAAAAACGAACAAAAATTTTAAATAATCAAAACAAAATAAAAATAATCACAAAAAAAAAGGACTACTTTTGATTTTTTCTTATTTTTTTTTATTTTTTTTTATTTTTGCAGTATTGTTGATATGTATGTTTATGTGCTTCTACAACAATGCTGAAAAAATCCAAGATAAAAATCAAAAATAATCAAAAGTAATCAAAATAACTTTTTTTTGATTTTTTTTAATGATCGTAAAATATCATGATTTTTTGATTATTTTTTAATTAATTGGATAATACTTATTAAAAATTGAAAGTAATGGTAATAAATAATCAAATGGATTCTCAAGAAAATAATTAATCAAGCCCGTCATCATTACGATTAGTAATAATTATTTAACAGGTCTGCTTCATACCAACCAAATATATAGTAATATAGTGTAATTTTTGTTTGAGTACAAATGTCGAACTACGACTTGCATCAAGGCGTTCGAGTTCAACACATCTGTAGTCTATACCTACAAATGAAAATTACAGTAAGACAATACAATTAAGGATTAATTTCATTAAAATCAAAATTGCTGCCTTCAAAGCCAGCCTTTGGCCCTAAGAACTACTTATTTGTCCCTTAGTCGTGAAATTTGGTTTACTTTCCACACACACACAAATGCTCATGGACTTGCGAAGGGCACAAGAATGCTCATGGACTTTCGAAGGCTATAATAACAGTTCCGAGCATAGGAAATTCCTATTCGGAAAACGGAATCGGCCATGTCATGATCGGTGGAACAAATATTTAGCTCATATTTAAGGCCAGTTCAACCTCGTGCATGAAAAATAGAGGTGATCTGATTACCGACAACTCTTTGTGAAATATCAAAAGAGTTCATTGAGAAGATTACCCAATCGAGGACGATGGAGACTTTGTTAGGAATATCCATGCTAATTATCATAATTATGGCCCTATCTCGAGGGCCCTTGCAGAATTTAATAAAATATTTTGTAGTCTTGATCTGGGCTTTGCACTACCGAGATCATGTTTTGGTTCTAACCTTTCTTCGCATTATTTTTAAATGTATATATTATATACAATTTGAATATGCTTAAGATTTGGTTTGGTATTTCTAGTCTGTAAGATTAATATAATCAAAGACTTAATAATAAAGTGAATTGAATTGAATTGAATATCCCGGCTCAAGTAAAGCAAATCACTTGGAAGTGAAGCATTTATGTGAAGAATTCGTCGCTGTCAGCTGGAACTGAAATGTGTTCTCAACAAAGCAAAAACCGGTATTAGATTTTTAACATCGTAAGTAACATAATTATCTGCAAATCACCAGACCTTGTGCGTCTATTACGAAATTGAGATGTTAAATTACAGAAGTTAGGAGTTTCTAATCATACTTTCCTTATTTAGTTTATGAGTGCAAAAATTATCTGGAAACAATTTGTCTTATGCCAGGAGGTTATAAAACTATCAATGACTGAGTTATGCTTTCATCTACGAGTCGACTTGTCGGAATAGTTAATATTAAAATTGCTTGACCATCAAATGACTGAATGTATGCAAGCATTTGTAATACCTAAGTACATATATATGTAGTAGTTATGTCTGCTATGTATGATCTACAATAGAAACGTATGCCAGCACATATGTATTTAAGCACCCACCAAGAAATTTCGTTTCTTATATAAGAATAGTAAACCCCGACAGGCTTTTTTGCGTGTAAGCACCTATATCACACTCAGTCCGATTTTAATCATTATATCACCGAAACCAGCTGAGATGTGGAACATAATCTCCTCGCTTATTGCAGCACTCGTTCGCAGCTTTCGCTTGATACCCATATTTCAGTAACACGTTTGGTTTCACTCTGTAGTTATACACAAATTCTAAGAACGTTTGTGTTGGATTCAATAGGTTCTTAAATCATCCCTCCTACTATAGGGCCCGGAAATTTAAATGAACGAATCAAGAAATGAATATGCCTATATCTATTACTATCCTACTATTTGAAAAATATATATACCAAATATTACCTACTTCGTAAAAATAGTTGCGGAGCAATATTAATTTAAATTATATTAAGGGGCGTCACGCCTCCTTTTCCCTTATCGACCTTTTTCATGAAGTTGATGAAGATAGACCTCATATTACTCAGAGCCAAATTTCAACATTCTACCATGAATATTTGACAAGAAATGTTGTAAGAAAAATCCCATTTACATGGGAGGAGCCACGCCCTCTTGTCTCTTAAGCACGTTTTCCTTGATATGTTGTTGATTAATCTCATATAACTCTGTAACAGTTTTCTTCCTTCCTCCCCTTTCTTCTTGGGGTGCAAGGGATTGGTCTCCTTTAACTCCTTACTGTAGTATGAAAATTTGCATTTCTATAGGAGGTGCCATGCCCACTTCCTCCTTTCTTCCTTTTTTTCTTGAGGTGTTAGAGAAATTAACTCCTTTTTAATAGCCGTGTTTTTTTTACACGCATATGCGTTATATGGACTGCTAAGGATAAAATCAGTACTTCCAAGTAGTTTTGTCTACATTTTGCAAACTGCTTTACCAACTTGTATATGCGTGTAAAAAAAAACAGGGATAATTTTCAATATTCTACCATGGATACATCTGAAGATAGGCAGTACGGAAAATCTTATTTGTATGGTAGGTGCCACGCCCACATCACTCAGTGGTACCCGGATTATGAATATAACCCATCCCCGAGTTCACTTGAGTATACAAAAAAAATTTCACCAATATCGGTCCAAGCGTTTAGAAGGAGTTTAATGAAAAAGGACGTACAGAAGATTTTTATATATAAAGGTAGAAATAAATGAAATTTGATCAAAGGGCTGTTATAATCTCTGACATCATTATTTGCTGGTTGATGCAAGCGGTACTTCGGTAACAATGCATATATGTCCATCATATGCTTACTTATGTATATTTACAAGTATACATATGTGTTTGTATCTTTGTAAATTATATACTAAAAACAGAAGTTAATTAATAATGCAGCACACAGCACAATTCTGCCAATCGACAGCACTCACTCACCCACTCACTGCCTCACTCACATTACGTGCATACCAACAACAAACCGACTGTAGATTCACGTCCACTGGCTCGCTTTAATATGTACTTATTAGCTCTTAGCTGCTGCTATATGCTCGAGTATAAATAATTTTCCGATTGATTTTCATTTCATTTCAATTCATTTTTCTTTGGTGCCATAATTTCTCCAATATGTTACAATAAGCAAACCATCCATTGTTGCCAACGGTATGTCAAATATATATTGGGAAGTGAATAACCACCAAAAAATGTTGTCAGTAGTCTAATTGATTTTGGGGGAGTTCAGTAAAAAGCAGTGGTTTTTTTTTTTGTTTAACTAAGTAGTGTTGCCGATGTTGACTGTCGCGTGAAGGATTTCATATGATCAGTGCGACCTTTTAGGTAATAACGTTTGGCGATAGCTGATACCAATTTTTTATTCATCCGCGTAAAGTCCCAGCAGGTCCTAACTGAACTAAATCTGTGCAGCTATAGAGTGTGACATTTCTCTAGGAAAGTCTTGTCATGATCCGATTAAAGGAACGATTTTCCAATATGTCATTAAAATAGTTAAGGACAATGTGGTAAATTTCGGAAGATTCGAAGATAGTCGGATCACCACTTAGCTGCAGCCAAGATCCGTTTCCGCCTCTGTGTGCTAAGAATTGCTCCATTAAAAACCTCAAAGAATGCTGGAGGTTGAATTAGGCTCATTAGCAGCTCGTAGCTCACATCTGCTCTTTGAGAGTACACCTCAAGCCAATGAAATACTAAAATAGTGGACTAGAGCAGTGGTAGCATATCTTGGGAGCAGCTCGCACCGCCTCTAGCCGACGAACAGATAAAAAAAACCCACGATAAAGAGTACCGTGTTGCACCAGCCAGGCAACGCTTTTATCCATATCCAGGTCTGAGTAGGGATAGTCCGACCTCAGCTCTTCTTTTCTCACTTACTTAAAATTGCACACGTTTTGTTACCTCAAGATCTGCAAAGGTAACCATAACTTCTTTTCTCTACTCCAAGCTCTACTCTATCACGTCGCTGACTTTTAAAAAACTTAAAATATTACTGAGCCAAAAGGTTGTATATTTCTTTCTATATAGATCAAGTGTAACAAAGTGCTTTCAGGTGTACTTAACCCTTTCGCTTACCAACCAAAGACTGAATTCAGGTCCCGATCGGGAAGAAAGAGAGTGCATAATAGAGTTCATTTGAACATTTTTTTTTCGCTTGATATTATAAAAAAAAAAGTTATTATTTCCAAATTTTTTTTATTGTGTTTTTTTTCATTCTGAACTTAAATTAAAAAACTAATACGAAACTTTTTTTTCAACTTCTGGCTGTCCACGGGCTTTTGAAGAGACCTCCACTATTTTAAAAACACATCCACTTTTTTTCATTGGAACTACCTCATTTGATCAATTATTTATTTGAAATTCTAGTAGACCGTCGCTTAATTAATATGAAATTTTGCTCTTATAAACCACTAATTCTACCCCTATTCTCAAGGAAAAAAAGAATTGTTCAACCTACCCTATTGAATGTGATTTCTCGAATGAAAACTAAGGTATTCTATGTTTCATTGCGACTTCTTCTTTAAATGGTCATCTATCGCCTGGGCGATTTTGACCGTCCAACATAGCTCGCCAGTCGTTTCTTCGTTGCGCCAACTGGCGCCAATTGGAAACACCGCGGGATCGCAAATCGGTCTCCACTTGGTCCTTCCATCGGAGTGGTGGTCTCCCTCTTCCTCTGCTTCCACCGGCGGGTGCCGATAACAATACCTTCTGGGCTGGAGCATCTTCGCTCATTCGCACTACGTGGCCTACCCAGCGAAGCCGCTGTGTTTTAATTCGCTGACCTATGTCGGCGTCTGCGTAAAGTTCATACAGCTCATCATTAAATCTTCTTCGGTACTCGCCGTCGCCAACGCGTAGAGGTCCACAAATCTTTCGAAGAACCTTTCTCTCGAATACTCCCAAAGCCGCCTCATCAGATGTCGTTAGTGTCCACGCTTCTGCACCATATAGCAGGACGGGTGCAATGAGTGACTTGTAGAGTGTTATTTTCGTTCGTCGAGAGAGGACTTTACTTTTAAATTGCCTACTCAGTCCGAAGTAGCATTTGTTTGCAAGAGTGATTCTTCGTCGGATTTCTAGGCTAACATTATTGTTGGTATTAATGCTGGTTCCCAGGTAAACGAAGTCCTTTACTATTTCGAAATTATTGCTGCCAACAGTGGCTCGGTTGCCAAGGCGCGAATGCGCTGACTCTTTGCATGATGACAGAAGGTACTTCGTTTTGCCCTCGTTCACCACCAATCCCATTTTCTCCGCTTCTTTTTCTAATTTGGAGTTTTTTTTTTTTTTTTTCATTGCGACTAGTCTCACTTTATAGCCATTTGGTACAGAAGCACACAAAGGCATATCCTGAACTTACCGCATTTCTTGTGGGGTATCTATCATCAAATGTATGTATGGTTTACAACGTGGGTGTAGAGGAAAGGGGAAGTTCGTTTAACCGCGCGCTACAATTGTAATAATCATTTTTATTTTTATATTCATTTCTCTTGCTATTATTGTTACTTCCGTATTTTGTACTCATATTTGTACAGAAGTTGTATTATGCATACAAACGGTACTTGGGAATTTAAGCACGTATCTTTTAGAAATTGTCGATATTCCATTTTGTTTATTTATTTATTGAAGCTGCAGTGTGAATGGTTTTTGTGTAGTACAGAAAAGGTTTTGGAATTCATTTATCGAAGTGTTAGAGGTTAAAAATATAGATATATCTAATAATATTTTAGCACGCTATATGTCAGAAGCGTTTGCTTCATAGAGTAATCCCATGGGAGTATATTGAGAGTACTCTCACATAGGTGGTCTATGGAGTATTCAAAAGCAAAGAAACGGAGTACTCCGAGATGGATTAGGTGGTCCAATCACCGGACATTGCAATGTAAATTGGACCACTTTTTTTTATATGAATTAGGATATGTGTTGGAGTACTCTGATACTCGTTTAGGATTATTCTTTGGAGTATGAAACGGAGTTTTTCCATTTTTTGCAGGGTAGTGGCTCAAGTCTTTATAGTCACAACAACGGTCTCAGCTCCGTTTCAGCGACTATTTCTGCTGTACTCCTCGATGCTATTAAACCATAGTAACTGAGTGACTGAGCTTTGCTCAACATTTTATGAGGTTGCCACATAATTTTGTGTGTTGTCGTTGCCCATCAGTAAAGCCATTATGGTCGTTAGTGGCTTAACTAATAGTGTGTATTATTTAATTCTTTCAATTAGTTTTCGAGATAGCGTTTATATAAAAATAATAATTTAATGGGATTAGGTGGCAACTTTAGGTGGTAGATACTTTTTTTTTATATGAAGGGAAATACTTGATTTTTAAAATCTTAAGGTGGCAAACTCGTACATTTTTTTAAGTGGCAATGCTTACGTAGTAGAGCTTCAAATTCAGCAAAATAAAATTATAATTTTTAATCAATCGCGTTTTAGAGATAAAAGCGTATGTGCAAAAAAATAAATGCAAGAGGATTAGGTGGCAACCTTAGGTAGTAAACCCATGTAGAAATGTTTGTTTTGAAATACGAAATAAAATATCTCTCGTTTGATTACTTAATTAAAAAAAATTTAGGTGCGTGGCAACCTCACAAAAGTTTTCTGAGTGACAACACCTATGTAGAAATTCTTTGTATAGTGATAGTGATAGTGTACTCCAACTAACGCGATTTCCTCCAAATCGGTTAAGCCATTTCCGAGTTAGTGTGGATACAACATATGTAGCTCTTTAACGAATAGCTCGTTTCGAATAATTTAGATTTGTATTGAGATATAGCGAATGTGGAGAGGTCGACTATTGGGTAAATAGATTAAAAAATAAAAAAATTTTAATTCTGTAAACTAAACAATTTCATTGCAAGGCGCAAACCAAGCGCTTGAGGAGAAAGGGAGTACAGTTTGCAATGAAGTAATACAAATATTTATGCATCGGCACTGCACAATTGTCATTTAATGCATGTATACAAGATGTACAACAGCAAAAACAACTAATAATTGTTGTAAGAAATTATGCAAAATAAAGTGAAATAGACGTAAAATCTTAATTGAAATGAAATGACATGGCAGCGTACAAACAACTTGACAGAAAGTCTGAGTAATTGAGATAGAGAGACACAGCGGAAGACAGTGGTGTAGAGGGTGTTAATCACATGCAAAAATGTGCAATATGTTGATGGAATAAAAACTACGGAATTTCACAATAACAACAAATTGACGGCAACAATAAAAAGTAGGGATATCAAAGTGCATATTGCACATACATACTTACAACTAAATATATTTTCGTGAATTAATGCAATTCGAACTAAAATAAATATGCAAAAGGTGGCAAGCTGTGTGTTACGAGGGCAGTTTGAAAATTATGTGACTTAATTATAATGTCTTTGGTGAAAAACAGCAACATGTTTTTGAACACAATCAGCTTTTGACTTCATAAATTTCATTTAGCAGAGCGCTTTACCAATTTTTTATTCCTTCGAAATATAAGCATTTTTCAAAGCTCTTGATATAAGAATTTTTTTTATATAAAAATGATTGGTGCTGAAATCCATTTATATTTATGGTAAAAGTAAGAGATGTGACTGTTGTTTTTATGTGTTTTTTTATATGCAGGGATAGTAACTGTTATGAGCTTTATTATAAAACTCGCTATTTGATCATTATTTTTAGATTTCTTTTAATAAAAATCAACAATAGATAATAGTTAACTTCAAGTTTTATTTTTTTTACTAAGGATAATGTATATTTTTTGAGTTTTATTTTTTTTTTAAGCGAACATGAGTTTTATTTTTTTGACAAAAATAATACTTACTCCTTGAGCGATATATTATCCTTAAAGAATAAAAAAAAGGCGTTTTGAGTTTTTCGAAGGGTGAAAAAATTTTAAATTTGAAATTTAATATTTATTCTTAAAGGATAAAATAATATAATATTTAATCAAAAAAAAAAATAATACTCAAACATGATAATTTATATAGGTGTCGCTCAAATTTTCTTCAATCAATCCGTTGAGCATGACGAGACATGCACGTTCATATACTTTAAACTGTCCTGCGATACTGGGAAGCCTTTGATTTTTTTCATTAAAAATATAAAAATAATCATTATCAGGGGTCCCTTTTTATATGTATGTATAAAATAAATTTTAGTATTATAATTGTATATTATACGATTTTAATATACATATGTTTTGTTGTTTGAAAATAAAAACAGATTACCCCTGAGGAAAAAATTAGCATTTTTTTAGCTAACTTTGCAAAATGGTTAACATCATTGAATTCAGCGTAACCAAATAATCTAGAAATTATCTATATTGTGTTTGTCAACTACAACAGTGTAATGGGAACGGCTAAATCTGGAGAATATGCCGGGTGATGTAACATAATTTATGAATATTCCAAGACAAGTAGATCGGCAATTTCTTTGTGGTCTTATCAAATCAATATTGAAGATTTCTAGGTTGCCCTTCTTTGGTCTACGTTCACCCGTAAAATTCCACTGCGTCGATTGTTCATTGTTTCATGTTTCATATGCGGTAAGAAACCAGCGCACGAATTTACGAAATTTCATGTCCGATGTGATGTATGCATTAGGGTTGTAACCACGAGTCCGAGAAATTGATTACTTAATAATCGATTTTTTTCGTTTCGAGATTAATCTATTTTGAAAGAAAATAACTTATTTGTTAGACATTATTATTAATAAGATGTACGAATAAAAATATATTATGAATATTTAACTAAAGTGAAAATCTTTTTAGATAATAAGTTGAAGAAAATTCAGATTCGAATTTTTTACATCCAAATTTTTAATATTTATTACAGTAAAAATAATACATCTCAATAAGATAAAAAAATATACAGCTTTTTGGTCTAAAACCTAAAACACAAATACATCACTTGCTACAATTTAGGTGAAGACCAGGGTTTGGAAACATTCAGTCTCGTTTATTCGCGAACTTGAACCTTAAAACAAAAATTTTGCATTTGCATTCACGAATAAGAACGTACAAAAAATCCACATCGTTCTGATGAAAATTAACTCACTGATGAATAAATGAAATTTGGTCCAAGTGTTCAATGCTGCGTAACATTTAACTGGAATCAAGCTTGAATTCAAATAAGTTATACGAAATTATATGTTTTTAGCTGTGATGTGGACATGGTTTTACACTTTTTTTCATCGGTCACACAGGTGGCACTATTTACAAAACTTACATTGTAGTGTAACTAGCTGTACTTCTAAATATTAACAAGAACATCAGAGAAACTCCTTAATTTATGTAGAAAAGATCAACGAGCTCTCACTACGTACCATAAGGGACACTGTGGTCTATGTTATTGCCTAACTCAGAGGTGAGGATTTGTGGGAGGTAGAGTAAGAGAAGGACTAAGGAAAATAACGAAGGGTAATTTTTATAATGTGTCCATGTCAATTAAAGGGTCTGCCGAGTCTGCTAGCACACTGTAAAAACCGACAGAGTACTAAGAATCATTTTTTTTATATAAAAATATGGTAAAATTTAGATGGCGATGTCCTGGGCACATACTCGCTTTGGTGTAGAGTACACCATGGAAAATATTCCTCAGCAGGTGTTCCATGAAGTACCTAGGAACAAAGATTTCGAGTAGCGGGATAGAGTAGGTGATCCTCTCCTCGAACAACAACATATAATGGGACCACTTTTTTTTTTTACGAAAAAGTATAATTTGTGGAGTAGCCTGATACTCCTTAAGGACTATTTCTACATATAATAAAATTAAAACAGTGTCTGTACTTTGCAGATACTCAAAAAAAAAAATTAAAGGGGGACCATTATTGAGCCAATAGAATTGAAATCAACACTTTTTAGAATTTTTGTATGTCTGTCTGCATGTTTAAGCGCATATCACTCAAAAACTGCTGGATGAAGTTGAATGGAACTTGCACTGAAGCATTACTTGACGACTAACTTCAAATCTTAGATATACCTTATTTCGAAACCTCCACCGGTTTCGGAGATATCGACAAATATGTTGACTAGAGTGACCCAAAATGTGTTAGTACAATATGGGTATCAAACGAAGGGTGATCAACCGTAGTGTAATAAGCGATTTAGTTCCATATCTCAACTGGTTTCAGAGACATAATACTAAAATCGGACGCAGTCTATTATAAGTTCTGAAGCGCAGCTAAGCGTGTGCGGGTTTTCTAGTTCTTAAAATAAAACGACAACCCCACAACTAGCCACTTGGGCATTTCGTGCGTTGAAAAATTTAATTTCTTTTTCAGTGGTACAAATTTCACAGCTAAAGAAATTGCGTAGTTCTACAACGCCCCAAAGGCCAAGAAGTTATTTATATATAAATTAATAAATAAATAAAAAAATATTAATGAAAGCGAAGGCATAATTGGCTTTCTAAAGCCATGGAATTAATGTCCTACATGGTCTCAATATTAAAATATCCCATTCTTAGCTCAAAGTTTATCCTTTTTATTCAAGAGATTGGATATGGCACGTGTGATTGAGGGTCTTCAGCGATACGTAACATCTTCGCCTTAACAATTTGTAAACACAATCAAAACTTGAATGACCTTTTTGATGACTAATTTGTCACAGACAAAAGCACAACTTCTCGCCTTGAAAGAACTCCTCATTCACTTTTCAAATTACAGACATTTGTTGGTTAATAAGAAACTTGAATTGTGGTTAGTTACACTCTGACTTTTCATTCAATATTTGAGTTTATTATTTATGATGTATTCATTGCGAAATAATCCATTATTATTTAATTTGTATATAAATCAAAAATGCTAAAGGGGCAAATCAAGAACGATTTGTACCAAAGCACTCGCACCACATTTCCATTATTACTTGGCACTTTTGACTTTGTGGGGCGTACAAGTTAAGAGCGTACGTGTGTTGTTGTTGCTGTTTTTCTTTCATTATTATTTATAACACAAGAATTTTCTTTGAAAAAGCACATAATACAAAAAAAAATATATTAAATGGTAATAATAATAAAATAAATGGGCGATACACTGGGTGTTTCGTCAGAGTGCATGGGGAGTTGACGAGTATGTCGTGCTTCCCGGTGCGTGCACACAACAAAAGCAAGGTGACGCTCATTTAAGGGTTAAAACTTGAACGAAAGGATTTTTTCAATGCTAAGAGATATTTTCATATTCATATGCATTCACTCTCGCTACTGTGTTGGTGAGTGTGTGTGATGTGACACGGGTTTATGGGTTGTTAAAATGATTGCAAAAATATGAACCGCATAAAAGCAGAGAAAAACGCATCATCAGATAAAGCTAACGGCGGGTGGTGACTAATGGGGTAACGAAAAGCACACGTAGTTATGCATGTATGCTTGTTTTTTCATGTCACTGCTCTAATACTGCATATGGGGCATTCCATTTTAGCTAACGAAGTTTGACCGTGAACATTTCTTCGTTATAAAATTTTTTTTTTTGGAATTTACACAGCAAATCAATTCTGAAATTTCTCCTAACTCGGAGTTGGCTTTCATTTAAGACTTAATTGGGTCACAAAAGGCGCGATTTGTTGTACAGTTACAGTTAGGGGGTGCCCAAAAAAATGTGGTTTTTTTTTTTAATTTTAACAGTATATTTCTACAATATAACCTGCCACACTTCCACCCCCTGTTATTGTTTCTTGATTTTTTTTTCCGAAAAGTCCTAGCGCTAGTCCGGAATTAAATTCACGGTTCAAAATTGGAGCCTAGCTTCATAGGAAACCCGGGCACGCTTCGCTTCTTTTTGGAACTTTTAATAGACTGAGTTCTATTTGTATCATTATATCTCCGAAACTAGTTGTGATATGAAACTTAATTACATTGCACTCATTAGCACCTTTCATTTGATATATATATTGTACTAACACATTATGGGTCACCCTGGTTCACATATTGCTCGATAACTTTGAAACCGCGTGAGTTATCTAAATAGGCGATATGCACTATTTTTAGTTGGATATCAGGTAATATAACGATGAAAGTTACATTCAATGCTATTTATCAGTTTTTGATTGATACGCGAACAAATGTACAAACATACAGACACATATTCTATATTTCATTTGCACAGCTTTAAGGCGGTGCTATCTTTTACGTCACGTTATTGTTTTTTTCCAAATTCTCACTGTATGTTTGATATGAATTTTAAAAATGCACTTAACTTTCTAAGTTAATAACTTTCTTAAATAAAAAAAAAAGCGTCGCGGCTGAAAATTTGGAATTAAAAAAGCGCGATTTCTAATTCTTAATTTAAATTTTTTATTATGATATAATTTTAAAATATTTAATAGTGTGATTGGCAACTAAAACTTTTGACGTTATTTCCATTGACCTTGTTACCTGTCACCCTTCAATTATGAGCCAAATTGACATCCACTTCCTTTAGTTGCGGCTGGTGTTGTTGTTCTAACTGCAAATCACTCACCGAAAGTTTGGGAGCGTAACAAATATGAACAACTTTGTTTTCGGAATGCATTCGGTCCGCTACGCTACCAACACCTGCTGCATCTAGCTCAATTGCCTCGAAAAGATTTTGTTTACGCCTTTGGTTTGTGGATTTTAGTCGCGTTGCGGTATATTGTGAGCCCCTAACCATCTGAGCCACCCTTTTATCTTCCTAGTCGTTTCCTTACTCTTGCTATTGTTTTTAATTTTATTTCTCTTTTTTATTTCTCCTCTCTTGCACTTCAACTTTATCCTCTTCAGTGATAATGTCCACATATGTCGACTAAAGTTTTTATAGTCAAATATTTTATTACTTCTTCCAAACGCTATCACAATTTATGGGGAACATATTCGCTCCTTTTCGAAATTTTTATTTTCTCTCTTTCGAGCATATTTTTCGTGCGATATTAAAGAGGTTTTTTCATTCTTGTTTTCCTGCTTCACCTTTCTCTTCTTCGACCCCCTTCTATTAAATGTTATATTACGCTTTCCCATCTTTTTACTTTTGTGCTTCTCTTTTTCTTCATATTCCTGGTCGTCTTCGTTGTTTTGTTGTTTCCAAACAACCGAAAGGATCCTCCAACGGCTTTGTCAAGATCTTCCGGTGAGACTTTTTTTCCCAATCGGAGTCCCTTGGTTTTGATTACAATCATCTTCCGAAACTAGTTTGTCTGTTGTGCGAACTGTTTAGTCTGCAACAAGCAGGTTGAAATTAACAGCGCCACCTTTTTGGCACCATCGTATTCGCCTTTATTAAAGGAATAGCAAGATGTTGACTCCTCTTTGTCTGCGTAGCTGTCCCGTTGAGCGACTCTTCGTCTAATAATGAGTTCCGAAAAATCATCCAATTCAAGCGTATAAGAGTGCAGAGAGGCGAGGTGGAGGCCACCTTGTCGAGATGATTATGGTAAGATAGTTCTATACTGGAGGGAGCTTCAGGTAAATTGAAGAAGTTGATTAAAATATTTGTTGTATTTCCGCTGAGTCATTAACTTCTGGGTCACCTTCTGTCCTTAACATCATTTACTGGGAGTGAATACTAAATCGTTGGGTCCGTTTAAGTAATGAGCTCGTTCGGTGTTTACCCTTGTGTAGCGCTCCATTATAAGAGACATATCCTAGCTTCGCTCTAGGCTTGGACCGGGGACATAGCTTTTTCTCTCAATTAGCAGTGACTAAGATGCTATAGAGGAATGAGAGCCATTTCCCGGATATTACTTTGTAACAGTAGCTACACCAGAGGGGCGAGGAAAACCGCTGCTTCGGAAAACTACAATTTTTAGGTTAAATATGTCGGACTTATAGGAGTGTAGAATCCGAGTTCAAGTTCCTCATGGTAATTTTTATATCCGTTCGAAATAATATATTTTTTAACTTATCTACAATAACCGAATGAAAGATAAAGAAGAGCACTTGCATGGAATGACCCATGAGTATTAATCTAAATAGGAGTGCTTGCAAATCGAACTTTAGTAACTCTGTCTACGTATTTAGGTATATACATGCTTTGCAATGGTAAACCTGACAAAGAAATAAAAAACGTGCAAGATTAGAGCAACTCACATTCAACTTGGATTTCCTTTGCCACTTGGTGGTTGATTTGTATTTGACGCCCGCCAGCCATTTCATTGTTCGCAACCCAAAAAAGCGCGACTAGCTTGCACTTTGTTGTCTAGCAAATGCAGGCCCATTATTGTTTTCGTGTCTGACAATTTTAATTTGAAAATTTACGCAAATTTTTTAATGCAACCTAATGCCGTTATGACATAGTGGACGGACGATCGAATGAGTCGCGCTCGCTGTTAAGGCGTGTTAACTACGCATGCGCACGCGCCTATTTTATGATTCAACGCCAGTAAGATGCACACACACTCAGATGTAGATAGTATCGATATGCTTTGCATGCATTTTCATATTTCTAGCTGGCTGGTTTTTTTGGTTTGCTTGGACCACCTGCTGGGCACATATGCTAATGGCACAGTTGGTGTTGTCGCCACGTTGTGATTATCACCACGAATATGAAGTTCGGCTCTGAAAATCGTTTGGACATAAACATAAAAATCTTATTTATTGCAAACTTTATTAATATCTAATTAGAAATGTATGTAATTATAAATTATGTAGCTACTATTTATAGAATTAGCATAAACAAAAACCAGAAGTTTGAAGTGTCTGTGGGGATGTTCACATTGCCAGTTTTTGAGGTTATTTATTAAGACCTTATATATTACAAAATGGTGGCCCTACACCAAATTTCAACGAGATTTCTCAAAAACTGAAGGACTAGTTTGCGTTCAAACAGACAGACAGATAAACAAACAGACGGACCGACGGACATAGCTATATCCACTCATCATTTCGGTATACTTATTGGTGGGTCTTTCTCTTCTTCTTCTCATGCCTACAAACATCGCACCACAGTTATATTAACATTTCATTTTCAGTAATGTTTTTCAGTAATGTTTTGCTGAGACTCTTCAACTATAGACTTTCCGTCTTCATCAGTGGGACTTCGTATAACTAAGCACGCTACGTGATCTCTGTGACAGCACTCGAATTGAAACATTCACATTCAGATTTTGTAAGGAGTCTGTCTCTCGTACGATAAATGATTATATTCGATAGGCTTCAGCTTTGGAATGAGCTCCTAGTGCGTTGCTATTTTCAAGATTGTATGGCAGCAACATCTTTAGCTATTTATGCACTAAGGTTGTTGTGGTTGTTGCACTGAGATCGTATGTTTTATTTGATTTCCCAGTAATAGCTGTATTCACGCGTTTCACATAGTTTTGACACGTAGTTCTGTTAAACCTATATTTTATTAATAATTTTATAAAACCCAAATTTTCCGTTGATGCCTACGCTAACCCAAGACCTTCGTAGAGTGTTTTCCTGTTACAATATATAACAACAACCACAAGAAATAGAATATACAAGGATATCATACTTAGCCTTACACTGGGAGAATTCAGTTTTGACGACATAAGATCCCCCAACGGGATTCCAACTAACTTAAAAGAAAAAACAGCTGAAGGATGATTTAACCATCCTCCGTGTTGAGTCCTCATTATTCTATTTATTTGCCTAGATAGACAAATACGCGCGGACATTCTATTGCCGGATAAGGCGGGTACGCTCCGCTACTAGCAACTGGAGGTACTTGCCCGACTGTAGCGGGAACTATTTGATATAACCAGTGAAAACTTCTAGGTCATGTCACCCCGTCCTTACGTAAGGAAGAAGAAGATTGTTAACGAGAGGTGGAAGGCAACATATCCGTCATTACCTTTGTGGATTTTATACTTACATACCTACCTCGGGCATATTCTGACCAATTTGCATTGCTCTAAGGCAAAGTACGCCAGTCATCCCTTCTTCTATAACTCACTTCAATTAGGAGCACCAAGGTGTCCCTCAAAGGGTTGTGAAGTGCAACACGCTGATCTACTGATACGAAGTCTCTCACCTCGCACTACCAATAATCTGCTTTCTTTCAACTTAGGTCACCCTTTTAACTATAAACGGACTTTGTAGAACACATAAATAATATGAGTCGGTCCGAAGCTGCAAGACGGTATAGAAATCATTCCCGTGGAAGTTGGGCTAATAGCAGACGGTGGTAGTACCAGATCATAGGGGATTCATTCCACAAAAGATATGCCTATGTCCGTAACAATCCCTGAAGCTTTCGGTGAGTGTTTCTTCCCTTCAAAAAAAGCGATTAGTCTAGGATGAATCCAGGATGAGGCACAAAGCAGCATGCTACCAATGCCAGTTTTGATCTCTTTGTATGGGCTGAAGTGATCCCGTTTGTTTGAGCATGTCCTATTAGTCTCCTTCATGCCAAAAATAGTAGTGTCGGACAGATTCCCTTTGTGCCTCTACGGGAACGGTCGGACAAGTTGACTTTAAACACTTAAAAGTAGGTGTCCTTAGACGAAAGGTTTTGATCCCGGCTCACTCTCTTTAGATATCAGTCGCACGATTTTTTTCAGGCTTATGTAAGACTAGTAACAACCATAAACAGGTTCAACAACGGAGTGCAAGTCACTCTTCAGCTATAATTTCAAAACCAGTGCCGTGTTCTTCTTCAACTGCTGTGAAAGTGAAATTTCGCGATACTCCACCACCGCTAACTTTTCCTACACGCGTGGATTGTTGCAGCCATAAATATCCTTCAAGAACAGTTTATACACACATTTTAAATATTAAATCCTATGAATAATAATAATCAAGTTAATTTACTGCGTTATTAAACCACAAAACTTCATTTTAAAATTTTTATTTTGTATTTGAATATTTTCTTTATCGCGTTACGCCACTTAAGTCAACAACCTAATAATGGTTAACTTTGGCATACTTCGCGGTTAAAGCCTAGAAAAGAAAGAAACCGAACAAGAAAAAAAAAGCATCCTCAGAAAACAAATAAACAAAGAAAACAGATAAATATCCTGAACTCTTAAGTTTATTGCGCACAAAAGCATACAAAACGAAGTACTTCAGCTCAAAGACCAAACAAAAGTTAGCCGGAAAGCCTGCTGTGGAGCCAACGACCAACGACGAATGCTTCAATGGACGATTAACTGAGGAAGCAGGAAGCATCAACACGGTGTCACACATACTTACAGACACAAGAAAAAGACAAGAGACGCGTCTGAAGACATATACAAATAAATATGAGTATTAGGATGGGTTGAAAAAAAAATTTTTTTTGAAAAGGTATAGAATTTGTAATTTATAAAATTAGCAAATTTTCTTTTTAATTTGCAAAATGTTTGCCGTTATGGCGTTGCCAACTAGCCGACTTTTTTGTAATGCAATGCGATGTGTCAATATGTCAAATCCCCTAGTTAGTTAGTAGGTTTTTAAAGGATTGCCACCTATTTTTTTTTTTTAATTCATTGAGATATGCCTATATGGGTATCAATCGAAAGTTTTTTGACGTAGCATTTCAACAAAAATATTTCCAAGTACAGTTAGCAGTTAGAGTTTCCACCTAAACCCATTATACAGGGTGTTTTTTTTACAGGTTTGTTTTTCGAATAGAGATAAAACTGGCATTTTGTGGTCAAATCTGGCAACTCTAATGTCCTTTATGTTCAGTTTGGTTTGCCATTTCATCATGAACAGGTTGACAAAAGAACAACGCTTGCAAATCGTGCAAATTTATTTCGAAAATAATGGTTCAGTTCGCGAAGTTTACCGTGAGCTCCGTCCATTTTATGGTCGACATAATCGTCCATCAGAGCAATTAATTCGGTTAACCATGGATCGTTTTCGCACTACGTTTACTCTATGTGATAATACGCATCCGCAGAGACGTCGAACAGTGCGCACCGAAGAAACAATTGCCGCTGTAGAGCAAAGTGTTGAAGAGGACCCGAATGAATCGATTCGCCACCGTGCACAGCAATTGGAGCTTTGTCCATCAACTTTATGGAAGATTTTGCGCAAAGATCTTGGCTTGCGACCTTACAAGATCCAGCTTGTGCAAGAATTAAAGCCGCGAGACCATGCAATGCGTCGTGATTTTGGTGTATGGGCCGAAAATGAGATTGATTTCGATGCTGATTTTCATCGCAAAATTTTGTTCAGTGATGAGGCTCATTTTTGGTTGAATGGCTACGTCAACAAGCAAAATTGCCGCATTTGGAGTGAAGAGAATCCACATGAGACCCTTGAAACGCCATTACATCCACAAAAACTGACTGTTTGGTGTGCTATATGGGCTGGTGGAGTCATTGGGCCATACTTCTTCCGCAATAATGCTGGAGAGGCAGCTACCGTTAATGGAGACCGGTATAGAGCCATGATAACCGACTATTTTGTTCCCGAATTGGATGGCATGAATGTGGATGAGTTGTGGTTCCAACAAGACGGCGCTACATGCCACACAGCGCACGTCACAATCGATTTATTGAAGGAAACATTCGATGAGCGCATAATTTCGCGGAATGGACCTGTCAATTGGCCACCAAGGTCGTGTGATTTGACACCATTGGATTATTTTCTTTGGGGATATGTGAAGTCGCTCGTCTACACCAACAAACCAGAAACGTTAGGGGAATTGGAAGCCAACATTCGTGGCGTTATTGCCGACATACGGCCCCATATGCTCGAAAAAGTGGTTGAAAATTGGACCTGTAGAATTGGCTTTATTCGAGCCAGCCGCGGCGGCCACATGCCCGAAATCATATTTAAACATTAATGGCATAAAATTATCCTTCCAATAAAGCCAAATTGATGGACCTTAAAACGATTTTCTTGTGTTTTATTTCAATTCGAAGTTCTATACCCTTAAAAAAAACACCCTTTATTTATTTTTTCTCATATTCGCTATTATCTAAAAAACAACTTTACCCATTTGGATGAACTTTTGAATATCAGTAATATGCAGCTCCTTTAATTAAGTGTTCTACTAGGAGATTTTACAGGGTTACCACCTATTTTAAAATTTAAAAAGTTGTGGAGCTAGGCCTTTATGGTATCAAACGAAAGGTATTTTACATCGTATTTCAAAAAAAATACTCCTAGGCAGTGTTTCAACATAGGGTTGCCATCTACTCTAATTATATTTATTTGGCATTAATCCGCTATTATCTCGAAAGTGACTTGACTTATTTTGATTGACTGTTGAATATAGGTAAAATGTTATATTTTAAGTGCACCACCTTAGGTGTTGCATCTAAGAGCATTTATAGGGTTGACATCTATTTCATTTGTATTTCACGGCGCATTTCAAACAAAATACTTCTAGGTAGGGTCACCGCCTTTGATATTCATATAAATAACTTTTTTTTCGATATCGGCGAAGTAAAACCATAACTTACAAGTAAGGAAAGGGCTATCTTCGACTGTGCCGAAGACTTCATACCTTTCATGAAAGTGCATCACGGTTTTAAGTGTCCTCATCCTTACTCACAATTAGTAAAAACTCTGCAGAACTGATAATTTAAAGGTACATAGCCCAAACCTCATTTATCGGAACAATCGATCCTATGGGAGCTATGCGTTGTATCGGTCCGATCTTGCTCATTCCGACAAATGATTAATCTTATGCAAAATGGCTGCCTCGTACCAAATTTCATCAAGATATCTCCAAAACTGAGGGACTAGTTTGCGTTCAAACAGACAGACGGTTATAATACCATTTCATATTCATGAAAGGTATAAAAAGTGCCGGAGATGAGCACTTACATTAAAACCAAATTAAATAGCAACCACTAGCTATGCAGAGCAAGCCTCTCACTAAAAAAGCATATACATTACACGTATTTTGATTTGTTTCTCCATTTTCCCAAAAAAGTATACCATTGGGCCATATCAAAACCGCTTTAAAATTAGACAAAAAGTTGTATTTATTAATCTAACCCACCCTAATGTGTTTAGCCAGATACATATCTACATACATACATTCATGTGCACCCAGAAAAATCTTTTTTACATTTCTGAAACTGCACGTTGACAGCCCTCAGAAGCAGACGGCGACAGTCAGTCAGTTTGTCGCAAAAACAACAACAACAAATGGCATGAACTCAAACTCAAAATGTTCATTGCAACCACGAATCTCACTACTTCATTTACCTTCTTGGCGCGTGAATCCACATACAAGACTTAGCGCACAGTCGCCTTGTCGAATGTTGAACTGAAAATTTCTTCCGGTTTCCGCTTTGTCATTGTCGTTCCCTGCAAAAAACGGAAATACTCCGTTTCATACTCCATAGAATACTCCAATAGGAGTATCAGAGTACTCCAACACATATCCTCATTCATATAAAAAAGGTGGTCCAATTTACATGGCAATGTCCGGTGATTGGATCACCTAATCCATCTCGGAGTACTCCGTTTCTTTGCTTTTGAATACTCTATAGACCACCTACGTGAGAGTACTCTCAAAATACTCCCATGGGATTACTCTATAGAGTATTCAACAGCAAAGCGAGAGCGGGAGTAGGTGGTCCTCAGAAGAACACATACTCCCATTCTCGCTTTTGTCTAGAGTACTCTATAGAGTAATCTTTTGGCAGCATTTTCAAAGTACTCCAACGTAGGTGCTCTATAGACTATTCAGAAGCAAAGTAAATGGTACTCCGAATAGGATTAGGTGATCCAATCACCGGACATCGCTATGTAAATTGGACCACCTTTTTTATATGAATGAGGATAAATGTTGGAGTACTCTGATGCTCCAACGTTTTTTACAGGGTTGTCGCCGCCACCGCTGTCGTACTTTTTTATATTTTTTTATTATAATCTCACAATTCTATGAATATGATATGTTGTTGTATATTTCCCCCTCCCCCTTCTTTTATTTATTCTACATTAGTTTACATGTATTTTTTTGCCTATGTATAAATCAGGGACGTAGCCAGTATCTAATTAAGGATGATGTAGCAATTTATGCAGTCCATCCTGATTTTGAAGATATAAAATGGCGAAGGTAATGATCACAAAAATGAGTCGCGCTAGCAACAGAATAACTCGACGTTCATAACCTTCAGTGTGCAATCGAACACGATATAAACATCTGGTTCAATATCCTATCAATAGCCCCAATCATTTGAAGTTTTAGGGATCTCAAAAAATAGAATGACTCGGGTTTTACATATCAAATGGCTCTTAATCAAGCTTACCTCATCCATGAGTGAAGATTCCGGCTGGAGCTTATCCCAACCAAGAGTATCTGTGCATAATCTTGGGTAGCTATGTGCAAGACATAGGGATTTATAGGAATCTGTGTTGGCGACAGCGACAATCAAAGACAATTTATTGATGAACTAGGTTTCGACTAACTATTGGTCTACCATAAGAGGTGGTATGAATTGTCGCCTATTATTCTTTCCATGCTGACTTTTCGTTCCTTTGGAGAAGCAAAGGCCCAAACCAAGCGTCGTAAAAAAACACTGTCATTCATCAGACGAATTTGAGCTCTTTTGATCAAACTGGTTGGTTTTTTTCGGTGGAATGGGTCTTTCTTTCGGTGGATTGGTGCGTTCAATTGTACTAGTTTGTTCGCGAGTAAAAGAATGACTGAGAAGCTTTGTAGAGCCATGCGCCTATAGTTGATTTAATAACCTATGATCTGGATTCAGTTAAGTCACTCTTAACAGTGCGTGGCCATCAAGTTTCAGCTAAATTGCTATGTCTAGATCTTACATTTTAGCCTCAGATTTACAAAGATTGCAAGAGGATTTTTGCAAGCCGATGGCTCTTTCGTCAACGGCACATACCAACTCACAGCCTACTAATATGATTTTAAGCCTAAAAGTTTCATCACAAAGTGAATAGCCACATGGACTAGAACTGCATGCTTCAGTCCACTTGCTAAGCCACCAATACCCGCAAACACCCATGGCGTGACCTGCTTATCATGGGCGTGATATTAAGCTACTGTCTTTCGTCTCAAAATAAACAATATCTCTTTCTTCAACATAAGACGTCTACAAAAGAACTGCGCCCCTATTTTCTACCCCTCTCTCTATACGCCCATGTCATAACCTATGTTTGTTGCACACAGCTCCTTTAAGTTGAACTGCACCAGTTTATGAGTGCTCATATTCATGATTTCTTCCTTTATTATATTTGTTTCTTTTTACTTTTTTAATGCTCCTTACTTCGTTTTAAAAATGTTTGTAACTATGTATCCTCCAGAGGGGAGAATTCATATAATTTCAGCCATATTTACATAAGTATTTAAATATATAAAGGTCGTGATAGCGTTTATATTTATAAGGACAACAGCGAGGGTTAAGAAGGTTATGTCAGAGTTTCTGTGACATCCTAAGCATCGACATCCTAAAGACATTTTGGTACAGCTATGACAGGCTGATTTGAACATCGTTTAATTTTTTGCTTTTATCAATTGCGAGTACACTTTCTGGCTGTATAGTAAATAATTAAATTCAGAAGCTATTGGAAATATGTGATATCGTATGATATCCACGGCTTTTTTTTCGATATCGAAAATTTCGAAAAACATATAAAATGAAATAATTCATTGACTGCTGCTCTTAAAATGCTTAAATTTCATGGCCAAATTATCCTTTTCAGTATACTACTAACTTTTGTAAAATTTGTGAAAATGGGAGTGGCACCGCCCACATATGCGTAAAAAAATTTTAAAATGTCGACTCTTATTAACTTCAGAACCATTAATGATAGAAGAACGAAACTTGTAACAAAGCGTATCGCGGTTGTTCGGAGTATACCCAGTGCCTTCTCTGGTTAATCTAAATAATTTGCATTTCGTGACATTTCGTAAATTTCTGCGTGAAAACACAAGACCAAGTATATCCTAACATTTATGAAACTTTAACGCTCATAGGTATTCTGAAAAATGAAAATTTCTTAACACAAATATAAGTCCGTAATGAATAGACATATGAACACACAATCATTGACTACGTTTTTAATAATATGAGCATACAAATATATTACGTGTATGTATGTACGCGGGCCTTCTAGATCTCCACTTTAACTTCCTCTTTGCTGACAGTTTATGGCATCTACAAAGTGCAAAGAAAGAAGTCAGCAGCTAAACACACATCCTTACTCACATATTCACACGTACCTACATAAATATTGTAATAAATGCATATTAGGGCGGGCTCGTAAAACAAGTTATTTTCAGTTAGCATGGGGCTGGAGGTTGTATTTTTTAATAAGGAAGGAATAATAAAAATATTAGAAAAATGTTGCTCGATATCTTTTTTTATACATTTTTATTTTTTGTATTATATAATATTATATTTTATTTTTTTTTCTTTGTTATATTTTTTTTTCTTTTTGTTATACTTTATTTTAGTTTTTTCTTTTTGTTATATTTTAATTTATTTGATTTACTTTATTTTATTTCATTTTATTTTACTTTATTTTTTAATTTTATTTTATTTTGTTATACTATATTTTATTTTATTTCATTTAATTTCATTTCATTTCATTTTATTTCACTTGATTTCATTTCATTTCATTTCATTTAATTTCATTTCATTTTCAATTTTATTTTATTTAATTTAATTTAATTTTATTTTATTTTATTTTATTTTATTTTATTTTATTTTATTTTATTTTATTTTATTTTATTTTATTTTAATTTAAATATATTTTATTTTATTTTATTTTATTTTTTTTTTTATTTTTTTTTTTATTTTTTTTATTTTTTTTATTTTATTTTTTTATTTTATTTTATTTTATTTAATTTTATTTTATTTTATTTAATTTTATTTTATTTTAATTTTATTTAATTTTATTTTATTTTTTATTTTATTTTATTTTATTTTATTTTATTTCATTTCATTTAATTTCATTTCACTCCATTTCATTTCATTTTATTTTATTTTATTTTATTTTATTTTATTTTATAAATTTTATTTTATTTTATTTCATTTAATTTAATTTTATTTAATTTTTTTTATTTTATTTAATTTTTTTATTTTATTTTATTTTATTTTTTTATTTTATTTTATTTAATTTTATTTTATTTAATTTAATTTAATTTAATTTAATTTAATTTAATTTAATTTAATTTAATTTAATTTAATTTAATTTAATTTAATTTAATTTAATTTAATTTTATTTTATTTTATTTTAATTTAATTTTATTTTATTTTATTTTTTATTTTATTTTATATTATTTTATTTTATTTTATTTTATTTTATTTTATTTCATTTCATTTCATTTCATTTCACTCCATTTCATTTCATTTTATTTTACTTTATTTTATTGTGTTTTAATTTTTGCCAAAACACCCTAATGTGTATATATGTGCGCATGTTTTTGTTAGCGTGTTCCATTCATACATAAATTCAACGCCAGTTTTATGGCACTTTGATGGTAAAAATGTTGCACGTGTCAATTGAATTGTCGAGCAGATAGAATTTTTCTCATTCTTTTGTTGTCGCTTATCATCTTTCTTTTACAGATATTTTTTCTCACTCACCCTCACCCAGACTCTCGCACATACTCTATCACCATTAACATTGCTGTGCAACAAAACTCAGCAACATTGAATATATTTTGTAACTTTCCAAGACATCGTACTTTATCATCTGCGCCATGTAATAATATAAATGACCTAAGAAAGTGTGAGTAAATTTTATATATTTTTGTATTAGTGTATGTGTATTTGGAGTTTATGTCTTCCTGTTCTTTTTGTTATTCGGAATTCCTTGTTTGTGCTGCTTATGAAATCTGTGGAGCATCCTTATGCGGTATGTATGACTAATCTAGAGGGACTCTCCAACCACTGATGCCTGCCAAAAGAAATACAAACCGAATGCCACTACCAGCAGTATCAGCAACAACAACAAACAGCACTCACTATCATCGCAATAATTCTTCGTTGACATTAGAACACATTTGTGCTGTTTAGTTGCTACATATTTAAGGATGAATTATTTTTATATTCCCAAGTATCATATAACAAGCAGAGGAGATATAGGATAAACAGAATATATTTCTGGTATACCTTACATGAACATAAAATTGTATTAAAATTTTTTTATTCGCTAAAAGGAGTTTGTAAGTGAAACAAGAAGGAGTTATAGGCCTATCAATATGCATAGCGAAACGTTCCAATGCTCTGCCTGACTATCTTTCTGGAGTCAAACAAGTAACTTAACCTTCGTAATTGAACCCAACTGAAAACACCAGGACAGCTGAAGTCATCGTCCACCTGGTCTTTCCATCTGATTGGTCCTTTTACTTTCCTCTACTGATATACTCGTATAGTGGAATTTCTTTCCTCTTTTGATGAGGGCCATGGAAAGCGTGTACAGGACTACGCTACTGAGTTATGTATTTCGTATTTTTGAACCCTTTAACGAAAAGATAACGTTTATAAAAACACTAATGTCACCACAATGGAGTTAATGCGATGGACGGGTAAAGGTCTTAAAGCAGTTAGTGCTTCCGACGTCGACTATAGTCACCAGACATGGAAGAAAGACAAGAGAGCTTTTTTGATAAGCTAGAACACAGCTATGATCGCTGCTCCCAACTAGTTGGTCGTAAAGTCGGAGAATTTAGCCTCCACAATGTTATCTCTTCTAAGGAGACTACATTACTCACTGCTCGAAATATGGTCAAATGCAGTGCCAGGGTTAAGCACAGAAAAATTCATCAGACAGTTCTTGATAAAAAATTAAAAACCAAATTGATCATATCGTGCTCCACGGCAGCCCGCGTAGTGGATTTACTTTCATTCGTTTCATTCATTTGAAATTCCATCACGTCATAAATAGCTCAGCTGGCTCCAAAAAAAGTATTAAATCAACGGCGTAGACGAAACCGTGCTGGCCTTACTTATTTTTTACAAATTTTTTTCAATTGTTCTCTATAAAGCAGTGGTGGGCCAATTGGTTTTTCTTTGAGTAGCTCATCATTTCTTCATAATGCAGTATGTTCATCGGCTGTGTTGTAAGATCGCAGCCTACAAATTTAGCCAAAAATAGACTATACTAATTCGCTCACCACTGCCTAAACGCATCAACTTTTTTATGTATTGTATATTTGTCTGACTTTGTTTCAACATTGCTCATTTTATTGATCAAATTTCCCGATTTTATTTCCTTTGTTACAACTTTAACTGCTCTTAATACATTTAGTAAGGAGGAAGTCACAATCCGAACTTGGCAGGATTATACACAACTTCCCTACTGTTTTATGGCGTGTTCGAGCTTTGTTGGTTTTTATGAGTTCTGATGTAGGAAAAGAAAAAAGTTGTATCATCTCGCTTCATGCATAACCAACATACTGGTAACACATACATAAGTCACTTCAAAGAAAAGAAAATTCATATGAATACCCTGTAGGAAATAGATGCATATTTGAACTAGCATTAAATAGGGCTGCCAATTGTTTTACAGACTTTTAGCAATCTGTTTTAATAACCATTAATAATTATGTATCTGCTTGTATGACAACAAAGAAACACTGCTACTAATAGGTCGATGTTTGTATATATATGTATTAGATACTCAAGAAAATTTTCTAGGAGGGGGTCCTTCCATGTCAAATCGTCAGATAGTTGGAATGGACCAATTCCAATTAGAATGAAATTTGCTGCGGAGTTTCCTTTTATCTTGCAACGAAATTCTGCAAAAGAAAAGAAATAAATTTTTTTTTCAAAAGTTATTCCAATTCCATTTTTTGTTTTTTTTTTCTTGTTTTAGAAATATTGTTTTTTTTCAATGTTTCCGACACTACTGTATTCAAAAAAATTAACATTGGCACTCTCAACGGGGGTAATTAGAGGTATAAAATAATTAATACGAATTTTAAAATTTCACTAACTTTTGGAATCAAATCACACAAAACATATTATGTATCTGAAGATATTCACAAAAATTCGTAGGTTGATTTTTGTTTTTCCTAAAATATGATTTGTTGAATTTTAGCCAAAAAAATTTTTTTTTATTTTTTTAACTTCTAGTGTGGTTCAATTACTCAGCTGGTTTCACGAAAGAAATTTAAATAAAAACTGATTTTTTTACCGGAATTTTTCATGAAATCTAAAAGCTTACAAATTTTTTTTCACTTACATTCCTTTATAAAACTGGCTGTCGGCTGGAAAGGTTTTTTGTGGAATGGAAAAACAAAGAAATGTGTTTTTTTAATTTTGAAAATTCATATTTTTGAAAAAACAGAAAACCAATTTTATAATGCCTTAAAATATATAAGAGGTAAAACACAAAAAAATTTGAGTTAAAAATGTAATTTTTTCGATTTTTAAGAATAAGAAATTAGAAATAAAAAAAAAATTTCAAAATATTTTGTATACCTCTAGGTCAGACCTGTTAAATTTGATTAATAATTGTTAATCAATTATTTCAATCAATTAATTTAATTAATGATTATTTTAGTATTTTTCAAGAAAAGGCAATTATTAACTGATTACGATTAGAAAAAAAATTATAATAATAATCAAAAGAAATCAAAAATAATCAAAAAAAGTTGCTTCGATTACTTTCGATTTTTTTTGATGTTTTTTTTTTTGAATATTTTTGATTTTCTTCAGTGTTGTTGTAGAACCACATAAATATACACATCAACGATACTAAAAAAAATAAAAAAAATAAAAAAAAAAATTTTTTTAAATTAAAAGTAATCAAAAAAAAAACTTTTTTTTTATTTTTGTAATATTGGTAGAAAACCTGGATTTTTTAAATTATTTTTGTAATCAATTGCAAAATAATCATTTAAAATAGAAAGTAATGGTAATCAATCATCAAATGGTTTCTTAAAATGGTTTCTTAAGAAAATAATTAATCAACACGGTATTCATTACAATTAGTAATCAATTTTTAAGAGGTCTGCTCTAGGTATCCCCTTTTAAAGTGCCAAAGTTTATTGTTCTAAATGCAGTAGTTTTCGAAATATTGTATAAAAATTTACAGAACAAGAAAACAAAGAAACAAGTGAAGTTTTGGATTGTCCAGATATGATTATTGAACCAATAGAATTCAAGGCAACAGTTTTTCTGTCTGTTTGTTTGTTTGCATATCACTCAAAAACTGTGAACTAGAATTGAACGCAACTTTCACCGCTGCATTAGTAGACATCTGACTTAAAACTAAAGTTACTCCTGATTTCGATACTTTACTGGTTTCGGAGTTATCGCGAGATAATTGAACCAGGTGAACCAAAATATGTTAGTACAAAATGTATATCAAACGAAAGTTTTTAATGAGTGCTGCAATAAGCGATGTAAATAATTGTATTAACTAAATTTTTTTCAGAGATATGAGGATTCAAATCGAACTCAGTCTATCATAAGTTCTAAGACGCAGCGTAGGGTGGTCAGGCTTTCTAATTTTTAATATATATTGAGGCACTCTACTATTTATATACATATATATGTATGTATATGCATGTACCAATGACCCCATACCTACGTACATGTATATGTATATATATATATTCCTTGCATTTTATTGTTCTCGCTTTCCTCTTCCTACTTGTGACCGATAAAAATCAGCATCCCACAAACGTTTCCAATATTGGGAACAAGCATTCGACTTCCCTTTTCTTTACCCAAGATACCCGTGCTCATATGCGCTTAACATTTTCTGATCGATTTCATTGATGTTGCCTTGCAATCACCCCCCAATTGATGCTACGGGTATAACGGCGCAATTTAAGTATGTATGAATATAGATGTGTATAGCCACAGTGGTGTTGCTTTTATTTATGAAACTTTTTCAGATTTTTATTTATTTGTATTTCTCTCTTTTCGATTTTTACTGTTTATTTGCACTCATTTAGGTAGAGGAAAAACCTTTTGGCCCACCGAATGAAAAGAGAATTTTATCCCAGAATTAATATTAATAAAACGAAAGAAGTTTCAGGATACGCATAACAATATTGGGATCTAAGATTTGTATTTATAGATTGTTGGTTTATAGCGCATACAATGAAATGTATGTAAATACAAATGTACACACAAATACACATACGTACATATGCATAGAAATCGCTTTGTATCTGCGTTGCTCCTTTGCTTTAGCTATCGGCTTTATTTTGCTAAATAATGTAACAATTGTTGCTTAGAGGGAAAGCTGTATAAATATTCCAGCTCAATTGTTGTAAGTGTGTGTAAGTATTAAGGTATGTTATTGTGTAAGAGCACACCCTTTAGGGAATACGTTTTGATTTTGAGTATTTAGGTTGAAAGAAATTTGTTGTGAGATATATCTAGCATGTACAGCTGTGTTCAATATAATAGTAGTGAAATTAAATTAGACGAAATGTTTTTACGCTGTGTTTTTAACAATTTTCATTTCAAATATAACGAGTTCCATAACAGAATCCACATAAAAAGAAGCCTCGCCGTAACAATTCTGCATGTCAATAGGTCCCTGGTGTGACTGATCGATCAACCACTCAAGGGAAGGAAAATACTTTCATCTATGGGGATTGTTGGTATGAAACGCCATGTCACAACGGGCATAACTCGAGATGGTGTTCTCTTCCCACTTCTGTGGAACCTAACAGTTAAAGCTGCTAAGAGATGCATGTTGGGGGGCGGGAAGGTTGAGGTATGGTCATCGTATGTTCGCTTGCTTTGGGAAAGACTTCAAACCTGAATTGATTAGGGAAAGTTCACAGATCTAGCATGATTATCATAGGCGGAGCTCTAACAACCACACCTCACGAAGCTCTTCTGTTCATTCTAGACCTTCTAGACCTAGATATAGAAAGGTACCTAGCAGCGGCATACTAAAAACTTCCCGTTTTCTTCCCATAAATAAAGATCGCTGCACTACAGTTTCACAATGTAATTTCACGGTAAATATCACCAGTAGGGTGTATTGGGTCTGTGCTAAGCTGCAAAAGGTAGCATATCCATGTACACCGAGGGCTCTATATTAAATGAAAGGGTTCGTGGGAGGGGTATTTCCAAAGGATTGTGACCTAAAACTCTCTTTCCGAATACCAAATCACTGTAGTTTCTTCCAGGTCTAGGTAAGGTTAGGTTGCGAGGGCTAAGCTGAAACTCTAAGGTAACTGCCCGACACATAGACCCCCTATAGGGTCTCCAAAGACCTCTTCCATGCTTAAAGTGGGTGAAACCACTTCTGGAGTCAATAAATTTCGCCAAAGCCTTGACTTCACATCTTTAGACCTTAGCAAGGTCGCATAGAAAAGGTTTACCTAGGATGGCCAACCACCGTCTGCTGAATGCTGGATACTGACAGAGGAGTTGGTGGACGCTCTCTTCCTCTTCGGTACATCTGCAGCTGCGACAGCAATCGAAGGTTGTAACCCCCATTCTAGCAGCGTGCGTGCCTCTTAAACAATGACCTGTTAGGACCCTTATCAGGGATGCTAAAACTGATTTGTGTAGAGTCAGAAGCGCTCTTGTGCGCGCCTTATCATATGAGGGCCACATCAACCTGGATGTATCACACGATGGGATGACTGACCATAGTACGTTTGCATTTCTTATAGTCCTTGTGTTCACACGAAGCTTTAAGGTGGCCATGGCTGTACCTACCGAATCATTTCCCGGAAGGATATGGTCGGTGGTGCCTCTCCTGGCTAGCACGTCTGCTTTGCCGTTTGCCATCCTTAGGCATAGACACAAGATGGTTCACAGCCCTGTGTATTGCCAGCATTTCCGCTTGGTACACACTACAGTGATCAGGAAGACGGAAAGAGACCTCTAAACCCAGATCCGGTGAAAAGATGCCCGCTCCCACCTTCCCATCAAGGTTAGAGCCATCTGTGAATATGTTGGTGGAGCCTGGGACCGTATGCTGCCTAAAATTCCAGTCTTGTCGTGATGGTATGTCGACTACATAATTCTTAACAAATACGTTCTTTGGCGCACAATAATCAGTGCGTACTGGTATTGGGACTGGGGCGTTAGAGCTAAGGATTGTGGCGTGTCCACGAGCTTCCTTTCATCAGGGAGCTGTTTCCTTGATACGTAGAGCAGCGATGACCGATATTTATTTCGCCTCCAGGTCAAGAGGTGGTAGGTATAGCATTGTGTTAAGTGCTTCAGTCCGAGTAGAACAGAGAGCCCCGGCTATACAGAGCTCCGAACTCCGTTGCACTTTCTTAAGCATTTTAAGGTAAGTATTTTTGGCTAGAACAGGCCACCAGACCAAGACACCATATAGAAGAATCGGGCGCACGATGGCTGTGTATATCCAGCAGACCAGGGGAGAAACCCCAAGAGGCGCCAATTGCCCTCTTACAGGTGAACAGCGCTGCTGCTGCCTTCTTGGCTCGCTTTATTATGTTGTCGCTCTAGAGCAGCTTCCTATCTATAATGACTCCTAAATACTTTACATTATTGCTAAACGCTAAGGACATACCCCCAATTCTTGGCGGTGTTAGATTTGGTACTTTGTACCTCCTCGTGAAAGGAATCAGCTCGGTTTTATCCGAGTTAAATCCAAACCTGCGGCTGTGGCCCAGTGTGATATTTTGGATAGTGCCCCTTACATCAAGTTGCAAAGAGTTTGCGGGAATGTTTCCCGCATAATGACACAGATGTCATCTGCATACGCGATCATTTGGTGACCTTCTGATTTCATGAGGTGTAGTAGTTGGCTTACGGTAACCACCCATAATAGCGGAGAGAGAACGCCTCCCTGGGGGGTACCTCTACTTATCTGTGAATCACGCTACCACCTAGCTTTGTTTTAATATGCCTACGTGTAAGCAGATTGTGCATAAACTCCACTAGGCACGCGTCAACCCACAGACCCGTTAGCGCCGAGATGATGGCTTCTAGGAGAACGTTTTGAAGGCACCCGATACATCTAGAAATGCCACCAGTGTATATTCACCAGTGAGTGAAAGGCCGTGGCAGTTGACCTGCCCTTAGTATAGGCATGTTGAGCAGTGGGTCAATCCGCCTCCTGATATAGTCCTCAAGGAGTCTTTCAAGAATTTTAAAAAGAAAAGAAGATAGGCTTATTGGCCTATAATCATTTGGTTTCGAGTGGAAGGTTTTCCCTGTTTTGGGGATAAAGACCACACTGATGTCTCTCCATGATGTTGGTACGTAATTGAGCCTGAGACAACTTACAAACATCACCTTTATCTAGGGCTTTATAAGTTCGGCAGTGTACTAAAGCTGAGCCGGAAAAATTCCGTCCGGACCCCGCGACTTATAGGGTTTGATTGTCGATATAGCCCTGTCTAACTTTTTATCGTCTATAATTTTGCTTACAAGCTGATCAGTGGGTAACCCCCTACTAACAATATTTGCAGACACGCTCGCGCATGTCAGAAAGTGTGTATCGATAAGTAAGTTTATGGCTTCCGTGCTGGAATCCTTCCGGTGGCCATCCGGCTTCTGGACGTAACTTATCTGAGTTGGGGATATTCAAGAAAACCTGGCCAAAAGGGATCCAAAGAGATTTCGACAACTTTACACCCTAAGAAGGGCTGATATTTCGAAGCTAATAGGAATACTAACTGGATATTGCCTTATTGGGGGGCAGTGGAAGAAACTGTCGGACACTTCATCGACAACTGCCTCGTACTTAGCGCCGCCAGACGGCGTTGCCTGTGAGTTCCCTTCCTGGATAACATCCGCCAAGTCGCGGAGTATGACATCAAGGACCTGATGATTTTTATTAGGTCTTCAAGTTGGTTCGAAGAGGAGGTGTAATGGTGGCTTTGCGTAGTATCGCAACGGGCCTTCGGATACTGGTATAAGTATGATTTTTAATATTTGCAAAATCGACTTGATAAAAAGTTCAATAAATTTAGTAGGATCCCTGAATTCGGAAAAGTTTTCTTCGGTTTCGGTTATTGATCGTTGGGTAATGGCTTTACTCTTTTACAGTTTTATATAGGAGGAATAAGCCACCACCCGTTTGTCACATATCAGAACGCTTGGAACTAAGGTGCAGTGCAGTAAATTCCAAGGCAATACCGCCCACCAGTTTTTTTTTTTATAGAAATCAAATTTAAAAAAGTGTATGCGATTAAATTACATAATTATTCGAACATACCAATTTAAATCAACTTGATTAATTCATAATCAGAGAACAATCGTTATCGATTAACTGTAACGACTAATTTCCAGATTAATCACATTTCTTATTAAAATTTAATTATAACATTACTAATTTTGTTTTGAAAGTTTCTTCTTTTGAACTTTTTGCTTTTCTTTTAACCTTCTTATCCATTGAGGATGCTTCTCGAACTCCTGCCGTTCATCTCTTCTTCATTTCGCATGTAACTGCGTTCTGCTTGGCAATTCAATTCTATCTAAATTTTATGCATGGTAACCCTGTCTCATATTCTAATTAATCAATTTGGCTCACATTAACCTCTGAAATGGTAAACATTTGCTTTGAAAGCATTTATTATGAACTACACGATTTCTGGTTATTTAAATTTTCATGTGTACGTGTATGTTAGGGATGTCTATCTCGAGAAACCCGGGATGCTTTTGGGATTTCTTACTTACCCCTTCTACTGTAGACATTTTTTCATTTATATATCTTTTTATTTGAATACTAAAGGGCCCGGCAGACCTTGTACTGCCCAGAAATTTACTTGCATGGATCTAGAAAAATTGCCTATCCCGCCCTTATCCTTCATATAAAAGATCTCTATTTCAAGTATTACACCGCTTGTGGAGATAGTTGCGGAGTTATATTAGTTTCGATTACATCAAAAGGTATCACGCCTTATCTCTTACCCACCTTTTTTCTTTAGGTGGTAGATATTAACCTCATATTACTCAGATACAATTTCAAATATTTTACCACGAGAGATGCAGTTCGAAAAACCCCACTTCTGCCTTCCTCCGCTTTTCTGTAGGGGTTAGAGACTGATCTCAATTAACTCCTTACCAATTTTCCATATTCTACCATGAATACTTCTGCGGATATACAGTACGGAGATCTCATTTGTATGGGAGGTGCCACGCCCACATCATCCAGCGGTCCGGATTGTTAATCTAAACCATTCTCGGGCCCACTGAGTACACACAAACAATTGTATCCATATCGGTTCAGGTGTTTCGGAGGAGTTTAATGACAACGGACGCACAGAAGATTTTTATATATAAAGTTAATATTTTCTTAAAAAAAAAAAACAGAGTTAAAGCTATTTTTTTTTTGCTAAACTAATTAAAAAATTTAAGGAAAAAAATAAATTTTCTAGTTTAGTTTATAATGAGATGAATTTCGTTTTAAATTAAAAAGTTGGACAATTATATATGTGTTATAAGTGAGAAAAAATTCTACACTTTTTTGAAGAGCGAATACCCAAATCCCGAGGTATAAAATCAGACACAGTAGTTTTCGGGATTGTTAAAATCCTAAAATCCTGGCATGCTTAGTTTATATTTGTATATGTATATACATAGGTAAATGGCTTTTTACCTTTCCCATTACATACATTTATTTACATAGAACCTTTAGGAGATAGTTCCTGCCCTAAAGTTGTGAATAAATTGTTCCACTATTATTCCCGTTGGTGGTGACATAATTTCGTATACCAAGTGTAAGTATGTAAGTGAGTAACCTTAGTTTACTTTATTGTATTTATGTTAACTACTTTGTGTTACATTTCATTGTTATTGTTCAGATGACAAGATTTAACTATATATTGTGGAAATTGTGTGAACGTAAAAACAATGCGTAAGTAATTTCCCTCCCAAATTATCCTTAATAAACACACATACACATACAAAGTACTGCATATGTATGAGTATTCTATTGTTTAGACATTGATTCCTGCATATTTCCTGTCTTAATATATGCCAATTCCTGTGCCTTTCAATTGGGCGCCTGTTAGCCCTCTTACAAACTAAAATAACCAACAAAAAACTTGTGCCTAATAATAAGCATTTTTCTTTCGATGATAAAGTTTATAATTTAAGCGCTAAAATCCCTACGGAGATTTATTGCATATACAATTTAGAGCATTACTTCCAAATTTCTATTTAATTTTATGGAACGAATAAAATCGCTTGAAATTCAAATTAAAATGATTTTAAATCTAATCAAGGAAAAAATTAATCAATTTATCAGAAATGCTAGCTAATTAATCCTAACGTGATTAACTTATTCATCAGAGAATAATCATTATCGACTAATTTCCGAGGAAAAAACTTATCAATTGATCAAAAATGTTTGCTAATTAATCCTAACGTGATTAACTTATTCATCGGAGAATAAACATTATCGACTAATTTCCGAGGAAAAAATTAATCAATTGATCAAAAATGTTTGCTAATTAATCCTAACGTGGTTAACTTATTCATCAGAGAATAATCATCATCAACTAATTTAAATGATTAGTTTCCGAATAATGTCATTTAGATTAAGTTTAGATGTAATATTATTAATTTGGTTGTACAGAAAAATTATTAATCACACGCTGCTAAGTCTGGCGATTTTAATGTATCAGTAATCAATTGATCAAAAATGCTTAGTTCTGAAAAGAGTTAATCAATTGCCCAAAAATCCTAGTTAATCCTAACGTGATTAACTTATTCATCAGAGAATAATCATTATCAACTAATTTAAATGATTAGTTTCCGAATAATGTCATTTAGATTAATTTTAGATATAATATTATTAATTTGGTTGTACAGAAAAATTAGTAATCACACCTTGCTAAGTCAGGCGATTTTAATGTATAGGCAAAAAATTTTTTATTTTTAAGCAGTTTAGAAAATGGAAAAAAATCTTTTTTTTTCTAAACTGATTCATTTGCAAAGAAAATTACTCGAAAAAACCGAATAAAGTTTCTCAGGTTTGAATTAGATTTTTTTTTTTAGTAATCAATAATTACTTCATATTTGATTTATCACAATCTCATTAATCAACAGATTTATTTTATTATTTCTTTAGTTTTTTTGGGAAATAAAGCCCGCAGGCATTATTGCCACGCACCAGTTACTGTCCTAGAATTTGCCCGCCTATTATAATACTAAATCTACAGCACGAAGGTTAGTCAGGGTCAACTAAGTCGCGCCAGTGGCAGTGGCGTTAATATCAAAAGGAGCTAGTACTGCCCACAGGCTCCATATCCAGCAAAGTTAATTCCCTTAAACTTTTTTACTTTCGATATTTGTTTAAACGTTTGCTAACGGTTTACGGTTCCTATTTTAGTGTCGGTTCTTATATCAAGAATTAAAAAGGTCGGGATCTAGCTTTACGGGTTCAACCGGTTATAGTTACGGTTTTGGTATTTTAAAGTTGAAACAGACTTAGGCTCACACAAACAAAATATTTGGTATTAATATTTGTTTTAAAAACTGTTAAACGGCTATATTAACCATGACGGTGTCTATATTTGTTTTTAAGAGGGAAATAAGTTATAATGGTCGGCTTAACGGTGATGGTCACAGTTTCGGTTTTGAAAAATAAAATAATTTTATATGGCTACGAATATCGTGTCATGTTTTATTTTAGGAAGTGAAACGGTTTGGTTTTGTCTAAAAAAATTAAATTCATTTGGTTGGGGTCTAGAAATCTTAACGGGGTCTTGACGGTTAGTGTTACCAATTTGAGAAAAAATTCGCTTTCGATTTTCATAAGAAACCTTAACCAGGTTTTAACGGTTAGTTTTACCAATTTGAGGAAAAATTCGCTATCGAATTTTTTAGAAAACTGAATCGGAATTCAACGGCTAGTTTTAAAAATTTGTTCGATATTTGTTCAGAAAACTAAATCGGGTTTTAACGGTTGGTGTTACCGATGTGGAGAAAATTCGCTTTCCACTTAGTTTAGAAAACTGAACCGTGTTTTAATGGTTAGTGCTACCAATTTGGGCTTAGACTTTATTTTAAAAAGTTAGAACGCTCGGTTTCAGGGATGGAACGGTTTCTAACGGTTATGGTTATCATTTCCTCTTCTTTCCACAGTTTTAGTAATGAAACGGTTTAAGCGGTTACTGTCACGCTCACGGTTTCGGGGCTTAAAATTGGCGTAATTAAAAAAATAGTTACCTCATTATAAAATGTATGTATAATTTAAAATTCGCTTAGCAAGTAAACCTTCTTACAATTACTAACATCGTGTTTGGGTGGGTACTTCGCCCCTCACACACATACATATATATATCTACATATGTGTGTAAATTTGTATGCATTACATTCGCCATCAATTCGTTAACTAAGCCTATGTGTCCAAACAACGACGCGAGAGACCATCCTCTACGTCTACAAAACTAACTTCTTACTTGCTTAAATGCCTCTCAGCCCCTCAGCGCACCAACCAACACTCACACCTATTTCTATCACATTTACTTACAACGTTGTTTACATTGGCATTCATATGCTTTACTATACCCTGATGAGCATATCAAATTTCTGAAATTGCATTGATTAGCTTCTCACTGGGAAATCGGATATTATTTTTTTCTACTTCAACACTGCTCGGTTACTTGCGTATTCACTCGAGAGAATTGTCAGGATTATTCCACAGTTGTTTCTTGGAAAATTTTTCAAATGATTATCAACGATGTGGTTACCACAAAGCACATGGAAGTGTGAGGGTTAACGGATGTGTGAATATGACATGATTACAAGTACACTTACACATGTCGATATGTATGCATGTGTGTGTGTGTGTCAGCTATTGATTCCTCGTCAACCCTTTCGCTTTTATCGAAAATATCACTAGCGAGGTGTCAAATTTAAAGTTCATTTATAATCGGCGCTATTAATCTAATGTGGCGTTACTTTGCGGTAACTTTTTAACGAATATTTTTAGATAATCCCAAATAATACATCAAATCAATCATTAAATTAGTAAGGAGAAACGAAGTTCGGCTGAAACAGGAATATATACACACTTGATGAACATTTTATGTCTCAAATGCACTCGAAAATGAGCAGATAGCTGACAAGGGGTGACCAGGTTTTGGAAAACGTTTTTTAGGGAATTTTTTATGTGACATATTTTGGGATATAAACCTGGAACTTTGGCATTTTGGATAACAAGCTATACCAACGTAATGAGATCATCAAACATATATACACCTAATCGATTTAATGCTACTAAAGCTGGCGAAAAGTGTGTGGTTCTGAAAACCTATGACGAACTCGACCTTAAATTATGACATCATGAGCTGACCCACCCAAAGTCGCTCGATGCCTCCCGATTACCAACGAGTGAAACATTCACTTAGTTACTGATTGTACTTTTGATTATGGGGGAAGGAAAGCGGATTTCAAATTTAAATGCGCCGATGGTCAGCAAACATTCCAACAGCTGACTGTTCGGTCAAGAGATAGTAAGTTTGGAGGTCATAAAAAGCGCATAGGTGATATGGGCAATGCATGCCACACCTTCTTGGAGCAATTAGCTCAACAACGAAGCCTTTTAAAAGAGACACTTGGAGACCTTACTAGGGGCCTTATCAACCACAATATGATCTGCGGAGGTGATAGCGATGGCATTGTCTCCGTAGATAACCTGCCAACATATTCCTCACGAACAGGGAAGAATGTTTTCAAGCTCATTACATAGAAAGTAGCCACAGACCTCAAATAGCACATTTCCCTATCTCAAGTAATGTTAAACGCGGTTCCAGATATCTTGGGTTTTAGTAGGTAGTCATTCAAACTAAGGAACGAGTTACACACTCGGAGTAACGAGGTCTTGGGGTCTAAAGGCATTTCGGCTTTTCACGAGTTAGAACTTTCTAGGCTGTCAGCAAACAGGAAAGCCCATTAGACAACTGTGTGACGATAAAGCAAGCAGCTGTGAGGATAAATCTAATACAAGGACCACGCTCACCAGGAGGATGCCGTTATTAGAACCCAATCACCAGGCGAAAAATAGCTCTACTTAACTGGAGAGCTTCGAGTAGATCAACCTAAAGTTGGGTGTTGGTTATACCCGAAGCTAATAAGACTACACTGCGATATAGCTAATGTAACAAATCCATACCGCATCTGCTTTTTTCAGCGGAACAAACTCTTATAAAATATATCACTGTGGTCCAATGGTGGGGCAACTAAGAGTTTTCTTGTGATCTAGTTAAAAATATTTTTTTGATATTTCTCTAAAATGGTATAGTGATGTGGTAAAGCAGAGGGGCCTCTTCGTAAGTGCTGCAGCAACAACAACAACAGAGTCTTAATCTTGGTGGATAGCGCTGTGGCCTTATTCCCACCGGTTCGCGTAAAATGTTTTACACCCTTACAACACAGCTCGAAAGAATACAGGCTTTCCTAACCAGACCATTTCAAATCCTTCAATGAAACTAAAATGCCGAACCTCTAAGTGAGTTTCCCATCTCTCTTAGTGAGTTTCTCATATTTGTAATCCTGCTAAAGAGAACTAGTCTGCTATTTTTTTTATATCTTCTAGTATTTCAGTAGCTTCAAACTTAAGCGCGGACTTTTCAATATCCATAATTTCAAAACAGTAAAGGACTGTGGCGGCCGCCGTGGTGTGAAGGTAGTGTTGCCGGCCTACCACACCGAAGGTCCATGGTTCGAGCGCTGGTACAGGTAGCATCAAAAGTGATTTGAAAAAAGTTTTTCAAAACGGGGTCGCCCCTCGGCAGTGGTTTGGCAAACTCTCCGAGTGTATTTCTGCCATGACAGGCTTCTCAGCAAAAATTCGTCTCCTTTGTAGATGCCGTTCGGAGTCGGCAAAAAACTGTAGGTCCCACCAATTTGTAGGGAAAATTCAAATCGGCACACCACAAATTGGAAGAGAAGCTTGGGGCAAAAATCTCTTAGGAGGTTTATGATGATATACCTGTTGTATATCGCGACATAGAGATAGAGATAGAAAGGACTGTGTTTACGTGGGAACCAGCATTCACACAAACAATAATGTCAGCCTAAACATCCAACGAAGGCTCACTCTTGCAAACGAATGCTACTTCGGACTGAGTTTACAATTGAATAGTGCAGTCTCCTCGAAAAACACGCCGTAAGACACTTATCGGAACTGTCCTGTTATATGGTACAGAAGCGTGGACATTGACAACTGACGAGTAGGCTCTGTGAGTATTGTTGGGGAGTGCCGCAGGAGATTTAATGACGGCTTCGTTGGCTTGACCATGTGGTGCGATTGAATGAAGATGCTCTGGTCTAAAAGGTATTCTTATCCGCACCTGACGATGCTAGCAAATTAAGAGGGAGAACCCTACTCCGAAGAAAGGACGCAATTGCGACCGACTTGCATTCGCCTAGTACTCCGAATTGACGCCATTTGCTAGATAGAAGAAACGACTGGCGAGCTTGGTGGATGGACCAAAATTACTTATAGGTTTAAACGGAATTTAAAGAAGAAGAATATGCTGCCCTTAAAGCTTTCCTGCTAAAATCCTCACATTGGGACATTTTTACAAGATTACCATTTGTTTGCAATTTGTTTTTTGTTTGATGGAAAAGCATGCGACAATATCTCTTCTCTACAAGTAATAAAATTTTAACAAGTCAATGTTTGTACATTGCAGATATTTAAGAAAAATCGATAGAAGTCAAATCAATAATTCTTCGAATTTTTGTCTGTCTGTCCGTCTGTATGTTTGGTCGCTCATCACTTAAAAACTGCTTAATGCAATTGATTGGAATTTTACCGTTATATTACTAGATGTTTAGCTTAAAATTCTATCGAGCAATATGTGGACCGAAATGACCCAAAATTTGTTTAGTACAAAAGGTGATAGTAAGTGCTCTAATTAGAGATCCATATCTTATCTCGCATAGGAGATATAAAGACTAAAATCGGACTCAGTCTATTATTAGTTCTGAAACGCTGCAAAGCGAGCCGGTTTTACTAGTAAATGATAAAATTCAAGAACAAACTAGTTTTGAAACCTTGAAAAGCCTAGCATAGTCGTTAGCCCGTTTACTAGACCTTTGTAAGATTATAAGATAGGTTAAATGTGGTAAACTTTTTAATAGAATTATGGTACAAATTGTAGAAGGTACAGATTTACACCTCAAACTTGCCGAATATTTGCTAAATTTAGACAAGCGCAGGCGAAGAAAAATCTTACCATGTACCCTACAGTGTCTCTCTGATTTTTAAGCAATGCTTGGCTAAAGCTCGGAAATAACTCAAACTCGTTTGAAGTCTTCATTGCAATATGGAAGTACTTTAAAGCTAAATCCTATTTTAAAACCCAATTTGCACCCTTCTTTCATACTCCATAATTTTAGCTTGAGTTTGTCAAACACCCCCTATTTTAACGCGCTGCTAAAAAGTTTCGCCCACACTCCACTTTGCCAAAGAAAAAAGGTTAGCTTTCCTAAATATAATGAAGATTATTTATTTAGATAAGCGAGAGTGGCCATCAAAGGACACGTCCGCTCCACAAAACGTACAGCTGTAGCTGAGACGATAAAAAAAATGCAGCAACAAAAAAATTAAAAGTAAAAGGACCACGATTAAGTGAACCTTTCATTTTTAGAATTGAACGATTTTTTTTTGTTTTTTTTTTTTTTTGAACAGCACAAAGTTGTTGGTTCAATGCATAGGAAATGGCAAAGATTTAAAAAAAAAAAAAAAAATGTTGGGTTGCTTAAGAAGTTTATGCGCTTTATTTGTATCTAACAATAAGCGTAAAAATGCACATAGCGTATACAAAAGGATAATAAAGCATTTGAAATTGCGAAATAAATTTTTTTGGTTGTATAATAAATTCAACCACTTTTTTTCAGCAAGTCCGTTAAAAAATCAATTCATCACTTTTAGTCACCCTTTCAACCCACGTTATGGTTTATTTAATAGCAATCCTTTGTGTATTTACGTGAGTATATCTCATAGAACTTGAAGCGTCTCCATACCTAGGAACGTATGATGCAACAAAGAAATGGTGTGGGTATGTGTGTATTTGTGTATGTATTTGTCATCAGTTTTGCCAAACGAATATGGCAAAATCCATAATGCTGTCAAAAATTTTATTGAGTAGGTATGTGAAGTGGCTTTGCTAACAAGGCGAGACGACACACCCACCAGAAATTGAAATCGAAAGCATTAGGGTGAGTAGCATCGTTTGACAATGAGGACTTTGGTACTTGTTAAAAAAAGATGAAGGTGGGAGTTGGTTTGGATTTTGCTTGACGAAATCACACATCTAAAATACATACATTCAGCGAAAAAATCAAGCGGCATCACGTGTCTCTCTACTCCCTCTGTTTGTTTGAGGGCCCAGCGGCAAAAAAAAAATGTCGACATTATTTTTAAATTTGACATGACGGCTTTTTGCTATAATGAGAAAGGGCCCTTTTGTAAAATACTCAGTAACCACGCCTTCTTTTTATTCTTAGACAGTTCTGTAAAGCACAAAAATCTTTACTAGCTGCGGAGATCTTAGTTTTGCCTATTTTTATATTGTTTTTGTTGTTTTTAGCTACAACAACTCTTCGCGAAGGTTTTGGGTAGTCTTGTCTAAAGTGGCAGACCTTTGTCGGATATCAACAAGGTACGCTCCGCTACTCCCTTGCGGTACTTGCCCGACTGTAGTGGGAACGATTTGATATGACCAGTGAAAACGTCTAGGTCATGCCACTCCCTCCTTACGTAAGCAAGGAGAAGATTGGTAACGTTATTTCCTTTTGTAGATTTTAGTCGTCTCTTACTCCTGGCGAAACCTACTTCGAGCACAATCTAACCCACTAATCAGGAGGGGTCGCCTGTTTTCATAAGGTAAGCCAAATCATGAATATATTTAAAAAAAAATTTAATTTTTTTTTTTTTAATTTTTTTTTTTTTTGACTGTTCCCAAATTCTACGATTTTCTAATTGTAAGCTCTAACGAAATTCCCAACAGTATTATATACATGGAGGGGAAATGCGGTGATTTGAATTTTTCACTGTAGACTCTAAAGCTTCGCTAGACTGGTAAGCCGCGAACTCATTTCTAGCATAACAAACCCAACAAAATTAGAAGAAAGAACATATGAAGACAAAAACTACTGATTTCTGCCTACCTCAACATATCGTTCAAACCACCAAGTGGTTAAACCAACACTTTTTCAGATGCCCCAAGATGTGCATACCGATTGAGTGGAAGATCACCCTATTTAAAAATATATTTCAAAAACGCCCTATATCAAAATTTCTTTAAAAAACACCCTATTTCAGAATTTGATTCGAAAACGCCCTATCTCAGCTAAAAACGTATTGAATTTTCGTTCAGACAAGGCATTTTTAAAACTCATTCTGAGATAGGGCGTTCTTAAACCAAATTTTGAAATAGGGCGTTATTGAAAATAATTTTGAGCTGGGGCGTTATTCAAGGAAATTCTGAGATAGAGCGTTTTTGAAAAATATTTTGAAACAGGTTGATCTTCCACTCAGCCGTCGATATACAGCTTGGATTAAAAAACGACACTGAAGATGGCACAATGCCTAAAATGGGGTTTCTCCAAAAGAAAATTGACAAGCAAGAAGCAAAGTTGTTTGTAGTTGCTCGATAGTGAATAGCTTGAAAAATAACTTAAGTTTAACATAACTTTGTAACTACTCAAGTCCTTGAGCACCCTTTGCACCCCCTGCGGCTGCCACTTACTCGCAAACAATTAATGGTAATTTAGACAGTTTCCTCTAAATCTAAATCTCTGGGTAACAACCTATATTGTGTCTATAATCACCTGCCATTAGGTTAGTTCAAGAGAGCGGGGATGGGATATACAACACTTCCACTCAGAAACACTTATATCCCTACAGAATGCTCTCGTTACGTGCAGGGTGGGGGCACATCCTGCCAAAGAGAGAATACTAACGTAATCTTTTTCAAACCACTTACGCTTCCTTATGAACTCAAGAAGAAACGAAAGATCTACTTTCTCTCACCTCTGCCAGACGGTCGAAAATATGTGCTCCCAAAGAAAGTGATGACTCAACTTCTCTGATGAATCAACTACTCTTCCTCGTCATCCTGGCAGCTTCTGCGTAGCGAACTTATTGGTATACGCCATCGTTGAAGCTTTGGTGCAATAGCACAATGTCCTCTACAGGCACCTGTAAGTACTCTTACCTCAGATATGTTTAGTTTGAGAAGCAACCTAGTTCATTTTCTGTCTAGACATGACTGTGTGGTCTTTGAGACTCCGTAATCATTCCGGTTAGGCCATAGTGAATTCGTTGTCTTAAAATAATGCTCATCATGTAATTGTCTGCCTCATATATGTCCATTTCAGAGGTTTTTCTGGTCATCTCATCAGTTTTTTAATTTTCAAAAATATTGCTGTGCCCGGAGATTTAGCATAGAGTAATTTTGAGATGAGGCTTTAGCGAGGTTCGGCACTTTCGAGCCACATCAGATTTTACCAAATTAGCTTCGAATGCCTTTAAAGCAGGTTGGCTTTCAACGCAGATTGTTACATTGGTCGCTGGGTCAATAATTTTTTGGCGCAGCAATCCAGCTCTTCCTATCACCAGCCATTTGTTGCCAACATAAATGGGAATAGCTTGGTCACTTTCGAACTAAAATAAGATATGACCTCCAATCATCTATATAGCGCCTCAGCAGTTTCTGCCGTACAATTTTTCAACGGACAACTAAGTATGAAAAAAGCAGTTGCTTCCCGGAAGATGCATGGCATTCACCATGAATAGATAAACTCTTTTATCACCTCTGTTCAGCTGAATGTCAGCCCAATAACGACCCTTAAAGCTTACTGAAGGTGTTTTACTTTTCTTTTGCGTATTGACAGTCGTTTGAATAGTTTAGTTGTCTATGTCAAGATAAAAGTTAAGTACACAGTCCCTTGAGATACTATGACCACGTCGAAGAATACAGGGTATGCAATGAGCCTCACAAACTTTAAAATCCCGATATTTGGTGCTCTTTCATCTCATTTCTTTTGCGCGATTCCAGCAGTCATCCAAAGAACAAGTAAAAGTGTCTAATGCAGCGACCCCGTGACCATATTGAAATAGTCGAACTTGCTTCCTATTAAACATCCGAGTTGGAAGAATATCACAGAAGGAAGAATTTAAAGAAAGACAGCTTAGGCTGTCTTGTTGGAGTACAAATTGTCATTCCCACCCTAATATTTAGAAACATGAATTCGTGCACATCAACCTTTGAGTAATTTGTAAAACTACAACTACACATAAATCGGTACATACAGAGAGTATAATATCCTTCAGCCGCCATATGACAAAAATCAATTTAATTCGACGAGCGCCCCATTCTACCATCCATGCCAAGGCAAGTTAAAATCATTTGGATATATCTTTTCAGAGCATATGGGAAAAGCAAATAAACCGAAATATTTTCCGCACATATACAAATATTATTATGCATTTACCAATAAGGATAGCACACCCACACTCACATCCCCCCACTCATAACCATATCCCACAACTGACTAATACCTCCTCATACCATAATACTTACTTCAAATAAATAATACGCCAAACTGAACCACAGCAACACAATACAACGCACAATTACTTGACTGAATTTGTTCACAGCAGACAAGGGTTATGAAATCAAAAATAAGCAGTAGCAGTGAGTTCAAAAGAAAAAAAATCGTCTAAAGAAAATTTCAAATAAAACTTATTACGCCACAAAAGGTTGCTACTTGCCATCTTGGCAGCATGAATTGCTTGCTTGGAAGGGTTGCGCTTAACCCTTTTGATGTTGCACGTCCCGTCTGATTGTCTGTCGGTCTGTCATATCTTTCATGCGCACTCCATTAACGTTTCTTCGGTAAGCTAAAATAGAATCAAAAAATAAAATGCTGTGAAATAACCGTTGCCATTGTTGTGATGCCACCTAAACGACAGTGAAGACAAACAGCTTGGCGGCTTCCTATCGACTCACCGGAAATCCACTTGCCAGGCGTCCCTTTCCACGAGCATCGCCGCTATTGCTGTTGTTGGTACTACTGCTATTCGTTATGTACTTAATTCTTCCTACATCTTTCTGATTTTCGTTTTATGGAAAATTGTGCGCATTCGTTTCATTCGGCGTATCCGGCTTGCTTGCTCTTGTTGAGCTCGTCGCAAATATCATAGATGGGCACGTTGCTTTGGAATTTGTATCTTATGTAGTGAAGAGGAATTTTAGTACTACTAGTTATTTAACTTTGTTATAGTAAATTTCAAGGAATGAGAATCAATTTTTATTAGTAATGTAATGGGCTTTGCATAGGATAGGGCCGTGTGCAGAAGTCCACGCAAGTGGGGAAAGTTTCTGATCGCCATTCACCTGGGAATGGCCAGAGCGATTATTTTGCATGCGGTTCAAGCAGCTCACTACTTCCGGGTTTTGCGCCCAAGTATCCTCTGGGTAACCACCGAACACCCGTTTGGTGGTGAGCTAAACGTGAGAAGGCGACAACCTGGTAAGGCCACTCCGACATAATCTGTTTAAGGACTTGCTGGGGGATTCAAACTGCAGCGTCTGATCCCCATGTGGTGCGGCTGCAAGCGTCTGTCTTGGATCAAGCGGCTCGCTATACAAACGTGTAATTGAATTCAACCACATAAAACAACGTTCCAATGAAATTCAACAACAAAGCCTCGGATATGAGAACCCCTTTTTTAGATGACAACACCCGCAAACGAAATAAGGATTACGAGATAAGGGCATGCACCTGGAATGTCCGGTCTCTTAATGGGGAAGGTGCCGCTGCCCGGCTGGTTGAGGTCCTGGGGAAAGCAAAAGCTGGCATCACCGCCATACAAGAGATGCGATGGACGGGGCGAGGAAACAAGATCAAAACACCTTGCAACATCTACTGGAGTGGGCATGAAGACAAGCGCAGATTCGGCGTGGGATTTGTGGTGGGAGAGAGACTCCGTCAGCGAATACTGTCGTTCACACCCGTGAAGGAGCGTCTCGCTGCAATCTGCATAAAAGTACGATTTTTCACCATATCGTTTATCTGCGCTCATGCACCGACAGAAGAGAAGGACGACGTGTAAAAGGATGCATTCTACGAGCACCTGAAAGAAGCATTCGAGCGCTGCCCCCGTCAAGATATCAAAGTCGTGCTTGGCGACTTTAACGCCAGGGTAGGTAAGGAGGGTGTATTTGGCCCCACTCTCGGGAAGTTCAGTCTCCACAATCAGACTTCGCCAAATGGATTCAGGCTGATCGACTTCGCCGGTGCCCGAAACATGGTCATATCCAGCACTAAGTTTATGCACAAAAAGATCCATCAGGCTACATGGCTGTCCCCCTATCGAAAAACACGCAACCAGATCAACCACGTTGTGATAGACGGACGGCATGCTTCCAGCGTTTTAGATGTTCGCACAATACGAGGACCTAACATCGACTCTGATCACTACCTAGTAGTAGCCAAGATTCGTACCCGCCTCTGTACGACAAAACAAAACGTCGAAAAGCTGCAATCGCAACAGACCGCCAATTATTTCGCAGATCGCCTCTCACACCTGCTCTCCGAGCGCACAATTCAACCTAGTGGAATGCATGAGCAGTGGGATCATATCTCAGGAGCACTCCGTACCGCAGCCGAAGAAGTAATTGGATTCCGGCGAACGCGAAGAAACAACTGGTATGATGATGAAGAGAGCCGCGCTGCAACGAAAAGAAAGAACGAAGCCTTCAAGGCAACGGTGTGATCGAATGCAACGAGAATTGTGTGAACACTACCGCTAGTTGAGGAGGGAAGCGAGGCGGCTTTTCCGGGCGAAAAAAAAAGAGGCAGAAAAGCGTGAAATAAAGGAGCTTGAGATGCTAGCCAACGGGAATAATACCCGAAAATTCTATCAAAAAATTCGGCGAATGACAGAAGGTTTTAAACCCGGGGCAAACTCCTCTAAGAATGAGAACGGCGACCTGGTGGCCGATGTTCAGAGAGCACTCAGAATATGGAGGGATCACTTCTCCGCTCTTTTAAATGGAGAAACTGAGCAAAAAACCATAGAAGATGCCGAACCCGAGCCCACAATCGAAGATGATGGAATTGACGTTCCACAACCCGACTATAATGAGGTGCGAATAGCAATATCCCGATTGAAAATAATAATTTTGTAGAACCAACATTTTTTTTATGGCATTGCAATTTTATTTGCATTACTACCAAAAAAGTTTCATAATTACTTAAAGTAATGCAATAAAAAACTGCAATTTAAATAACACTATATATCACTTTCATAAAAGTTAAATGTGTTAGCAAAACAAACATTTAATGCAATTTCAGTACCGTAAAGAAGCTGTAAAGCTTTCGTTTACTGCAACTGGATTTCCATTACCATTACTACTACAATTTTATTGATTGATTTATGAATCTATAAATTTGTTACAATGTTAACTGAAAAAAAAGTAAAGTTGTTTGCTGATAATGCAATTTCATTAGCATTACTTTATTATTGTTGGTAATGTGATGGGTAAAATTATTCAAAGTAATAATTATGCAAATGTAAATGCAAATTTCACGGGCTTGCGAAGAAAAATTTAGGAAGTCAACTGTTGATAGTGCAATTTCATTTGCATTACTTCATTATAGCTGGTAATGCAATTCAATTTGCAGTACTTGTTTACGGAGCGAAAGTGTTAAATTTGTTGCTTGTAACGCAGTTTAATTTTCATTGGTAATGCAATGGCATTAGTATTACTTCAAAAATGTTACATATCCCATATGATTATAATTTCTAAAATACTTATATACGGCACATTTCAGCCACTAATAGCCGTATCCCCACATATGGTACATAGTACGCATGAAGATATTATATTTCTTGACACAAATATTGTGTATGGGTGTGGGCTTCTTCAATGCCATAAAATATTGGTACACCAGCTACATACAGATCATTTCCATGTATACTTGTATGAGTACATCCTTACTTACGCCAATGTATATGTGAATCAAAATGTATTTGCCGCATAAAGGGTTAAATATATCGCATAATATAAAAATGCATCATAATCCTTTGAGTAAACAGAAACGTACGTGCAAGCAACCTTTCTCTCCTTGTTTGGGTGTCCTTTTCTTGACGATTTGTGAATTGTTTGGATTTTGTATTGAACTTTATTTGCCAATTGTGTTCAACTGAAAAGGGTTTCAAAATAAAACCAACACGAAAAACTGATTGCTGTGAAACAATTTTATCCTTTTTTAGCGTGCAATCGCTCAATCACTTGATTTTGAACTTTCATTTTCGGTTGACCTTTTTACAACCACGAGTTCCTTTGGGTTTAATGTAAGTTATATTTGTAATTTTCATTTTAAAATCAATGGGCATATTGGTTTCATATTTGCTTGGTTGTCATGCAATTTACCCAAGACCACTTTTCAAGTTCCTTTCATGTTCACATTTGCATACTTATGGAAAATTGAAAAGATTTCAGAATATCAATTTGATAAATTGTTTGAAGTATAAGGGTCGGGCCAGATAGAGATGGGAATAAACCTGATCAAACTTTAGTTCCGAAAAAAAGAAATTTATTAAGTTTTAATTAAATTCCCATCTTTTCATTTCCTAATATAACGATAGCCTGCTGTTTTGCTATAGTTGAGAAATTAGCGCTCTCTTAAGGACAAACCATGAATCTGACAAATAATTACATATGCTCGATAGGTCTGCTGAAAATTTAAAATAAAAAGAAGGGTAAAGTCGATGAAATCCGAGGAAAGTAATGGCACAGTACTGTAAGAAAACGATAAGATCACATAAAATAAATTATAATAAAATAAAATAAAATAAAGTAAAAAAATAAAATAAAAAAAACAACACTTAATAAAATAAAATAAAATAAAATAAAATAAAATTAAATAAAATAAAATAAAATAAAATAAAATAAACTAAAATAAAATAAAATGAAGTAAAATAAAATAAAATAAAATAAAATAAAATAGATGAAATAAAATAAAATAAAAAAAGTAAAATAAAATAAAATGAAATAAAATAATTGATATTAGAGGAAAAATTACAACGTTATGCACAGCGATAAATAAATAAAATAAAATAAAATAAAGTAAAATTAAATAAAATAAAATAGAGCGGCCGCCGTGGTGTGAAGGTAGTGTTGCCGGCCTACCACACCGAAGGTCCATGGTTCGAGCCCTGGTACAGGTAACATCAAAAGTGATTTGAAAAAAAGTTTTTCAAAACGGGGTCGCCCCTCGGCAGTGGTTTGGCGAACTCTCCGAGTGTATTTCTGCCATGACAGGCTTCTCAGCAAAAATTCGTCTCCTTTGTAGATGCCGTTCGGAGTCGGCAAAAAACTGTAGGTCCCACCAATTTGTAGGGAAAATTCAAATCGGCACACCACAAATTGGAAGAGAAGCTTGGCGCAAAAATCTCTTAGGAGGTTTATGATGATATACCTGTTGTATATCGCGCCATAGAGATAGAGAAAATAAAATAATATAATAAAAGAAAAATATAAAATAAAATAAAATCAAATTGAATTAAATTAAATAAAACTAAATTAGATTAAATTAAATCAAATTAAATTAAACTAAATTAAATTAAATTTAATCAAATTAAATTAAATTAAATGAAAAGAAATTAATAAATAAAATAAAATACAATAAAATAAAATAAAATAAAACAAACTAAAATAAAATAAAATAAAATAAAATAAAATAAAATAAAATAAAATAAAATAAAGTAAAATAAAAGAAAATAAAATAACAAAAAATAACCAAAAATAAAATAAAATAAAATAAAGTTAAATAAAATAAAATAAAATAAAATAAAATAAAATAAAATAAAATAAAATAAAATAAAATAAAATAAAATAAAATAAACTAACATAAAATAAAATAAACTAACATAAAATTAAATAATATAAAATAAAATAAAATAAAGTAAAATAAATAGAACAAAGTTAGATAAAATAAATTAAAATAAAACAAAATAAAATAAATAGAAATAAGTTAAATCAAATAAATTAAAATAAAATAAAATAAAATAAAATAAAATGAAATTAAATAAAACAAAAAATATAAAAAAAAAAATTTTTTAAATTTTATGAAATAAAACAAAATAAAATAAATTAAAATTAAATAAAATTAAATAAAATGAAATAAAATAAAATAAAATAAAATAAAATAAAATGAAATAAAATAAAAACCAAGTCCTTGAGTATGGTTAGCGGGCCATGAGCCTAGCGAACCTTTGGATGCCGTGAAAACGTACATACCTTCGCATAGATAGTAGACGGCTGAAATACCAGTGAGCTTCGAACGACAAAATACGAACTTCAACTATTATTCAAATAAATAGAAGACTTGTGGGAAGGGGTCCTTGCAGTTTGGATCTAATCGTAATTGATGATGGAACAATTTCGATGTCACTGGTCTACTAAGCGGAATGAGTACCCCGTTATGAAGGTACAGTAATCTGTCCATTCCGTGATAAAATCGAAGCCGTCAAGAATATTGCAGTGAACTGAGGTATATGAGAGGTAACACTAGTTCTTCAATTCACCAAAACTGTTACGAGTGACACAACTCGTCTGTTGAGGTCCAGACCCATTTTTGCTCCTATATATTCAGTTGAGCGATAGCAGAACTTCTCGTACGATAATTGGCCGATTTTCCCGGGCCTTAGAAATTTTTTTAAATTTTCGCTTCTGATTCTCATAAGCAGGCATCTCGAACTTCTGCCAAAATACTTTCTACATCGTCAACACTATCCTAAAACTTCGGGGACTGCTTAAGGTTAACAATAGAATCAAACAAACGAAATCGATATCATCCTTTTTGGTCTCCTATATAATCAAAGTGCATATAAATTAAGTCCTTCAAGGCACATTTTAATAAAGTAACGCACCCTCTTCCCCGCACTTGCTACTTTACCAAATTCATTACCAAAAGTTTCAGGGTATTGGTAATTGCTTTCGGAACTCAACCTTTTGCCGACGACGGCATGAATAATCTATGCTGCGGCGTCAGACTTAATGATAATTTTAACAACTTTTTTTTGTTGTTTAAACTCTACCTTCCTAACTTTATTTATAATACTCCCAAAGTAATTAACCAAAGTTAAGCACCAAAGCAGATTGTTGATGCAAATCTTGGCCAGCGGCGAAACTGCGTTAATGCCATTGCTGCTAAAATTAAAATTTCCACCCTTTTTTGTCTAAGGAAATAAGAGCATTCAAGTCAATTTGACTAATTTAAATGCGTAATCACTCCATCTCACACGCACACACACATCTGGGTATCTATGTATGTGGGTAGTATATACTGCCTAGGTGATATACCCGGAATAATCTAAATCGAATGACTTCTTGTTAATTTGTTTAACAACATTAAATCACTTTGTAAGGTCATGCACGAAATTTTTGTACTACATAACGCAGCTAGCTATGGCTAATGCAGTATGTGTATACATACCCTGTAGGGAATTCAACTATCTAATGCAAAAAATTGTTTTTAAGACTACCTTTAGATAAATTAAACACAAAGCAAAAGCGCAGTTTTCATTAAATAACAAGGTAGCCTTGATTAATTTCGATTTTGAATCATTGTTAAAAACAAAAAAAATATCCCGATGCGAGCGCCACCTACCGAATTTTTTTCTTAATGCCGTGTTTTTTTATTTTTTTTTATTTTGTAGTTCTTGTAAGGGGAAACTCTTTATGCACTAAGTGGGTGTAGGCCCTAGTTATTGATTACAATAGTAGCGAGGGTGAGACTCCCTTCTTCTTTGAAGGAGTACCCACTACAAGCTAACCTTCCTAGGCCTTCGCATTTTTCCATACCTGATTTCGCGTTTAGTATTACTTCAGATACTGAACGCGCTACGTGAGTTTTGTGGGTGCTCTCAAATAAAGGTCTAGAAAACTGTCTTCGCGTTTTGCGAGAAGTACGTTTCCCGCGTATCTACTGACCATATCCCACCTATCATTTTCTCATATAATCTTTTGGATGACACTGCCCTCGGATAGGTTGCCAAGTGTCTCTTCCATCCGTGTGTTATTGTTCGGTAAAATCACTTCATTTTTGAATACCCACAAATATTACATTTATTACCGGTACCCACACGATATATATTTATAAAGTATATATACATGGTTCCGCCCTGAGCTCGAGGGACACCTCGAACACCATTTAGGATATCAGGATTGGCAAATCCAATAAAGATCCCCCTGTTTTCTCCGACATCGACGTAAACGACATAAATAAGAATTTTGTAAGCCTGCCAATTTCAGCTGATCGCATTTCCGATGACAGCTACTGTGATCGTGTTAATATTGATGCCAGTTCTCTTGAGTTTGTTTGTGTTGATGATTGCGATGTTGTTGAAGCCATACCTTCCGTGAAGTCCAATGCTATCGGGTTCGACGATATATGTGCCAAATTCCTAAAAATCACTATCCCGAAAGTCCCTCCCTACATCACCTGCCTGGCTAAATCAATCTTAACGACATGTGTATTTCCTTAATGTTGGAAAGCTGCAAAGGTACTACCGGTTCCAAAACGAAAACAAAACAAGGAGTTTAGGCCAATAGCCATACTGCCTTTCCTGTCAAAAGTAGTCGAACGAATCTTGCACGGTCAGATTTCTTCATATGTGCACGAACACAACTTTCCATCAGACCGTCGGTCTAGTTTCAGACCAAAAAGAAGCTGTACAACGGCACTACTATCAGTTATAGAGGACGTTCGCGAAATCATACGGCTTTTCTAACCCTCCTTGACAACTCAAACGCCTTTGACTCTGTGGACCATACTTTGCTCTGCAAGAAGGTAGAAAACTTGTTCGATTTCTCCAATCATGCCACGGCCCTTATTAGATCCTATCTTGGTGGCAGAACTCAGGCAGTAAATGTAGGTAGTAGAAAGTCCGATTTCCTAAATGTTGTTAAAGGTGTTCCTCAAGGCTCTATTCTGTGCCCTTTGTTATTTGTTCTTTAAATAAATGACTTTCCCGCTGTTCTTAGGTACTGCAATGTCCACATTTATGTACAATTTCACACGTGTTGTCCAAGTTGAACGTACCAGTTCGTGCATAGGCAACCTGAATTACGATTTGAGCCAAATGGGTGTGTGGGCTACTAGGAATGGCCTATGTCTGAATCCTAAGAAATCGAAATGTGTATTCATCCATAGGAAGTGGCCCTCAACAATCGGCTTAGATCCCATAATTTTTTTTTTTTGGTCCCTGCGGGTTAGGGGTTTAGAATATGCCCGAGGTAGGCATACCGGTCGTAAGAGGCGACTAATATGCACAAAGGTAATGACGTGCAACTCGATGGTTGATCTACGGATATGATGCCTCCCACCTCTCATTACCCATCTTATCCTTCCTTACGTAAGGAGGGGTGACATGACCTAGAAGGTTTCACTGGTCATAAATCGCTACCACGACAGTCGGGCAGTACCGTAAGGGAGTACCGGAGCGTACCGGGTTCGAATCCGGCCAAGGACTGTTAATTCGACAACACTCCCCAAAACCTTCGGGGAGTGTTTTTGTCGTTACCACAACAACATCCCATAATTTTTGACAATTCCATAATCGAATACGTAAACACTGCAAGAAATCTGGGTATTGTTTTTACCAACACACTAACTCGGAAGGACCACATTTTTAGCACTGTGGTAAGAGTGTACGGGATGCTCCGTACACTATGGTTAACTCAGTATTTTACTACTCTACACATTCGTCTACTAATAGTAAAAGCGTATTTAGTACCAACTCTTCTTTATGGTTGTGAGATCTACTCCAACTGTGACTACGTATGGTATACTCGTAAGAAGCTCAATGCTGTGTTTAACAACATAAATACAAAAATTCAAATACATCAAAGGTCCCATATACCCATGTTATTGTTGTATTCATAAAATACTCCCCGAAGTACAGTCCTCGACCTCCTAGTTCACTACTACAATTGGCATAGCTTACAGCGTGTATAACCTAAGCCCCGAGACCACTGGGGTTAATATCATTACCTAATCTTACCAAATACAAGACTGGATTAGACAAAATATTGCACTGAAGATGGCACAAACTCCTAATCGGTTCGTCTTCAAACCAAATTTGCCAATGTAATGTCCAAAGTTTCAAGATTTAGGTTAGCTTATCTGAAAATTACTCAAAAAAATGCAACATCTTCATTTGGTTCTGAATTAAGTTCTAAGATAAAAGTAACTAGCTCATAGCGATTTTTGTTCTTTGAGGTTTAAGTTACTTCAGCACCACGTCTTCGTTGAGGAGATTTATTTGGCCCAATCGAAGTTACTTCACGATTCAAGGCAAGATTTCCAGCGTTGTATTTATGCATAGAGATGCTTGCGTCACCTATCGGAAATTGTTTTCTTCCATAGAATAAGTGTCGAGGCTCTAACAAATTATTAAAGTGTCATGTATGGACTCAACGTGATGTTAGTGAAAACGTCAAGAAAACTAGGGACGACTCAGTGTCAAGTTATCAAATTTCCTGCTATTCCTGAGGTTTAATCATGCAAAAGATTTGGGGAATAAATCAAGCAGATAATAACTAATTCAAGCTCAAGACTTTTTAGCTCCTTGAGCTACAATGAAACGTTTCACGATTTCTGGGAACCAACGAAATAGTGTAGGTCCTTGCATTGTCATTATAAGCAGCTCCTTTCGCTGCTCTCAGTTTGGTCAATTGGCATACATGATATGTGTACTTGTCCCTCGTGCCTTGAATACGGGAACTGTCGCGCACATTTCTGTTAGCTGACTAGTATTCTGTAGGGTTTCGAGTGTAAGAAGGTTGGTTTTTTGTTATTGGATAAGACTACAGTGATGTAGGCATGTTAAAACATTAATCTTCAGCAGTCGTTTTTGCAACCTGCCAGGCTGGTCTTGTACAAGCAAGATTGGCCCCATTAACGATTGTCAATCCATTGCTTAATGTGAAGATAGATAGAGATGCAGATTCACCAGGACCACTCCGGTTTATGCGGCTTAAGCACAGTTTGAATTTAGCAGCATCGCTCCGGCAGGGCTGATTTATAGCACACTTGCACACAATCTGATTCTTCTATAAATGGTCTTCTAACCGCCCGGGCGATTTTGACCGTCCAACATAGCTCGCCAGTCGTTTCTTCGTTGCGCCAACTGGCGCCAATTGAAAACACCGCGGAACACAAATCTGATTAACGTGCACATAATAAATTAGCGCTCCCTCCTATTTCTCCTCCCTGTAGGCGTTGCGCTACAGTCCAAAATTTATATTAAAGCTACCCTTTTTCCTGAATAGGCTCATTTTGGGCACAAGTTAGATTGAAGTACGTGGAGTAGTTATAGAGCTTTTCCCATGAATACACCGCTAGGAGAGATTTTAAGGTACACTATAGATATCTATACAATATAGATATCAACTAAAAAGCATAAGTGAGTATTTGTTAGAGTAATGAAAGCTATACACTTAAGAATTTTTGTCTGTCTGTCTGCATGTTCGTTCGCGCATCACGCTTAAGCTGCTTAGTAAAATTTAATGCAAATTTTACTGACGGCTTCGTTAATATCCAGCTTAAAATTTAAAATCCATTTAAATATTTTTTTTTTTATATTTTAAGGGCCGTTTCCGCAAGTAAACTTTAAACATTCTCTGCCCGTTAAAAACAATTTTGGTATAGAAAATTTTGGTTTACCAAGCAGATAAATTTTAAAGTTTACTCCAGAAAATGGCCCTGAATCTGTTTTATTCTGTTTTTGCTCGACCACTTCACGAATAGCTGTTTGACTACCACGAATCCAGTGCTTATCTAACTGTTCACATTGGCAGTCATACCACTGTTACTCAAACTGTTTTCGTAATACGAAGGTTCTAAAGCTTTTCTTACTATATCCAAGAGTGGGAATTCCATATAAATAGATAAATCGATGTATAACATATAGTATGACAATGTCCTGTCTTTGCGATAAGTTCAAAGTGAAAAGAGAGCCTGAGCGTTGTTTAACTTGTTGGCTATGTAATAGACTAGTTCATACAAAATGTTTTGAAATGACAGGTAGACTGTCAGAACTAATAACTGATGGAAAGGAGTGCCGCTAGTCTTGTCCTAAATGCAGGATGACTGACTATTGGAATGGTTTTATTGAGATAGGGAACTGAGTAAAGACAATAAAACTTCAAAGAAGCAGTTAATGGTACGCTGGGTTTAAATGCCATCTGCACAAAACTTCGCTTCTCCGCTTAGAGAGTAACGAGTTGATTTTAATTGAATACACCAACCCAACAGAACATTTCTTTAACCCTCTAACAGGCCAATTTTTTTTTTTTTGTTTTAAATGCATAAATTTATATTTTGAAATTCTAGTGTGATAAATACGAATTTTAAGGCATATTTCTAAAAGGGTTCATATTTTTCCCCGTAGGGCTGAAAACCCCCATTCAACTACCTGTTAACAGCTCACTCCGCCTGGTCCATAATTCTATAAATATACAATTTGTTCAACATATTATTCATAAATTCTAATCATTAACAATTATTATCCATTTTTTACAACAGAAATACGCTTTATCACTTTTATCAAAATTTATTTATTTTAGAAAATGCGCATTAACTTTTTCAACGAGAATGATTATATCTTTGATTTGCTACCACTTACAATTATAAAATCAAGGATATTGATAACATATTTTTGGAGAATTTTATGTGTCAATAATTATAGAAGAAAATTTTAGGTATACGTGTTATATCGGTTTAACTTATACCCACTTAGAGGCGATCTTGCCGGTTAGAGGAGTAAATTTTTGTATGTATGTATGTACGCGCATCACTAAATAACCACTACATGGAATTCAACGCTTTCTTCAGCGATATATTTCCAGAGTTTTAACTAGGAATACAAAATACATTAAGATGTATATAGCGTTCGTGGGCATCTAGTTGTCCAATAAAATCTAATGTTACTGTCCAGTAGGTGGTTGTGCAATAAAACAAATCGATTGCACTCTCTTTTATTTGATTGGCCGTTTTTTTTAATTTTTTATCTGGCTTCCATAATCCCAATTTAATTATAGTTCAAATAATTGAAAGAAAAGTGAAGTGGGTATTCAAATAATCTATTTGAAAATGTCTCACAGGGTATGTACTAACTCTTAACACATTTCCCCAAATGCCTAAAGAAATTCATTGAGTGAAACGAAGCCATACGAAAAGCAGAAAATGTTTGTATAAAAGCTGCTTACGTGCGTACACAATCAAGGAAAAACCGGAAAATACGCATTGAAAAAGTGAATTCAAAATATATTTTGCTTCTCGCACTCGTACATGACCGGAGTTCACATCAGTGTGCGACATGCATAAGCTGATAGCTGTTGGCGATCTTTGCATTGTAGGCAATACAAGTCAACATGCAGAGCACAGAAATTTTATTAGCATAACCCAAGGCGTTCAAGCCGTTTATACAATATTTTAAAGACGCACAAATCGAAAAATACAACAGCAAACAGCAATAAAAACAACAACAAATCAGTAAACAACAACTGGCAGCAATCAATTTAAGCAAAAAAGACACAAAATATGTTACGAAATTTTCTGTCCTGAGATGAGTACGCTCAGGATTACGCATACATCTAGGTACGTCTGTGTGTAGGTGTGAGTGTGTAAGTGCGTATGTTTTCCAAATTGTAATGACATACTTACAAACGGGAAACAATTTGACGCACTGAAGCGTCAACTGATGACAGAACTAGTTGACAAACTGTCAGACGCAGTTGGCATGGCGAGGAGTTGAGTGTGAGTATTGAGATTGAAGAAAGGATGCAGGATGCGTATTAGGGTCGTTTTTGTGCGTTTTGCGTTTGTTCTTGACTGGTTGGTCGATCGATTAGACTTTCGAGGACAAATAATTTTTTGTATACAACACATGTATACGTAAAAACATTGACAAAATGGAAAAGTAAAGCGTCAATGGCAGAGTGAATGGAGTTTTTACTTTTGTTTTTTTCTTTGCTAAAGCGGGGTAGATTTTATCTTACAGGGACGAAAGTTTACGAATGTACAAAAGGTAATAGGCATAGCTAAATTAAAGGTTTTCGGCGTTGGATCGAGGTACACGTGCACATCAAATTACGCACAAATAAATTGCTGTGAAGTCATCGGATGTGTAAACATGCCAGTTGAGTGTAGAATTTTACGCCGAAAGCTTTGCAATTTATTTTGTTTTTTAACTTTTTTTTTGTAATTTCATGGCATTTCTGAACAGGCACTATATTGTTGTACTAACGGAGTTTCGTTCTGACTAATCGGCACGCTCCTTACCTAGCATTCTCATCAATCTCTGCTAACGGAAATCAAAGACACCTAGCAGTTTCAACAGGGTTGGAGCAAAGTGAAAAGAGTCTACTTAGCTGAGCAGTTTGAAAGATGGTTGGTATCACATGCGTGCCAAACATATCTGAGTTCACAGTGTTTAAGTAAAAGCTTAACCTTCTTCAGCATCCGGGCGACAGGTGGCGCTTGTGCCTTTATGACGGCTTCCATTAGGCAGAAGCTGATAAAGCTGCTTAACGATTCCTTGTGGGTGTTGTTGCGCGTCCGCTGGTGAACTTTTCGATCAAACGTCTTGTTTATATTGTAGTGAATCTCGTCTTAATACTTACGGAGACGTGCACTTCCTTGCCGAGGAAGCCAATATTCGTCAAGCAATTGCTTGCTAGTATGTCGTGACCTCTTAAGCCTACGCCTACGTGGGAAATGATCGACATGCTTTCTGATGCGAACACCTCCCTGTGTTACCCTTTTCTTCATGCGTCCGTTCGTTTATGACCAGGCGGCTGCTGACCACTCATTAAAAGTCCACCTTTTGAGACAGAGATTGAGAAACGAGTCCTCAAAATCGGTTACTATCAGCTCTTTATTTACCGTGTCAAACGCTTTTGACACCTCAATCGCTACTAGTGCCCTGCTGTAGTTTGGTATATCATCTGAGGATGTGGTTCTCACCGCAGGTTTACGATATCGTATAGTGAAAGAGAAACACTCTCTAAAGCTTTCGTTATTTACAAAAGCAGAGATATGGATCGATACGACTCTACTTCGTTAGTTGATTTCCCAGAACTTAGCATAGGAAATACCATTGTCTGTTTCCTTATTTCAGGAGTTCCAGCTATTCACAAGCAGGCTACTTCAAAACTATGGGTGTGAAAGCACTATCAGTTAGTTCTTTGCCTTCATTATTCCTCTACCTCTTAATTTCTCTTTCCTTTCCCCTTTCCATTTTGCATTTCCTTTCCCCGTCCTTTTCGCTTTCCCGTTGTCTTTCCCTTTTTCTGGCCCTTTCCCTTTCAATTTACCGTTTCCTTTCTCTTTTTCACTGTCTTTCTGCTCCCCCTTTCTTTATATCTTTTCCATTCCGTTATCCATTTTCTACTCTCTCTCCGTATTCTTGTATATTCTTTTTAAATTTTCTACATTCTCTCTCTTTCCTCTCTCTCTCTCTCTCTTTTTTGCCTTCTACGTCGCTTGCTCTTACTTTTTTTATTTTTTACACTTTATTTTGTTTTTGTTCTGCTTTGCTAATCCTCATTTTCCGCCTTACCTTCCATACCTAATTTCATTAAGTTTCTCCCATCAGGCTTCTCTTACTAATTTTGTGTCCTCTCCTTGTTCTTGTTACTTTTTCCCATTTCATCTTCTCCTTTCTGCTCATTTTCCTTATTCTTCGCTTACCTTTATTTATGATTTTATTAATTCTCCATCTCCTTCATCTTCCTCTGCATTCTCCCAGTAGCTCACGGCTTCCTCAGCAACACTCAACATCCCATATCTACCTACAATTCCAACAATTTACTGTTGTTTATTAGGTTCGCATATTAAATGTGAATCTTCTTGATTTGTTGCGTGTGATCGTCGAAGATTTACCTACCCACACACACACACAACGCACTAGCCAAACACACGATCAAAATCTGAAAGTCTGCGGCCTTCCCAATAGTTGATATAGCGACCGGTAGATTAACTGGTTTTGTGCCGCTGCATTGCTGCAATTGCATGTTATTGTTGTTGTTCATAATGCGTTACTTTAGTCGGTAGAAGTTGTTGTTGTTGTTGTCGTGGATGATGTTGGCCCTTCGATTATTTCAGACATCACACACACGCTGCCTTTGCGTTTGTTCTTTTATTGAATTTCTTAACTTTTGTTTTGGTTACTTTACCTTGGCTGCAGTTCGTCTGCAAGGGGATCTTACTTCGTTGTTGTTTTCTTTGTTATTTTCCGATTTTGTCGCTTGTGTTGTCGTCTTTCTCGCGCCAGCCTCATATCGAATATCGCGCGCATTTTGTGGTGAATATCTGTGCGCGATCAATTTGTGTAGCTCATTTGTGGCAACAGCCATACCGTCAATGTGCAAGGGTAAATACTAATAAAAATAACTTGGTATGTAGTGAGTATATGTATGTATGTACATATGTATCTTATACAAACTCTTTGACTTTCGTAAGATTTAAGGCCACACTTCTGTAGATCATTTAACAATTATCAAAGTTAAATGGATTTCGCTAAGAATTTTCTTCCACCGAAGAGATTGCGTGCTGAGCGACGATCGCTTTGGAAACTGCCTTCTTAAAATTTTTGCTGTTTTGAGCTCTAAGGCTCGAGCCTGAGATAGTTGGCATATGAGTTAAGTGTTCTACTCACTGTCTTACTTCAGTAAAAAAGAATAATGCCGAGGCTGATAATCGTGAAACAATCATACAGATTTATATATGTACAATATATGTTCATCAGTACAAACTTGAGTAGTACTAGGGCTGGTTGATATGTTCATAAACTTTAAAACCCTGTAGAATTTACCATTATTCTAGTAAAATTCAGAACTAGTCACAATGGATCATGAGACTAGGGGCAGTTTTTATTTGTTTTTATAGTTTGAAAAAATTAAACATGAGTTGAACTGATCCATTTAGCTTGAGGAAACTAATTTTACCCTTTCATGTCTTGGCGTGGCCTGCCGGAAAAATCATTTTTTTTCCTTTGAGCTCACTGTTTCACAAATTAAAATTTCATATCCCAACTTAGTCCATAAGTGACTGGTTGATAGTTATTCCTTCCCACTCTAGACGAAAGGGCTTAATCTAGCCCTACTCTCTTTAGAGATCAGTCTTACGATTTTTTGCAGAGCAGCTAGGGATGCCCTTAAGTAACTTCTCAGACAAATATTATTAGTTATTAATCCCTTAGGAAATGTAATCTAGTGGTTTGGACCTGTGTTGCTGTGAAGTGCCCTTTTCCGGATGTGTGCCCCGTACGCTCAGTTAATAGCACATTCGGGTACTTGCCCGATTGTCGTAGCTTATCCTTCTCTGTAGTTCTTACATTTACCGTCTAATCTTTGAGTGGTTGTTGCTGTTTGTGTGACCTCAAAGATGCTCCTCAAAGGTTTGGTGGAGTTTTGCTGAGGAAGACAGTACTTTGACGGATCTGGTTCCGATAATATCCGGTACAAACAAACTCTAGGACGACGCTTTGTTTGACCTCGAAAACCAGGTTGTAAATTTTATAATTATGTTAGGTAGTCAGTGGCCAATAAATGTTGATGCTTCTCCTTTCGCGAGTTATTTTTTTGTGTCGACAACTCTTGCTCCACCTGTTTCTCCTTTGATTCGAAAATAGTAGATCTAGGTGGTGGTGAGTACCCAAGAAGATTTAATGATAAACTGTATGAGCTTTACTCAAAATCATAATGGCTTCGCTGGTTCGCCATGTTATGCGCATGAACAAAGATTATCCAGTCCAAAATCTATTCATATCGGCACCCGTCAGGTGAAGCAGAGGAATAGGGAGACCAACACTCCGGAGGAAGGACCACTTGCCACCCCGTGGTGTTTCCAATTGGAGACAGTTGACAGAGCGAAGGAACGACTATCGAGCTATGTTGAAAGGCCAAAATCGTTTAGATAGTTACGAGACATCTAAGTAAATAAGTAAGTTTGTCCTCAGATTTGACTTATTTTCTTAGTTGTTGTAACGAGAAAAACACTCCCCGAAGGTTTTGGGGAGTGCTGTCGAACTGACAGTCCTTGGCCGGATATTAATCCCGTACGCTCCGGTACTCCCTTGCGGTACTGCCCGACTGTCGTGGTAGTGATTTGGTATGACCAGTGGAACCTTCTAGGTCACATCACCCCTCCTTCCGTAAGGAAGGAGAGATGGATAATGAGAGGTGAGAGGCATCATATCCGGAGATCAACGATAAAGTTCAGCGTCATCACTCTTTGCGGCTTTCCTGGACTTTTACCGCTGGTATAGTCATAGCTAGGGCTATTTTCTATACCTCGGGCTTCTCACAAGCGTTGGTTTGTCGTAGCGACATAGTATTAAGCCACATCTAAGTGTCTAACTTATCAGCCATCCCTCGTCGCTTGGCATCCAACAGCAACCGTTTCGTTTATTCCCGCATTTAGTGTTGACCTTATTGCCATGGATAATGTTGTTTTCATTACAGACGTTTCCAGTTGTTGTGATACCATTCTTTGTCTTTTCAGTTGTTTTTGTTGTTATGCGTTCCCTAGTTTTTTTTATTCTTTTGGGTCTGGCAGTGTTCCCATAGCATCTTTCAACATGCAACAACTTCATTTGTTGTTGCTCAGCCAGTGAGTCTCTTTTGCGCAGGTTTTATTTTCGGCTCTTTTCTGTTTCGTCTCGTCCCGCACAAGCAATATCACTACGCTGTGTGTGTCTGACAAAAGATTTATGGGTTCTGTTCTACAGCTTGTTCCGTAATCGTTGCGTCGTCGTCGGCATGATCTTCATCATCCACGCCATCATCATTATCGTCATCAATGCCATCTTCATCTTCGTTGTAGTCATCGTCGTCGTCAGCGGCTCGGTTCCATTCAACTTGTCTCGTGTTTTTCAATTGACGCTATTTTGACTCTGCTTGTCGCTGCTGTTAGACTTCAAGTTCATCTGCCCTGCTACATGTATGTGTTGTAGAGTTGTGGCTCGTATGATCGTTGACTGTTTGTTGTTCGTCGTTGAGTCAACTGTTAATTGTGAAAATTATAGTGTTGAGAAATAAGTGAAGTGTTTGGAAATTGGATTTAAATTATGTTTTCACAAATAGTTTGAGAGTTTCATGCTATGATGCGTCATTTGAGGCGTTTGACTTGTAGCAAGGGATCTGCCCTTCACTTGTAAAGAGAGCGCGCGCGAGAGAGTTTGTAGAAATGATTTAGAAAGGCTCTCGCGCCTTTAAACAGACAATGGAGTTGGCAAGTAACGCGTTGCGTTGTGGAAGCAGACAGACCGCACCATGAGATGCCTTATTTAAACACAATTTCTGGGGTTGTTAAAATTCGTTTTTTTTTCGTTGTTTTGTGGTTTATCTGTTGAATTATATTTGTCGGCATGAATGTTTTGTAGACATTTTGTTGCCTCTATTGTCGTTGTTGCTGTTGTCTGTTTGTTCTCGTCAGCTTTGAGTGGCTAAATTAGTGTACCCACGCTGTGGGAAATCGACAAATTATAAATGCGCCACGGCATTTTGTGTGGATTTTGTATTTATTAAGTAGTAGTTAATTGTGTATAAGTACGATCTTGTGTGATTGTTGTGTATATGTGTGGATTTGGGGCACTGGAATATAATTTATGGGAATCACAAATTCAATTTTGATTAATTAGCGTTGTAGAATTTTAACAAAACTATTTTCGCTTTTTTTTTCTGTTCTTATTAGCACAGTGCTTCTCCCGCCTAGTGGTCAAGATTTTTAAGAAAATCAACATCAAATTCATCTGGCAGCTTCCAATAGGTTTGACCAAAGCGAAATTGTTAGAAAAGTGGGTTCCAATGAACAGTTGAAGAGTTGTTTCCTGTCCGAAGGCGCATACCACATGCAAGGCATAGCGCAAGAGTTTTTCCCCTGCGGGTTAGGGGCTAGAATATGCGCTTGGTAGGTATGCATGTCGTAAGAAGCGACAAAAATAACAAAAGGTAATGACGTGCAACGAAATGGTTGATCTACGGTAATGATGCCTCTTACCTCTTATTTCCAACCTTCTTCCTTCCTTACTGAAGAAGAGGGTGCGATGACATCGAAGGGCCTATTGGTCATACCACACCGCCCCACCCAAGTCGGCAATGTACCACAAGGGAATACCGGAGCGTACCCGTTTCATATCCCTCAAAGAATTGTTACTTTCGACGACACTTCCCATCATCCTACACCTGCTCTGCTGTCAAAGTCGAGAGTCGATAAAAGCACCTTCTAGGCCTTAAAGTCTTGTATGTTTACGTTTCCAACTCGTCATTAGATTTCCATTGGTACGAGACATTCTTTCGAATACTTCAAATGCTATCCTATATTCTTTAAAACAACGCTAATTATTTCGAGCAAAACAGTAGGACCGATGTGGTGAGCTACTCGTAGAGATTCACCTTTGTTCATCGAGACTTAGCTTCGCCCATTATGGGTTGCTTAGCCCACTAGTAACGCTGATTCTCAAAGTAGTAAGTTCTCCACAGCTTGAAGTCGAGAAATCATTTCTTCCAGCTGGACATGGGACTACCAACGAACTAGATCGATTTTTTATTAATTTTGATATTGCATGAGTAGAGAAACGATTTTTAATAGAACTTTCATTATTATTTAGAAATTAGTTAGAATATTCACAGCTTGGTGAACTATTGGAAGACATTTAAAAATAAAGTGGCATGCTTTAGCTACAATTTTGCGCTGGCGTAAGAAACGGTAGAGCAACAAGTATGCTATTAGCTTGAGAAATACTTTCCAAAGAGACTCCTTTTCCGATTCCCGCTCATAACTGCAGAGGTTCAAGTCTCCTTCGGACTATAAGCCTTTTCATCCCTTTTTTTGGCTTGGATGCGGACATGCATGCTAGATAGGCAGCCTAGAGTCAATATCAGTTCAACGCTGCTTTTGGGCTTAATATTAGTCAATCAAATTAAGGGTGAAAGGAGACCGGTTTCTCATTTTTCTTCTTATCTTTTGAAGAACAAACAAACTTTAATGTCGCTTTTGATGTTTCATTGTTCAAACCACATTTTGACTAGGATACATTTAAGACTTCCTCCTAAAAAAGCATGATCTGCATACTTGCTTGCAAACCAACCATGTAAACTCGAGCAGAACCCAAAAGATCAACTTCATTTACCGCGGACAGCTTATCGCTAGTGCGTATTCAGTGAAATCTTAAAAAAAAAACGAGTTGAATTAGTGTTGGGATTATTTTTGTCACGCAGAAACCTAGAAATGAGCTACATCAGCTTGCGCTTCGCTTGAGGGGTGCAAAGTTGTGTTAAAAATATTTATGTAGATATAAACTGATAAGAAGCGTCAACTTTGAGAATTTAATCCACCCTACCGAAAAGCGAAAAAGTGCCACCGATTTTGATAGATTTTAACATCGATGACATCTAATTCAAAGTGAGATTAAAATACGCTTGGTAAGGGTAGTTACGGCCCTTGAAATTATTGTTTACTATTAATCCCGACTCAAGGTAATGAAGCTGAAAATTGTACAAACACCAAATTCTAGCTATTTACGAGAGCAGTTTGAGAACTCGGTAAGGTTTTGTTTTTTCACCCTGCCTCATGGAAACGATCACTCTGAGAATCGTCATCAAGCACTTCTAACGGGAGTCCAAGCAAACGCCCAGTTTCAACAGGGTTGGATTAGAGTGATATTGGTGTTAGAAGAGTAGGTTCAATTGAACAGGTAAAGAGATGTTTGGTATCATGAGGGAACATACCACATACAGGGCACGTATTTAGTATGGTGGGGTTCAGTCTGCTTAAGTAACAGTTTAACCTGTTCCAGTATCCTGAACGAAGTTGTCCTAGCATGACTTTAGTCTCCCGCGAAAGAACGCACTCCTCATCAGCTATTTCAGGTAGTTGGCTGTCAATTACGTGGCTTACAGGCCAAGATCAGAGAGATCCGTCTACCGACTCGGTATGACGGCCATTTAGAGCCCGCTATAGTTACGCAGATCAAACGTCAAGTTAATGTGACGGCGGATCTCATCATAGTGCTAACGAAGATGTGTCCTTATGTATATAGGGGGCGGAGCTTCATCCAAGAGATGACGGTTTGGATGACTAGGTTTTGTGGCAGTTCAGTAAAAACTATCTGTTTAACAGTTTCGCATGCTTACGAATATTGAGCATTCTAAGCCGCTGGATGGAGCTGAGACTCGGATAACATAAGCAGACATCCCGTGAGAGTTCTGTTGGCGGTGTTTTGGCATACTTGCAACTCCCTCAAGTTGGTGTAAGCAAGGTTGGGTGACCATAATGGCGCAGCGTAATCAATAACCGTTCGGCCAATAGCCTTACATGTAGCTATCAACATTTGTTTCTTTATATTTTCCCCAAGTAGGATGTGAGAATCTTGTTGCGGCACTGTAACTTTGAGGCTATTGGGGTGACATGACTGAAGGTGACGCTGTTGTCGAACGTCACACACAGGATTTTAGAGTGGTTGACAGTAGGTAGAGGTACTCCATCTACGTGGAGGGTTATCTCTTGTCCCATCTGCCTATTTCACGTCGTAAAAAGAGTCGCCGTCAATTTAGTCGGATTTCGCTCGGTGAAGAAGCTGGAAAGGTCTCGGAGGTAACACATAATCCTCTTACAGAGTTCGTACATTTAATCGACGATTTCTGGCGTTACTTTCTTTCAAGTACTTATCAAACAACCCTCGTAAATATCAATTACACTGCATGCGTCCCTAAAAGGTACGCGCTAATACTCACATACCTACATGCATACCCACTTTGATATAACAAAAAATACTGATCTCAATCAAAGCGCTTCAAAGCCACTTCAATGAATTGCACAAATTCTATCTTATCGCATCAGCGGGAAGCATAGCCTTTTCTGGGTGGTAACAACACATAGATCGAAATAAGCATCTAGCACACTGTCAGCAGCAAGCGTCGGGGATTATACAACAACAATTATTATTAGTGTAATATGCATTCTTAGGCAACTACGATATGGACGCTTACATTTATATACCCAAAAACCATTTTGCGGGTTGACCTGGGTGGGCGCATTAAGTAAAGGCGAAGCTTTAAAATATCCATCCATGTAAGTAGATACTCGCATACGTGTTGGTACATCCTTGACTTGATGTGATGAGATGAGATTTTGCTGTTGATTTTGTTGCCTCCGTGTTGTGGTAATTCCGGTTCGAAATAATGTGCAACATTGAAATATCAGAAGGTAAGTATGTAGATAATGGCGTGGGTATGTTTGCATGCGGCAATGGTTGGTCAGTGATGGGCAGTGTTATTGAGCGCAAGTGGTAGCTAAGCCTTATGCATTGTGTGTACGTATTAAGCTTTGGTGTGCACGTATGTATGTATATATATTTGTTGAAATTAACCCGATGATGATGTGAACGATTGTTCGTTTAGATTGAAGTTCTGCTTTTAGTGAGTGGCGGTGAAGGTTGTTGGCCACAAATGCAGCTGCATTCTGCCTATGAGCTGTTGTACCTTTGTGTAAGTAAGTTATTATAAATGCATTTATTTACACACGCTCGGACATATGAGTTTCATATACGTAGGTATGCAGTCACACATAAGTGTGCAAATACCTTTGAGTGGGCAATGTGTGGTCGAGGAGCAGCTCTGCAGCACTTGCACACACCATGAAGTGCATTAAATGCGTATTGTACACCTTCATCGAAATAAGTGCCACCAAAGGGGGAGCAGTTTTTACTCTAAATCTTTACAGTTCCAATTAAGGATTACTTTGGAAAGATCTGAGAGTTGGGCAGAGAGAGGGAGAGGGAGAGAGAAGTTGATGTTGAGTGTTGGGAGACCTCGAACGATTGAAGAATGAAAGCGCTATTTCAAACGCAGTGTGGATGCGTGGAAGCTAAAAGGGAGATGGAGAGTAAAACAGAGTTGGATACTTGCTGACGGAAAGCGCGAGAGGAACGGAGTTGCATTGCGTCCCTGTTCGTTACCATGAAAACCTAGGTTTTTCAATGCTTTGCCCTGTGAGGTGCGAACAATTTTTTTTTAAAAAACTATAACAAAAAGGAATTAAAATTTTGAAGATTAGATGGGATCTGTCGAAATGAGATTTTGTAAACTTTTCTGAGGTTTTTTTACGCTATTCCTGTCTAATGAGGCATAGTGCCAATTTTTAAAATGTTTTTCAAATTCCGTAATTAATATTAGAGAAAAATTACAAAGACCTGCACAGCGATGGTATGGATATGCTTCGATATCACCAACTTCTATCACACCCCTTCTCGAACACTGGGATACGAACCCAAATACTTGTTTTTCAAATTCTTTTTTAATTGTTTTATTTCTTTCTTTCTGGTATTAAATTTGAGGTGCCCTATTAAGGGCTTAGCCCGTAGATAAGCAACAAAATTTAATTTTTCCATTAAAATAAAAGAAAAGTAAATAAATAATTATTATCAACTGGTCTTGAGCTCGTCAAACTTGCAAAATATGAAAAATGTCATTAAAGTAAACAGGCTAGCCACCTGTTCAAAAAAAACTTTTTTGAATTTGACTTCAAATTTTATATTTTTTTTTTGTTTCATTGTATTTTAATTTATTTCATTTTATGTTATTTTATTTTACTTTAAAATATTTTATTTAATTTTTTTAATTTTGTTTTTAATTTACTATATTTAGTTTATTATCTTTTATTTTATTTTATTTTATCTTTTTTATTTTACTTTATTTTATTTTATTTTATTTTATTTTATTTTATTCTTATTTATTTCTTTTTGTTATATTTTGTTTTATTTTATTTTGTTTTATTTTATTTTATCTTATGTTATTTTATTTCATTTTAAAATATCTTATTTAATTTTACTTTATTCTAATTTATTTCTTTTTTTCATATTTCATTTTAGTTTATTTTTTTACTTTATTTCATTTTGTTTCATTTTATTGTATTTTATTTTGATTTTATTTTATTTCACTTCATTCATGTTTTTTTTATTTTATTTTATTTTTATTTTATTTTATGTTATTTTATTTTATTTTATTTTATTTTATTTTATGTAATTTTATTTTATTTTATTTTATGTAATTTTATTTTATTTTATTTTATTTTATTTTATTTTATTTTATTTTATTGTATTTATTGTATTTTAATTTATTTTATTTTATTTTAATTTAATTTAATTTAATTTTATTTTATGTTATTTTAATTTATTTTTGGTTTTAATTTACTTTACTTTATTTTATTCTATTTTATTTTATTTTCTTTTGTTATATTTTTTGTTTTATTTTATTTTATTTTATTTTTTTTTATTTTCTTTTATTTTATTTTATTTTATTTTATTTTAATTTTTTTTATTTTATTTTATGTAATTTTATTTTATTTAATTTTATTTTATTTTATTTTATTTTATTTTATTTTATTTTATTTTATTGTATTTTATTTTATTTTATTTTATTGTATTTTATTTTATTTCGTTTTATTTTATTTTGATTTTATATTGTTTTATTTAAATTTTTTTTAATTTGAGAAATTTTATTTCATTTTATTTTATTGTTATTTATTTTTTTTTGTTATATTTTGTTTTATTTTATTTCATTTTATTTTATTTTAGGTTATTTCGTTTTATTTTATTTTATTTTATTTTATTTTATTTTATTTTACTTTATTTTATTTTATTTTATTTTGATTTTATTTTATTTTATTTTATTTTGTTATTTTGTTTTATTTTAAAATATTTTATTTAATTTTTCTTTATTCTAATTTATTTCTTTTTTCATACATCATTTTAGTTAATTTTTTGTTTTATTTAGTTTTGGTTTATTTTATTTTATTTTATTTTATTTTATTTAATTTTATTTTATTTAATTTTATTTTATTTTATTTTATTTTAATTTATTTTATTTTATTTTATTTCGTTTTATGTTATTTTGTTTTTAATTTACTTTATTTTATTTTATTTCATTTTACTTTAGTTTAATTTAATTTAAATTAATTAAATTAAATTAATTTAATTTAATTTAGTTTATTTTAATTTAATTTAATTTAAATTAAATTTAAGTGGTTCATGCATATGGTAAAAAGAAGAATAGAACTAGGAGTTTAGATGACATCAAAACCAGCGTATTGTTAGCTTAATGGTTAGCAATGCGTGCCAAAATTTCTCTGATGAGTGAAGTCTAGCAGCTTCCGAAATGGATCTATAAGAAAAGCTATGGCAGTTGTCTCTAAACATTTTTCCTACTCTATTCAATCCAAAAACTTTTAATAATTAATTAAAATGATTATTAATAAATAAAAACAATAATAATTTTCATAAAAATTCCAAAAGTGAAAAATTATTATTCTTGGCCTTGAGCTCGTTTCATGAATACTTAATTTAATTTAATTTAATTCCTTGTTTTATTTTATTTTATTTTGGTTTATTTTGTTTTATTTTATGTTATTTTATTTTATTTTAATATATTTTATTTTATTTTAAAATATTTTATTTTATTTTATTTTTTTTTCTTTTTTTATATTTTATATTATTTTATTTCATATTACTCTGTTTTATTTCATATTATTCTGTTTTATTTTATTTTTTTGAATTTTTTTTTTTTATTATAATAATAAGTTGAACTATAAATGAACAAAAAATGTTCATTTATGACAAAAGTACTAAATACCGGGCTTAGTGATAATTAGAAATTAGAAGACACACATTTTTGTTATTATACCAAAAAAAAATTACAAAGAAAAAATAGTATTATTTTGAAAAAAGTATTAAGTTCTATACATGTACTTATACATACATACGTTTTTTATCCTCATAAATTTTTTTTTTTTTTAATTTTTTTTTTCTGTATTTACAACAGTTTTGGACTTTTTAATTAACTTTATCGATAAGCGTGTTTTTTAGTTTTTTAAACAACTTTCATTTTACACTAATATTCAGAGAGAAAAATAATCAATTCTTTAAACATAATCGTTATTACTTTATCAACTATACACTTTCATATGTGCAATGATCCATTGTAGCCAATAAGCATATTGTATAAATTAATGTACTGGTATATATGAAATACATATCCATGAGCGTTTTTATCGACCTAACGTAATATTTATGTACACAAACATGTATGTAAAGAATAAACTATCAACTTATTCCGGGATGGCAGCAAAAGCCTCTTCCACTGTTTTACACCGCTCCCCTTTTTCACCCGACCACCTTTTCCCACCTTCAATTAGAGCTTGGCGAAATGCACACAAACAAATTTTGTACGAACAACTACAGTTCAACTATGCATTCACTTAATAATGTGAACTGGCATATTCATACATAGCTATATGATCTTAAAAAACAAACACATTTCCATTTGTTTATTTACACTGTTTATATATGTACTATATACATATGTAAATTTAAGTAGGCATGTATGTGTACATAAATAAAACGTAAGCATAATAATATTTTATTGAAGTCATTTTTCACGTAGCCACATTTTGCGACTTATTTTTTCAACGCTCTTTGCTGGCACACCGCTTTCTTTATGCCTTACAAATATTATACATTAGATGGTATTGGGAAATCAAAAGTTAGCCACACAAGACACTAAGATATTTTTCAGGACAGTTTTGAGTAAATGTGCAAGCGACAAGTTCGCATTTAATTTTCAAACCAAGTTTTCAAATTTTGTAAGAAAATTTAGTTTTGTTATTTTATTCCTTAAGTTGCTTAGTGCTTACGAAAAAAATGGCAGTTATCTCGTTTAAAGTGCATATTAATAAGTAACAGTTTTTTAATCGACCCTCTTAAAACAAAAATGAAGCATAACGGTTGCAATTTATGGCACCAACGGTAGGAGAAAGGTGAAATACAAACAAACAAACCCTTTTTTCAAAAAACACCCATTCTCCTTGCATTCGTGATTTCCAGATATTTTGCCACAATTTTCGACTAAGGAATAAGAGCATAAAGAAATTGGCGGATATTTTAAACTTATAGTAATACATAATGGTAAAATCCGAAGCCCTACGGTGACCAGAAGGAATTTTTGTAAGCCAACCTTACAAAAGTATTGAATGTAATTACTGTTACTCGGACTTTAATTCGATGCGGTCTAACTCATTCGCTTCTATGTGTTACTACGTCTGCCTATGTTTAAGTATATTGATTTGCCGCTTTTCTACTTTTTGCAACTTTTTCATTTATATCTATTTAGAAGTAACCCGCAAATAATGCGTTTAGTCTAGTACGAATCCGAATCAATCACTAAAGAGCATGCGATCAATGCCAGTTTTTATTTCTTTATATGGGTTCAAACTTTTCCCTATGAAGAGACTAACTTTACCCTTTTATGCATTAACGTTTACTGTAGGACGGGTCTAATTTCTGCTCCTACGGATCTAGTCAGAAAGTCTACTTTCTACCTCCTTTGGATATTCTATACAAATGGAAATTGACTAATTAAAACCAGACCTGTTAAATTTGATTAGTAATTAGTAATCAATTAATTAGACGGCGTTTTTAATTGGTAATGATTATTTTTATTGTTTTTCAAGAAAAGGCAATTATTAATTGATTACGATTAGAAAAAATTAAAAAAAAATCAAAAATAATCAAAAAAAAAAAATTTTAGATTATCAAAAAAAAATCAATTGGTATAAAAAAATAAAAAAGCAATAACAAAACCGAAAGCACGCGGTAAGGCAGTTCTGCTGATAAAACAGATCTGTCAAAACAATCCATTATGATCACATTACTAACTGTCAAATGGCGGAAGTGGTTCATGCATATGGTAAAGAAGAATAGAACTAGGAGTTTAGATGACATCAAAACCAGTGTATTATTAGCTTAATGGTTAGCAATGCGTGCCAAAATTTCTCTGATGAAGAAGCTTAGCAGCTTTCGAAATGGATCTATAAGAAAAGATATGGCGGTTGTCACTAAACATTTTTCCTAAAGCTTTTAATAATTAATTAAAAATGATTATAAAAAATAAAAACAATAATAATTTTTGAGCTCATTTCATGAATACTTAAAAAAAAAAAATTATCAAAAGTAATCAAAAAAAAGCTTTTTATTTGTTTATTTTCGGATTTTGTCAGTATTGTTCATGTGTATATTTATGTGCTTGTACAAAAATACTTAAAAAATTAAAAAAAAATTTTTTTAAAAATCAAAAAAAAATCAAAAGTAATCAAAACTACTTTTTTTTGATTATTTTTGATTTTTTTTTAATAATCGTAAGAAATAATGATTTTTTTTATAATAATTTTTTTAATGAAATAATCATTAAAAACTTAAAGTAATGTTAAAATAATTAATCACACCGGTAATCATTACGATTAGTAGTCATTATTTAACAGCTCTGATTCCAACTATGCACATAGAGGACTAGCTGGAATCAATTATCACCCACTGCAGACGAAATGCATTAATCGGGAGCCACTCTCGTTAAAGCGTAATCAAGCGTCTTACTGCAGGGCAGTTGTTAAACACATGAACGTTTGTAAAGTTGTTGTTGCTTTCTACTACCAGCACATATTACCGCCGTTACTATCGCCTACCTCTCTCCAGCACGATAGGCTGCCGAAATGCTTGTACTTATATGGCTAGTTTAGCTGAATTGTATCTACACACAGTGATGTGCAATAAAATAGCAACGCAAAGCTTTCACGAGTTTTTGTGCAATTCTGGGAATACAATGTTGGATATCATAACATAATATGGTTAGTACACTTCAACATCTTTATCAATGTTGTTAACTTATGTTTAACTATCTGCAAGATTTGGGCACTCGTGGACCAAATAGATATATTGTTTGATAGATTAAAAAGAGAGTGGGAAAATATTATAAAAGTGTAAGCAATCTTTTAAAGTCAATGAAAAGAAATATTCCCTAAAGTAAATAAAGCAAGCATAGTAAGTAACATAGCAAGCACTGTGCACGTCGCCTTATCACTTCAGAAGCTAGTTTTTGATAGTCTATATTGGCATGGATCTCACCTTTGCTTAATCAGTCTGTTATTTGGTTAATATTTCATGCTGCAATTATTTTACACAATACTGTATACCTTTATGTATAAGTACAATATTTGTTATTATTGCACTTGTTATTGTTATTATTGCTTTTTGCTATTTTGGCTTGTGGGCGCGGTGCGGTTGATTTGCTGATTCGTTGGCTCTTACTTTGACTAGCTGCTAAGCGTCTCTGCCTGGTCCTCACATCACTCCTTTGCCCCTTTTGCTGTTACTTTTTCACTGTGCAAGTAAACTTATTCGATAAGTGAACGTTTGCGATTATATTTTTACATACACATGTACAAAAGTTTGTACTACATAAAATTGTTTGTATGCAAAAGTATATTAGACTGATCAGAAGAAATGATATCTTCGTTTTGAACCTCATGGCTACTATTACTACTTTAGCAACATTAAGCGGCCGCGTTGAATTGTTAGCTCAGTTAAAATAAAATTAAATTAATTCAATTTTGAGATAGTAGAATTAAAAAAAATGTGTTAACTTTTATAACAATTGTCCATTTTATAGTATTTTTCCCTCTTTTATCAGTAGCTTAACAACCCAGTAAGCTATCAAGATCATTTGAATCGAAAACCGAAGGGTTAACATTCTTCACAGCATAAATTCATGAAAGAACATTTGTTTGACCAATTAATTATTTTTTTTGAATTGCGGCGGGATATGATATATACATCACCGTACTCAGTGCAAGGCCCTTTGTTAACTCAATTGATCTCTCTATTTCCAACTTTTGATGTCTGTTGTGGGGCGACCCCGTCTTGATGCTACAACTCTCGAACAAAGGCTGAATCACTTGTTTCATTACACAGATTTCTAAAGACTCCAATATTTTTCAACTATTATTAGCCTCATCAGGATAGTACTGCGACTTTAAAAGCCCAGATTTGCTGAGTTAGTTCATTAGCCACCTCATTTTCATGCTTGATTCGAGGCCGACATCTTGAATTAAAGCATCATGGTTCTGAATGTAGGTTTTTAATAGGCTTTCTGGCAATCTTTATGTTACTCGTTAAAATCATTTGATCGCCTAGACACTACGAACATTCCTTTAACACCAAGCACTTGCCGAACTGTATCTGAAACGAAGAGCAGTTTATTTACTACTCACACCATTAAACATCTTCCCACTACAACACGGATTTAACCTTCGGTGGTAACAATGCTGAAATTATGAAATTTATTACTCAAATATTTCAGTAATGGATAAACTAATCTTTATTTTAAGTAGCTATCCTTCTTCTTGCAATAAATGTAAGCATTATTTAATAAAAAGCTGCATCTAAATTTATTCTGTAGTGTTCGAGATCTTGTCATTCATAAAAGCTAAACTTTGTTTTATAATATGTATTTGGGAGATATAAACTTCATTGGTTCATGCGATCAAATATTTCGTTATGACGAAGTTGTGGTGAGTATGAATTAAAATAAATATCACTTGATCCCTCTTATGAGAAGTTTTTAAAAAGAATTGCCAATGATCGACTTTTTTATCAAGCGATTTATCCCGCTTCCACATTCATATCCAGCATCAGAATCAACTTATTTCTGCTTAGCTATACTGAGACCCTTTAAGCTATAACTAAAATAAATCAGACCTGTTCAATAATGATTACTATTCGTAATGATTACCGGTTTGATTAATTATTTTCTTGAGAATCCATTTAATGATTGATTACCAATTACTTTAAATTTGTAATGATTATTTTTGAATTAATTAAAAAAATAATCAAAAAAATTAATGATTTTTTACGGTTAATAAATGAAATCAAAACAAAAATAAAAATTCATCAAAAATAATCAAAAAATGCTATTTTGATTACTTTTGATTATTTTTGATTTTTTTTTTTGATTATTTGTAATATTTTTTAGTATTGTTGTAGAAAAACATATTTATACACATCAACAATACTGAAAAAAATCAAAAATAATCAAAAAAAAAATCGGAACATTTTTGTTTGGTTATTTTTGACTTTTTCTAATTTTTTTTTATTATGTTTAATTTTTTTTGGATTTTTTCTTTTCGTAATCAATTATAAAATTGGCAAAACAATAAAATTAATTGGAATAAACAATTAAAATAATCATTATCAATTAAAAAAAGCCGTCTAATTAATTGATTACTAACTACTAATCAAATTTAACAGGTCTGATATAAATTACTTTACTTCAGTAATAAAAATCCGAAAACGAGAGACTGCAGCACCACAAGATCACTGATTCACTGAGGGATAGCTCTCTCGAAATAGTATTTCCAAGCGAAATTCTAAGATAATATAACAACTGCATTTTATATTTACCTCCGGAGGTGACCGTACTACACAAAATCCAGTACGTAGAATACAAGATACGAGGAAATTAATATATTAATATTGACAATTTTATATCACATAATGATCACTTCACCGATTAAGTTTGAGAAGAGTACTACAAAAGGACTTTGATAAAGCTAGCATTATTTCACCCAGTTAAAGAGTGCGCATGAAAAACCTCACACTGTTAGAAATTTCCACATTTTCTGACCGATCTAATGGCCAACTAACACGTCTATTTATCGGACTAACCGAGTATCTGTTGGATAAATATGAGGTTAAAACGTTATGTTTTTTTGCTCGTCGCAATATTATTGTTGTTGCTCATTTGGTAGTTGTACGTAAGTTTCGGATTTTTTTGTGCTTTGCCCGATTTTTGCCGGCCTTTTTGTTTTTGCTGTCTATGAAAATGCGGTCGGGTCGTCATCGTCATTATCACCGTCAACGCTGCTGTCGCAACAACATTACGACTTTGTTGGCTTATTTTTCGTTCAAAAATTTTTATTTGTTTTTGTTGTTGAGTTTGCTCTTACTGCTAACAGTTGTTATTGTTGTTGTTGTTGTTTCGTGCTGCTGCGACTGGCGTTGCTGTTGCCGCTGTTTATATGTTGCTGCCGTTTCGCTATTGTAGCACAGCTTTTTTTTTGTTTCTGTCACTTGCATCGTTTGTCTCATTGTTGTTGTAACTTTTCATTATTACTCTTCAAAATACTTCGTACAGTGGGCTATTGCGAGAATTTGGCGATTTAAATAGCTGAATAAATCAATGTGGTCCCGATTAATTAACATATTTAAGTTTTTTTTGGAACATCCTCTTTTCTGATATTTATATTTTGCCTTCAAATTTCATCGATTTTTTATATTATTTATAGTTTTATCGTTATTTATCCAGTCTTCCCGATTAATTACGATAAGTTACGATTTTTAAGTTTTTTGCACCATTTTTTCGGTCCTTATCGATACTTATCGACTTGTATCGATGTTTTTACATCTAAATCGTCTATTTCCCGATCAATATCTTGGCTGGTCGGCTAGCATTTCAATACGAGACTCGTGAATTTAAAGCGATTTTTATATATTCTACAAGATTGCTTCAGTGAATATGTATGTTGATGTAATTTTATCGATGTTTAAGTGATTTCTTTATATGTTTCTTTTTATCGACTTTTATTTTTTTATGCTAGTTAAACTATTCTGTGCTTAAGCCGTTTTAGTTAAATATCTTTACAGATTACACATTTGAATCGATTATTTTAACTTTTTTCGATTACTATGTTGCTTTTCTCCATCTTTTATTGCCTATATCAATTTGTTTTGCTAAATGATTTCAGGCGTTGCTTACAAATATTTACAAATTTCAAACAATTTTTGAAACTTTAAGGGATTAATATCGGCTTTCGTCTATAATTGTTTGGTTTTAATTAAATTAAGTTTAATTCATTTCGAATATTGCTTTCGTGATGTTTTTGATTGCTTTCATAATTGCTGTCGAGTTCAATCCGGTCCCCATATGTAGTGGAAAGGCTTTTTCGTCTGTATTGAAATTGCGCTAGGTTTGCTGTTAGTCGATATACAAGATGTGTACTATAATCTTTCTGAGCCAAAAAATCTGTTCACAGTGGGCTACACACATTGTTCTCGCACCTTTCTTCTTCTACCTTTTTCTTTCAGGAAATTCAACTTACTTTTTTCTCTATCGTGGTCCTGTAACCAGCGGGCTTTCTTTTCGTTGCTTTACCGTTCCTCATCGTACCAGGATTACGTCGCTTAGACCAATTGAGTACTTCACGTTGCATATAGTACCGTAAGACCTCCATTCCGCTTCCAACTCCAAATATAGAAGGTTTTGGGATCCCATTGAGTTTCTAAATAGCGCAAGTTGACAAGTAGAATAACTGACATTAGTACTTTATTAGATCTTAAAAACCATTTAAAATGTCAAGCGCTAAGAAGATATTTCTAGAAGTATTTATATGGAGCTAATCCCTAACACCCTCAAAAAATTTGGGATAGGGGAACGGGTCGTGCACCTTCTATAGAATGGAATTTTTAATACTGAGACATTGAAATTCGGTAAAAGTTATATGAGATTGATCTCTAACACATACAGAAATAAGGTGGCTAAAGAAAAAAGGGGACTAGGACCTCCAAACAAATCAAGTTTAAATTTGAATCAGTTTTGAGAAAAAAATACAAAAACCTTACAATGCGTGTGCACAAACCGACAACTGTTCTGATGTTGTACGATACATGTATAACATTTCCCAGGAGTGAAATTTGAACCTGCGCCAAGGCACTGATGATAATTTTGACGATGTTAATGCTTTGCATAATTTTCTTGTTATTTTTCCCATTTTCTCATTTTCATATTAGAATAATGAAAAATGTTTTCATACTCCTAGAAAAAGATGGGTTTCAGGGATAAGAATACGTGACATCCTTTTATGTAATCACTAGTAAGCCCGGCGCGCTTCGCTGCATTTCTGAATTAACAATAAGCTGAGTCCGATCTTCATCATTATATCCCATACCAGATAAGATATGGAACTAAATTGCATCACTTATTGCAGGACTCATTGTCACCTTTCGTTTGATACCCATATTGTGCTGACATATTTTGGGTCACCTTGGTCAACATATCGGTCGATATGTCTGAAACTGGTGAAGCTAACGGTACAAGTGATACCTTTTTAAGTCGAACGTCTGGTAATGCAATGGTAAAAGTTCCATTTAATTCCATTCAGCAGCTTTTGAGTGATGCGCAACCAAACATGCAGACATACAGACAAAAATTCTAAAAACAGTTGATTTGGCTTCTATTATGATCCCTTCTATCAATTTTTCTATAATAGCTGCAATGCACAGACATCTCCCTTTTACAATTTTATTATATGTAGAGAAAACAATCTTTACAGTAAAATATCCAAAAAATTTTTTATGACCTTACTTGGTAGAACTTAAAATTTGGAACCAATGTCAAGTCTCTTAAGCGCAGCATGAAATAAATTTTTTAGTGCTATTAAAGAAACGATAATAACCCACTGTTAGGCACAAATTGACTTTTATATATGTCATGCAGTAGAGCGCCAAACTAGCTAGAAAATATACTAGTATTCAACTAGAATTTCGTGAGTGAAATTAAAGGTCCGACCTAAGCCCATAAATACTCAAATTTTTGAAGAATACTTTAGTTGCTTAAACTCTAGTGGGGATTCGTGCCAAAACCAATATTCACTTCCCAACCCATGTCTGTTTCTATATGAAAATAATACAGGGTGTTTTTTTTACAGGTTTGTTTTTCGAATAGAGATAAAACTGGCATTTTGTGGTCAAATCTGGCAACTCTAATGTCATTTATGTTCAGTTTGGTTTGCCATTTCATCATGAACAGGTTGACAAAAGAACAACGCTTGCAAATCGTGCAAATTTATTTCGAAAATAATGGTTCAGTTCGCGAAGTTTACCGTGAGCTCCGTCCATTTTATGGTCGACATAATCGTCCATCAGAGCAATTAATTCGGTTAACCATGGATCGTTTTCGCACTACGTTTACTCTATGTGATAATACGCATCCGCAGAGACGTCGAACAGTGCGCACCGAAGAAACAATTGCCGCTGTAGAGCAAAGTGTTGAAGAGGACCCGAATGAATCGATTCGCCACCGTGCACAGCAATTGGAGCTTTGTCCATCAACTTTATGGAAGATTTTGCGCAAAGATCTTGGCTTGCGACCTTACAGGATCCAGCTTGTGCAAGAATTAAAGCCGCGAGACCATGCAATGCGTCGTGATTTTGGTGTATGGGCCGAAAATGAGATTGATTTCGATGCTGATTTTCATCGCAAAATTTTGTTCAGTGATGAGGCTTATTTTTGGTTGAATGGCTACGTCAACAAGCAAAATTGCCGCATTTGGAGTGAAGAGAATCCACATGAGACCCTTGAAACGCCATTACATCCACAAAAACTGACTGTTTGGTGTGCTCTATGGGCTGGTGGAGTCATTGGGCCATACTTCTTCCGCAATAATGCTGGAGAGGCAGCTACCGTTAATGGAGACCGGTATAGAGCCATGATAACCGACTATTTTGTTCCCGAATTGGATGGCATGAATGTGGATGAGTTGTGGTTCCAACAAGACGGCGCTACATGCCACACAGCGCACGTCACAATCGATTTATTGAAGGAAACATTCGATGAGCGCATAATTTCGCGGAATGGACCTGTCAATTGGCCACCAAGGTCGTGTGATTTGACACCATTGGATTATTTTCTTTGGGGATATGTGAAGTCGCTCGTCTACACCAACAAACCAGAAACGTTAGGGGAATTGGAAGCCAACATTCGTGGCGTTATTGCCGACATACGGCCCCATATGCTCGAAAAAGTGGTTGAAAATTGGACCTGTAGAATTGGCTTTATTCGAGCCAGCCGCGGCGGCCACATGCCCGAAATCATATTTAAGCATTAATGGCATAAAATTATCCTTCCAATAAAGCCAAATTAATGGACCTGAAAACGATTTTCTTGTGTTTTATTTCAATTCGAAGTTCTATACCCCTAAAAAAAACAGCCTTTATTTTTTTCTCTCTTCTTTTAGATTACTCTCACTTTACCTACTAACCTAAAACTTTAGTTTGGAACGCGGACATTTCTGTCGCAAATCTGACAACTGGCATATCTATGCCAGAAAAAAAAAATGTTTAGTTGACCAGTTAAGCTGAGATTCATACTAGCTGTAAGGTAGTTTGCAACTAGTTGATTTGACAGCAACTAACGTAGCTACTACCGTAATGCAGTGATGGGCAAATCGTTTGGTACTACTTTCGGCTTTCATACATGCAAAATAGATATTTCTTACGTTCAAAGAAAGAAAACATATCTTTATTATCATTATCAAACTTTATTTAGTTCGACCATCGACAAAGAGATATGAAACCTCTCCGCTCTCAGAGAGCGCCGTCAGATGCACATTTTTTGTAAAATTATCTAGAAAACTTCAGCGGAGTGGTTTAAAATATTTTAATTTTACATTAAAAAAATCAAAAGCAAATATTGCAGATTTAATTGAATAATTAAAAAGTATAAATCTCATTATATACTTTTTATTTTTTTCTTTCATTTTTCGTATATTTGCACAAACAACCAATAAAATAAATCAATGATTTTATGGGCTACTGTGCCACAGATAATTTACTTGCACAGGAAATAGTTTGCATATCTTGCAACACTGGCAAACACTCCAGAGCGAAGCAAGAGAGTATCGGTCTTTGCGTAATAACACTGAATAGATTCTCAGATGGGTTGTTCTCTTTTTGCAGATCACTGGGATACGGTGTTGCTGATACTCCAAGTTAGCTATCACTGCTAATATTGTTAGGCTTTGACTTTGTTATTGTAAGCTAATCTTTCCGAACTTCCTAGCTGTTAGGCTTTGGTTTGTTTGCTTATGAACCCTTTTTTTTTGCTTCCTTTTTTTCAGTATTTCTCTTTTTCTCAATTTACTATTTTCGCTTACTTTTCATTTATTCGAAAACTTTCGTATTATTTGTTCATTTATTATTTCATTTGTTGCTCATTTTCTTTCTTTTTTCACATACACTTGCATACGCTTACTGCTACATATTGAAACATAAAACGAAAAAAACAAATAAAAAAAATTTTAAAAAATAAAATAAAAAACTCTCAGCTTCGTAGCATTCGAGCATGGCAACTTGTTTTATTGTGAATGCGCCACAATGCGTTGAGTGGTAGCGATTGAGTAGCACTTAGCCAACTTAGCCGTTCGTCGTTATAGTATTTTTCCAATAATCTTCAGCTTATTGTGTTTATATTGAAATTGTTTACGTGTTTTTTTTTTGTTGTTCTGAAAAAAACTCCATTTACTTTTCAAATAGTCGCGCATTGCGATTGGTTTTCATTTAATATGTTTGGTTTACATGAAAATTTAATTTACCATATTTTTTTAAATTTTTTTCAATTTATTATTGTCGGGAATTCAAAGCGCGTTATTTATGCATTTAATGGCTATGGGAAATTTTAAATAACATTATGTTGTTGAACTTTGATCTCGCAAGGATAGTTTTTGTGAAGTGCGCTTTATGACTAGTAAATAAATTTTAATATTATAGAGCATGAAAAAAGTAATGATTTGTGCGTGATGCACTTTTTTTTTTAAATAAAATAACAATTACTTGTTTTTCTTACTTTGTATTTCTCCAATAAAAGTCCGACAAAAATATTTATTTTTAGAACTTCATTTTATTCGGACCAAAATAATACGTCCACCCGGTCTGTTACTTTTTCTCGCCAACAAAAAAACTTATCTTTGGAGAGATATTTGAAAGTGAATTTAATAGCCCTTCTCCATAACTAAAAAGATAACCGGTTTGAATCTAGATTATTAATTCATAACAAATTTATTTAATTACCATTAGCTGTTTGTTACTTATTGAGAGAGACTTTTGTCTGTTCTTGAAAAATATCTCTCTAAAAATAACTTTTTTTTTCTGACAAGCAAAAATAAAACTCTGAATTGTTAAGTTGATATTGGACTGTTTTCAAAAAAGTCAGAAGCATTTATTGTTGCCAGGAAAGTTAATAAATTCCTTAAAGGACACCATCTAACACCGGACTTCTATAAAATCTAAAAACCAATTACTTTTATATTTGTTCCCTGATTTTATATATACTTAAACCGTTTCTAACCGAACATATAAAGCGATGAGTTGTTTTCTGAGTTGAAAAAATAAAGGTTGATTGGCTAACACCTACGCACTTATGGCTGAGTAGATAACGCTCTGTCTCGGAACTCGCTTCAGAAACGCGCCATACCGCCTATGATGAGGGAATTTTTGGCGTGTAGCTGCAAATAGCTGGACTAATAGGAAGCCTTACACCTCCACCCCCTGCAATAGAAACATCATCTGAATAATAAAAATATAAGCAAGTTGAATTGAGCCGTAAGTTCGTGAGTTCAAACATATCATTCCCTAGGAACTCGAATCACCGGAGGAAAGTACTGTTATCGGAGCGTAGCGGACTTATTCTGGCAAAAGGCTGACTATATCCGAATCCCTACACTCACACGGATTGATTCTGTGGTTATGAACAACCAAAACAACACTATGGGGCTTGTGTTGGCAGAGGACTTCACCTCTCAATTATCTACTCGCCCCAAGTTCAAACTACTCTACTTCGAATTCCTGTATTCGCTATTAACGATGTGTGCCGAATATACAAAATTCTACCCAGTTTCGAATTTGCTTCTATCAACAGTGATGTGAATGTTGAAGTAGAGGAACTTTTACTCGTTCACGGACCTACCCTATGGACTAGTGAATTCATTCAAGAGCTCACCTGAAATCGTCTTAAAACCAGAAGTAAAATCATTTTTTCACCAATAAAAATTATTAATCTCCATATAATTACCTCGGTTGCGTTAATCTTAGGAAACCAAAAAAACGACCACCCTACTGTGCAGCCATAAGTATTAATGTATGTTAAGTGTGTGTGCGTTTGTCATTCAGATTGCACAGTGGCCTCCTCATCTCGCCAATGCAATCGCTTGATCGTGGCGTCCAGGAAGAGTAGTAAATGGCAGCGACCGCAGCAGCAGGCAGCAACATGGAATGTGCCAACAATAACAACACAAAACACAATCAGAATGCTGGCTAAGCAGTGAAAAATTGTTACAACAACAATACGCGCGTTTCCGAAGCCGCTGGTATTGCAGCCGTCGGCACCTACATCTCTCCGCTTGCAATTGCATCGCGCTAAAAGTTCAATTCTATTTTGAGCATGAAATCGTCGGTTTGTTGAGATTAATTTTTCTGCCTCATCTTCATCTTCGCGCTTTGACTTTTGATTTGTCTGATTGTTTTATTGCTTTTTATTACCTATCTCGTTGCTCATCATCATGATCATTTTCTTGGCTGTTTGCTTGAGCTCGAAATTAAGTTTTTTGTGTTTTTTTCTTTTGATTTTGCTATGTTTATTTAATATTTCTATCATTCAAATTGTTTTCCTCCTATCTACATTTAAAATTATTTTTTATTTCGTATATTTTTTTCATAACTTTTGCCTGTGTACGAGTCGATCTTCTTTCGAATTTGCTCATCTTCAGAGGGTATGCATATCTGAGTAAAAGAGAGATTTTATGCATTTTTACATATACTAAATAATAGGAAATAAAATAAAATAGAATTAAATTAAATTAAACTAAATTAAATTAAATTAAATTTAATTATATTAAATTAAATTAAATAAAAAAAATTAATTAAAATGAAATAAGATAAAAAATAGAATATAATAAAATAAAATAAAATAAAATAAAATAAAATAAAATAAAAAAAAATAAAATAAAAAAAAAAAAAATAAAAATAAAATAAAATAAAAATAAAAATAAAAATTAAATTAAATTAAATTAACTTAAATTAAAAATAAAATAAAATAAAACAAAATAAAATAAAAAAAAAAATAAAGTAAAATTAAATTAAATTATTAGCAGAAGAAGGTTCGAGGAAATAAAACACACGTCCGTTTAGTTTAAGCGAGTTTAATGTAATGAATAATAGATTAAATCATAGGTACATAATAAGTCAATAACAAGTAGTGTGACATAGTGGTACTTATAATGAGAGTACGTTTGGAATAGAACTGTTATGTAGTTGAGTTGCTTATATATATATACATATACAGGGTATTTAATAGGTATGCTCTAACAATCTCCCACTCAACTCAAATACATACTGGATACATATAGTAAACATTGAACAAAAATATTTTCAAATTACAAATTAAGTTCAATCAATTTACAACAATTCATATGCTTGCTTTTAGGTAAACATTTTGTTAATAAGTCGGCAGCATTTTCTGCCGATGGTACATACATAATATCAATATCATTTGATTCATATTTTTCTCTTAAATAGTGATATTTTATATCAATATGTTTACTTCTTTTCTTAGTAACTGGATTACGAACTAAAAATTCTGCACCCTGGTTGTCACTGTTAATAACAGTTGCAACTTTGCAGTACTCTGTTAACCTAAGCTCTGTTAACAGATGACGATAAAAAATAATTTCTTTAGCTCCCTCGCACATCGCAACATACTCAGCCTCTGTTGAACTAAGTGAAACACTATTTTGCTTTTTTGATTCCCAAGCAATCGGGCCGCCAGCTAGAAAAACAATATAACCGCTATAAGATTTTCGGTCAACAATATTGGAGCCCCAGTCAGAATCAGTAAAGCAAGAAAGTGTTTTTTCCATTCTGCTGTATGTAAAGTTCGCATTAGCCGTATACTTAAGGTAACGCAAAATGTGCTTTGCAGCTATAAAATGCTGCTTATGTGGATGATTACTAAATTGTGACAACTTTGATAATGTATGAAGAATATCTGGTCTTGATATAACCGCCAGGTACATCAAACCACCAATAAGCGACTGGTATGTTTTTACATCGGAGGGTGGGGCCGTGTGCAGAAGTCCACGCAAGTGGGGAAAGTTTCTGATCGCCATTCACCTGGGAATGGCCAGAGCGATTCTTTTGCATGCGGTTCAAGCAGCTCACTACTTCCGGGCTTTGCGCCCAAGTATCCTCTGGGTAACCACCGAACACCCGTTTGGGGTGAGCTAAACGTGAGAAGGCGACAACCTGGTAAGGCCACTCCGACATAATCGGTTTAAGGGCTTGCTGGGGGGGTTCAAACAGCAGCGTCTGATCACCAGGTGGTGCGGCTGCAAGCGGGCGTCTGTCTTGGATCAAGCGGCTCGCTATACAAACGTGTAATAGAATTCAACCTCCCGTGAAACGGGTTGTGCGTTGGGTTTGGGACCCACCACATAAAACAACGTTCCAATGAAATTCAACAACAAAGCCTCGGATATGAGAACCCCTTTTTTAGATGACAACACCCGCAAACGAAATAAGGATTATGAGATAAGGGCATGTACCTGGAATGTCCGGTCCCTTAATGGGGAAGGTGCCGCTGCCCGGCTGGTTGAGGTCCTGAGGAAAGCAAAAGCTGACATCACCGCCATACAAGAGATGCGATGGACGGGGCGAGGAAACACGATCAAAACACCTTGCAACATCTACTGGAGTGGGCATGAAGACAAGCGCAGATTCGGCGTGGGATTTGTGGTGGGAGAGAGGCTCCGTCACCAAGTACTGTCGTTCACACCCGTGAACGAGCGTCTTGCTGCAATCCGCATAAAAGTACGATTTTTCACCATATCGTTTATCTGCGCTCATGCACCGACGGAAGAGAAGGACGACGTGGAAAAGGATGCATTCTACGAGCGCCTGGAAGAAGCATACGAGCGCTGCCCCCGTCATGATATCAAAGTCGTGCTTGGCGACTTTAACGCCAGGGTGGGTAAGGAGGGTGTATTTGGCCCCACTGTCGGGAAGTTCAGTCTCCACGATCAGACTTCGCCAAATGGATTCAGGCTGATCGACTTCGCCGGTGCCCGAAACATGGTCATATCCAGCACTAGGTTTATGCACAAGAAGATCCATCAGGCTACATGGCTGTCCCCCGATCGAAAAACACGCAACCAGATCGACCACGTTGTGATAGACGGACGGCATGCTTCCAGCGTTTTAGATGTTCGCACAATACGAGGACCTAACATCGACTCTGATCATTACCTAGTAGCAGCCAAGATTCGTACCCGCCTCTGTACGACAAAACAGGTGCAACAAAAAACGCAGGGAAAGCTGGACGTCGAAAAGCTGCAATCGCAACAGACCGCCAATTATTTCGCAGATCGCCTCTCACACCTGCTCTCCGAGAGCACAATTCAACCTAGTGGAATGCATGAGCAGTGGGATCATATCTCAGGAGCACTCCGTACCGCAGCCGAAGAAGTAATTGGATTCCGGCGAACGCGAAGAAACAACTGGTATGATGATGAAGAGTGCCGCGCTGCAACAAAAAGAAAGGACGAAGCCTACAAGGCAACGCTGAGATCGAATGCAACGAGAATTGTGTGTACACTACCGCTAGTTGAAGAGGGAAGCGAGGCGGCTTTTCCGGGCGAAAAAAAAAAAAAAAAAGAGAGGCAGAAAAGCGTGAAATAAAGGAGCTTGAGATGCTGGCCAACGGGAATAATGCCCGAAAATTCTATCAAAAAATTCGGCGAATGACAGAAGGTTTCAAACCCGGGGCAAACTCCTGTAAGAATGAGAACGGCGACCTGGTGACCGATGTTCAGAGAACACTCAGAATATGGAGGGATCACTTCTCTGCCCTTTTAAATGGAGAAACTGAGCAAGAAACCAGAGAAGATGCCGAACCCGAGCCCACAATCGAAGATGATGGAATTGACGTTCCACAACCCGACTACAATGAGGTGCGAATAGCAATATCCCGATTGAAAAACAATAAAGCAGCTGGCGCTGATGGTTTGCCTGCTGAGCTATTCAAACACGGAGGCGAGGAGCTGGTAAGGCGCATGCATCAGCTTCTATGCAGAATTTGTTCGGATGAATGCATGCCTGAAGATTGGAATCTAAGTGTTCTCTGCCCAATCCACAAGAAGGGCGATCCTGCAAACTGCGCCAACTATCGCGGAATCAGCCTTTTGAATATCGCATATAAGGTCCTATCAAGCGTATTGTGCGAAAGACTGAAACCTGATGTGAACAGACTGATTGGACCTTATCAGTGTGGCTTCAGACCTGGTAAATCTACCATCGACCAGATTTTTACAATACGCCAAATCTTGGAAAAAACCCGTGAAAAAAGAATCGACACGCATCATCTCTTTGTTGATTTTAAAGCCGCTTTCGATAGCACGAAAAGGAGCTGCCTATATGCCGCTATGTCTGAATTTGGTTTCCCCGCAAAACTTATACGGCTATGCAAAATGACCTTGAGCAACACCGCCAGCTTGGTCAGAATTGGGAAGTACCTCTCAGAGCCGTTCGAAACTAAACGAGGTTTCAGACAGGGTGACCCCCTATCGTGCGATTTCTTTAATTTAATGCTGGAGAAAATAATACAAGCTGCAGAACTTAACCGCGCTGGAACAATATTTTATAAAAGCGTGCAACTGTTGGCATATGCTGACGATATTGATATCATTGGCCTTAACAACCGCGCCGTAACTTCTGCTTACTCCAAATTAGAAAAAGAAGCGGAGCAAATGGGATTGGTGGTGAACGAGGGCAAAACGAAGTACCTTCTGTCATCATGCAAAGAGTCAGCGAATTCGCGCCTTGGCAACCAAGCCACTGTTGGCAGCAATAATTTCGAAATAGTAAAGGACTTCGTTTACCTGGGAACCAGCATTAACACCAACAATAATGTTAGCCTAGAAATCGGACGAAGAATTACTCTTGCAAACAAATGCTACTTCGGACTGAGTAGGCAATTGAAAAGTAAAGTCCTCTCTCGACGAACGAAAATAACACTCTACAAGTCACTCATCGCACCCGTCCTGCTATATGGTGCAACATCTGATGAGGCGGTTCTGGGAGTATTCGAGAGAAAGGTTCTTCGAAAGATTTGTGGACCTCTACGCGTTGGCGACGGCGAGTACCGAAGAAGATTTAATGATGAGCTGTATGAACTTTACTCAGACGCCGAATGAGCGAAGATGCTCCAGCCCAGAAGGTATTCTTATCGGCACCCGCCGGTGGAAGCAGAGGAAGAGGGAGACCACCACTCCGATGGAAGGACCAAGTGGAGACCGATTTGCGATCCCGCGGTGTTTCCAATTGGCGCCAGTTGGCGCAACGAAGAAACGACTGGCGAGCTATGTTGGACGGTCAAAATCGCCCAGGCGGTTAGATGACCATTTAAAGAAGAAGAAGATGTTTTTACATCATAAACCTCTTTACAATTTTCATTTGTACATTTCTCTAGCTCAGTTCCACTGGGAAGAGGAGTTGAACTTGGTTTGCACTCTGTCATATTCCATGCTTTTAGAAGTTCAGCTGTATATTTTCTTTGATGAACAGTAATTGGGCCTCTCAAACCATCTCTCTCTATTTCCATTCCCAGATAGAATGGAATTGGACCACGGTCCACAACATCAACAAAACATTTTAATTGCTCTATAATTTCGCTCATTGTTGATTGATTTGAACATGCTAACATTAAGTCGTCTACATACAAAGCCACAATAATAAATTCTTCATTCTTTTTCATAATATAAACACAATTGTCTGACAAACATTTACGAAAACCAATACCACATAAAATCTCATTAAACTTCTTATTCCATTCTCTGCCTGCTTGCTTCAGCCCATACAGAGACTTTTTCAATTTGCAAACTTTATTTTGTTGGTCTTTTTGCACAAACATTTCTGGCTGGTACATGTAAATCTCTTCGTTAAGAGTACCATTTATATAAGCAGATACAATATCAATATGGTTTACTAACAACTTGTACTGAACCGCAATAGCTAAAATTAACCTAATAGTGGAATGTCTAACTACAGGTGCATACGTTTCATGGTAGTCTATATTACGCTTTTGAAAACAACCTTGCGCAACTAACCGCGCTTTATATTTTTCAACGCTACCATCACACCTCCGCTTCGTTGAAAAAACCCATTTATTTCCAATAATATTTTTTCCATAGGCTTATCCACTAAATCCCATGTTTCATTTTTAATTAGCGAATCGTATTCTGATTTCATGGCTTCCCACCATTTCTCTTTATTTGCACTTTCAATTGCCTCTCTAACTGAAATTGGATCAGAAACGATTGAATTTAAAACTTCGGGTACAGTACTGTCTTCAATCACGTACACTTTTCTCGGCCTACCAACATTTCCAGTTCTATTTACTTTTGGCCTACCTCTTTTTCGTTTCCCCACAACGTTTGGTTCCTCTGCTTCTTCTGATGTACAACAACAAATATCAACTTACGCCCTTTTGGCATAAACTTCGACAAATTTTGCTGCTTTTGTAAAGCTACTACGTTACACCCAAACGCTTTCAAATGTGAAACCGATGGTTTCCAACCGAACCAACATTCATATGGCGTTTTGCCTTGCAAAACTTTCGTAGGAGCGTGATTTCTCAAATAAGTGGCCGTATTCACCGCTTCAGACCATAAACTTTTGGGCAATTTTGACTCTTCTAACATACAACGACCCATTTCGACTAACGTTCTATTTGCCCTTTCGGCAATCCCATTTTGTTCAGGCGTGTATGCTACGGTAGTTTGGTGGACTATTCCATTTTCTTTTAAAAATATGTTAAACTCAGAGCTTAGGTATTCCCTACCATTATCGCTACGCAAAATTTTAATTTTACAACCTGTTTCATTTTCAGCTTTTAATTTAAATTCTTTAAATACATTTAGCGCTTCTGATTTTTGCTTCAAAAAATACGTACTCATATAACGTGTATAATCATCGATAAAAGTAATAAAGTACACAGATCCACCCTGCGAAACATTTCGCATCGGACCACAAATATCCGTATGGATTATCTCTAATTTACTTTTACTAAGAACTGTGCGGTATGAACAAAAAGGTTTGCATGAAATTTTGCATAAAGCGCATGTTATACAAGAAAAATCTTTAGGCATTTTAACCTCTAAACCACGAACCATTTCACTACTTGACAATGCACATAAATCGCGCGCATTCAAATGACCATAACGTCGATGCCATAAATCAAAATCATTCCATTTTTCACAGTTCATATACGCATATTCATTTTGATTAAAATTAGCAACAAATATACCATAGCTTTTTTCAGCTACAAAAATTAAGTTACCGCGCTACGTATAAGCAAAAGCTTTATTCTCAGTGAATTTTACTGAGTTTCCATTACAAATGATTTTGCCCACTGACAAAAAATTAGAAGTTAACTCGGGCACAAAGAGTACTTCGGTTAGTATAATGTCAGCATGAGCTGATTTAATACGTACATTACCTATGCCTTTTGCTAAGACGCTTTCTCCAGATGCTAGTATCACCTTCTGCGGCTGCTCTCTGTATGACGAAAATTCACCTTTGTTGTTGCAAATATGCGACGATGCTCCACTGTCTAGAATCCACTGCTTTCTGTTGCTTGAAGATTTGCTACCATATGAACTGAACACAACTTCTGAACTTGCTGAATTATTTGAGGAACATGTCCGCGCTTACCACATCCATAGCACTTCATGTTGTTGTTGTTCTTTTTATCCCAATACTTTCGTGTTGATTGTCTCTTGAATTTTTTGTTGTCTAATGCGTACACAACTTGCTCACCTTCACTGACCTTTCCTTTCCGGCGTTCTTCTTCTTCAAATATTTTCATTTTCAAACTTTCGACCTTGGGAAGGTCATCACGACTTTCGATCGCTACGACAAAATTGTCCATGTCTTGTGGAAGACTGCAAAGTAGCATTATGCTCAGAATATCGTCAGGAATAGAAACGTCTATCTCCTTGAGGCTTTCAGCGATTGTACAAAAGTTATTCACTTGACTACTGTAACTTTGGTTATGTTGAAATTGAAACCGGACCAACCTCTTGAATAAATTCACTTTTCGTGCAGGTCCCTTTGCTCTATAAATTTCGGACAATTTGAACCACGCACCTTTAGCTGACACACAAGTTTTTAATGCTAATAACTACGACGGTTTGACGCAAAGTGTTATAGTGGCCAGGGCTTTTTTGTCATCCGACATACATGCTGCTTTCTGCTCGGCAGTTGCTGTTGTGCTGCAAACGTTTTCGACGACGTACCAATAATCTAATGTCACCAACAAACTTTTCATCTGGACGGACCAAACTGCATAATTTTCGCCACTCAATTTTTCTACTTGCGAAATTGCACTCGCCATATCGACCAACGATAAATACAGTTATAATTAAACTTTTTAATTTACAAAACTTTCCGAACAACCACGTGTGTTATGATGAAGCCTTAATCTGGGCCCATAACCAATATTAGCAGAAGAAGGTTCGAGGAAATAAAACACAAGTCCGTTTAGTTTAAGCGAGTTTAATGTAATGAATAATAGATTAAATCATAGGTACATAATAAGTCAATAACAAGTAGTGTGACATAGTGGCACTTATAATGAGAGTACGTTTGGAATAGAACTGTTATGTAGTTGAGTTGCTTATATATATATACATATACAGGGTATTCAATAGGTATGCTCTAACATAAATTAAATAAAATTAAATATAATTAAATAAAATAAAATTAAATAGTATAAAATAAAATAAAATAAAATAAAATAAAATAAAATGAAGTAAACCCAAATAAAATAAAATAAAATAAAATAAAAAAATTAAGTGATTTGAAATAGTTACGTTTCCTTTCTTTTTATGACTGTGGAGATTAAGGTTTTGCGTCCTCAATTCGTGATGTTTCATATGTTTCTAACAAATTGTTATTGCTGCTTAAGCCGCAAAGCACTTCGCAACCAGGACTTAGGAGCTGGCTTTCGTTATTTTTGATAGAACTGGTCTCGATATTTCTACCCGAAGTCATCGTTAAAGTAGCCAAGCACGAAATCCCAGTAGCTGCTTTAGACTTCTATGTGCATCCCTATAAACGCACTCTGTGTTTTTGCAGAGATTTCACAGCTTGACGATGAGGTCGATGTGGTCGCTTTTTAAGTCTCGTCGGGCGATTATCATCATCGGTGGCGCAGCCACAATAGCATCACCGTCATTGACGTGGTGACGTATTTCTTTTATTTCTTGTCTTTCTTTGGTTAAATTTTACAAAAAAAAATTTTTTTTAATTTTTTTTAAATTTTTTTCCTATTCCATTGCGCTGTCGGTAGCAGCAGTCATTATAGTTACGCTTTTTGTTTTTTCTTTGGTGTTATTCTTCCTGATCTCATTCGCAATTTGTTCTACAAAAAGTAGATACAGCTCTATCCGCTTTGCACCGCAGTCTGTTGTCCATAGTCATGTCGGCTTATGTACATACATAGGTATATATGTAAATATCTACTTTTGTTCGTGCTATTTTTGTATCCTATCTCTGGAGTTTACTATCTGAGCCGCCCTCACCACTTTTAAGATCGACCATCTGTGTACGCTCAGATTGTGGCTAGTTATGGACCAGTATAGACAGTAGGTTTTGTTGGAGAGCGTCATCAAATATGGAAATCCGTCCCCCAGATCGGAGACCTCAAGGAAATGAAATAATATTTTAAAAGTTGGATGGAGCCTTGGCCGATTCCTGTTCTTCAACTTGAGTGTCTGTTGAATGAAACGGGCGCCTCTCAAAGCACTTAACTTGCCGAAACCTTTGATGTAGGGAATATTAGTTATATCACTCTCGGCGTGAAACTGAAGAGACAACCATTGTTTCTAACTACTGGAAGATTCCTTCTCACAAGAACAAGATACAAGCTCAATTTGCATGAGTAAGATATCTGAACCAATAACTCGACTAACTTCGATGAGTTCTGCCTCAAATTTAAGGATTTCCCTAACCCATTTCTTCACTTCCATGCCGGTGTACTATGCTGCTGATCGTCTCTGGCCCCAATTTGAACTGAATATAATAGTATACTGAGCGCTTGCCTATTCCAATTAGATCTTGAACACACGAAGAATGTATAGAAATCCACACTCGAGCCATCATTTCAAAGGAAGAAAGGAAAGGGACTGAGAATGCAGAAGGAAAAGAGAAAAAGTAAGTGAAATTGAGAGAAGAAAAACGGCGACAAAGAAAAATGAGAAGAAATATGTAAACAGGGGGCAAATGAATAGGAAGAGATGAAGGATGAGGAGGTTGGTTGGTTTCATAAAGGTTGTTGTAGGAATAATTATAATTTTTTCTTTCTTCTTTTACTCAACTGCCAGTTTAGAACTAGTGAAAATTTATTTAGTATCGAACAAGTTCTTCTTTTGGCGCTTTAGACCTACTTCTGGGCCAGAAATTTGTAACACTATTTACTAAGTTCCTTTCACGGTATTGTTGACTTTAAATGCTATTCTTCTATGAAAGTGCATTGATATACTATTTTCGGTCATTAATAATTTCCCTCTGGTCCTACACCGATGTGTTTCTAGTTCAAAGCGATAGATACGCCTGCATTTATTATTCCTATTTTCTGTAGATTACCTACTTATTGTTTAAACAGTATTTGTCTTCATTTCAATTCATTATTAATCGTTCTTCTTACCTCAGCTTCTGTTTAATTTGTATGGCTGACTTCTGACCCATACCCGCTCACAGCGCGTGAGCGTTTCACCTGCGCTTCGTCGTCGTACACGGATGAATGTAGCTGCGATTGTGCCATAATTTCTCACATTGAATTATTTTTGTGTTTTGTGTATGTATGTACTAATGTAAAAGCTTTTATTGGCTTTATCGTTTTAGCTATTCACTCACTCATTTTCAACGAATTGTGTGTGCCGCCAGTCGAAGTCGTATTTTTCACAAGCATGACGACTTTCACATATATCTAACATTCAAATAGACAAATAAACTCATTGAATTGTGTACTCTAGATTTGTGCTTGTTTGGCGTTATTAAGATATATAAGTATTTATGTATATTAGAATGGGTCGATATATTGACCGATATCGCGCCGTCGATTTTTAGATAGGTTTTGGGCTCAGGAAAATAATTTTCGAGGCTGCGAATTTTCATTTTTTTTACTTTTTTCGACTTTGATTTTTAAGGTTTTTTTCATGACCTACTAATGTTCATGCGATACTGTTTTTGGTCACAATTCAGCATCTTTGGTACGCATTTCGCGTAAAAATCGAAGACGATCCAAAACACGTGCAAGCAAAGCAGCTGTCAACAATTAACTGAACATTCAAAATGGCCGAGCTTGTAGGCATAAGTGAGAGACATGAGTACCAACATAACGCCACAAAAAATTCGAAATTCGAATATACGTAACCAGCGAAAATTCAAAATTCGCGATACTTTTTGAACACACCGTACATGCAAAAATGTTTTCGATGAAAACGAATTTGTCTCATACTTTCTTTCGCAGGCTCGAAAATTATTTTTTTGGGTATGCGTAGTTGAACTTTTTTTCCTGAGCCCAAAACCTATCGAAAAATCGACCCACCCTAATGTATATACACTTCAATTTTGTTCATTTTTCTTTAAGTGTTCAATGTGAAAATATTCCGCCCTCATTTCACACCACCGCCAAGTACGCTACACCAAATCATGTCATCTCATAGCATTAGAAATGTGCAACCAGCGATATCGAGAGACAATCACTTTTCTAAAAGTGTATAATTAGTTGTGCTAAGCTCATGAGAAATTCGAATTTTTCAACACTAGGACCTACATTAGAATCTCATAAAATAAAACAAGTAATACAAGGTTTGGTGGGTAACCACCACATAAATTTCTAAGAAAAGTTAAACCAAGCCTAACAAGAAAGTACAACGCTGTGATGGCGACGACGGTAAAAGTACAACGAACTACGATTTCATGGAGTGTAACACTGCTACGGTGAAGAATGTCGAGCTGGCCGGTTAAACAACGACCCTGCCTTCAGAATTGTATAAAGAAGGAACAAATATTTTAAGAAAGAAGGATAGTACGGATACGTTGAGATGCCTCTTAATAAAAAGTTCCTGCAAGCTGCTGAATAAACAATAACTCCTAACCAATTTTCATTTAAAAATTAATAAACTTGGCCTTGAGCTCATTTATATTCACTTCAAATACTTAAAAATGTACAGGCCGTCACAGCAACAATTTAATTGTTGGTACACAAAAATTAAGAAAAAATGTATATGTGTAACCCTATGGTGGAAACCCTGCTACAAATATTTTTAGCAAATCTTATCGGTATATTTTAATTTTAGATAGGTGGCAACCTGATAAAAGCCCCGTAAGTGGCAAACAATTTATATAAATAAATTGAAGCAGATAACCTGTATACAAAATTTCATAGAACTGTGCCAAGACGTTTTCGGGATAAAAGCGGATATGCAAAATAAAAAATGTGTTTAATGGAATTAGGTGGCAACACTAAGTGGTACCCCACCTTTAAATATTTTTATTGAGGTACGACGTAAACTACTATCCAGCTCATTTGTATATCTTATCTGTTTTTGTTTTAAGTACACATAGGTGGCAACGCGATAAAATCCCCTAAGTGGCAACACCTATGTAACAGAGCTTAGGTTGCATCTATAACCTTTGTTAGATATTTCAAAGAAATGAAATTTTGATATAGTAGCGTTTTTATAAAAACATTTATTTAAGTGGATAAGGTGGCAATTCTAGCTGGAAATATTTCTTTTACAATACGACGACAAATACTATCGGTTTGATGCCCTCATTAGTATATTTGCTTTTATTGTTTTAAGTTTCAGATAGGTGGCAACTCGTTAAAAACGTCCTAAATGGCAACACTTAAGTAAAAAAAAAAATGCATCAATAACCTATGCTGAAAATTTCAAAGAAATGTGTAGAGACGTTTTCGAGATATTAGCGGATAGTTAAAAAAAATATTATGGAATTAGGTGGCAACCCCAGATCGATTTTTTTTTTTTTTGTTAAATACGACGTAAAATACCTCTTGGACTTTAAACCTTAGAACCTCAGATGTACTTTGAATCAACAGCTCTGTACAAAACTTTTCATTTCACCCATTTTAGTATACCTCATTTGTTGTAGTTGTTATTAAATTTTGTAAATATGTATGCCCCAGCACAGAGTTGCATGCGTTATTAGTTGTATTGAGAAATTTTTTAATTTTTAGGTTTCAATTTTCTTAACGCTACTTAAATGCGATTGACGTATATCACGCCGCCGATAATGAGCACGGCAGATATGCAAACGTGCCACACGAGTATGTACGCTTGTGTTTAAATAGCCGTCTGTATGTGTGTGTGTGTGCTAAATATAATCTATTTTTAATCTAATTTGTATTGAGTTGAAAATTTCGCTTTTTAATTTTTAAACACATAAAATAAATGAATTTATTTGTAAGTCGAAATGTACTAAGCATTGTCTAATAGCACACATTTATCCGCATATGGCATGTGTACTTAGACAAATAACTAAATACAAACAAACACACATGCATATATACATATATAGGTACATGATAATAAAAAAGTCGGAACCAAATGAATAGATTTGTAGCGTACAGCCAAACAAATTCCATGTGGGCATTTATAGCTTTCTGAAAAATGTTTTCTAAACAAAATATTAATTCTATATTAATTACCGTTATATGTACTTGTGCGCTTATTATTGTTTACATATAGACAAGTGTGAGTTTGTTAATTTTAAAATTTTCATTTTGAATGAATTTTGTTGCGTTGAATGGCATGAAAATATATTTGATGTGCGCGGAATTTAACGATTTTTTTTCTCCTTTTTTTTTTTTTTTTTTTTTTGCTTTTGTTTTGTTTACGTTTACGTTTTCCTCTAAATAAATAATTGTATATTTTTAAATTTTTGTGTTTAATATACTTCGATGATTTTGAGAATTATAAAATGTTGCAGATGTTTAAAATTTGTTAGTTTTGAATGCGCAATATTTAAAATTTTTTTTTTTCGTAATTATAAGCAATTTTTCAAACTTTAAGATTTTTCATTTCGCGAAAGAGGGTATTTTATTTTACAATTATAATTTCTGTCAATACATAAAGTATCAGAATTCGTTAGGTTCACAGGTATCACCCAGCCCTCGATTCAGTTGTATATAGAGTTTTTCATGGGGTTTAGGTTCCTATTTTGGTTGTAGTTCTTGTTCGGCCGCAAATTCATTTTCCACTCAGTTTTGTTTCGTGTTTCGAGTGCAAGTTTTGTTCTAGCTTTGGTTTCCCATTAAGGTTTGTCTCGGTTTTTGTTCCGACCTCGCGTTTAATTCCAAGTTTTGTACCAGGTTCGAGTTCGCTTTTAGGTTTTGATTCAGGTTTTCGTGCCGGTTCCGGTTCCGACTTCGGGTTTAGGTCCGGTATTGATTCTGTTTATACTATTAAAAGCATAACTCTTTTCTAGGTTAGATTATTTTGGAACAGGTTGAAAAAACTTAAACTGATCTGTGCTATAAAGAGACCTAAAGTTCATCGGGGTGTCACCAATGGCAACTTTAAACACATCCAGCATTAGCAATGATAATCCTAACACCTCCTCAAAGTGTCTTAAAAGGGCAGCTCACTTGGACACATTTATTGGCAATTGTGATACCACATTTTCAACAGTGACACTAAATTACTGCGTAGCGACAATAAAATTCCGGATAAGGCAGACATCCATCATAGATACTCGCCGGGGACCGAAATACATGCAAACCAAATTTTTTACGCCTTGTCCTTGCATAAGCCGGACTGCTAATTATGTAGTGACTTGAAGATTGACCTCGCTTTCCTTCATGCAGCTTTAACATATGGGAGTGTCCCGTTAACACTCCGACCACCGTGCAAAAATGGGCCTAAGTAAACTCTAGTGGTTCCGAAGATCGTTTAGCATCTACAACAGGAAAGAAGGACCTTGACAACTGGCAAGAGGTGGTGCCAGTCCTACGCCTACTTCAGAAGTGGACTGCACTTAGCGAGCGGAATTCCCAGGGTCCTAGAGTATGTTACATAAGGTTCATGAGTACCCGCGCTAGCTTAAGGATGTTCATGACAATTTCCAAATATTTCGTAATGGCTTGGCACTCAAACAAGGGCTATCTTAAAATAGTTAAAGGCGCCCTAAGCAATGCTAAACAGTCGCTAACTGTCTTCGAGCGCACTTTGGTTGAACCCAGAGCCTTAAATGCCGCTGGAGTCTCCGAACAAATATTAAACTCCCTGACGGTAACATCTCTAGACATAATCCTTGATGGAGTCAACCTCCGCTTGGAAGACACTACCATGATCGGGTATCCTAAATTTCCTGCTAGTTGCCAGCTCCCCCCAACAATCCATTCAGCTATGATCCATCCGTAAACAGGTTCGCCAGACCAATGCCCCAGATGAGTTCTCCGAAAAGATGAGGTTTCAGCACCATGTCGTACATCCAGTGTACCACTCTAGGCGAGAGTACCCAGCATTTTCCAAGTACAAAGCAGCCAAAGCCGTTTAGCTCTGTCCTCTACCTTAAGCTTTCAAAAAAGCTACCTGTGAAGAATGATACAGATGTATTTAACCCTGCCAGAAAGTAATAGCGTACTCCTCTAATAAAGGGAAGCTCAAATTCAGTAATCTTTTACCTTCTTGTGTATAGTACTACTTCCGTTTTACTTGGCCAGTCCGCAGGCTGCGGGCCACCTAGTCACAAAGCTCAGGTATGCTTGCAGAACGTACCCTATACCATTTAGAAACTTTTTCCTGATAAGAATTGCCAGGTCATGAGCATAGGGACCCACTCTACGTTCGAGTTCCTGGAGCATGTCTCTAAGATAAGAGGACCCCTCTATAAGTTTTACAACCGAATTAAGTGCCCTTTCGAGTTAACCTTGCTTTGCAGTAAGCACATTGCGATGCCAGAAACTGCTGTCGAGGAACCCTGCTGCGTATGTGCAGATCAATCAGGCGTTCTAGCGTTTTTAAGAGACACGATTAGAAACGGTTTGACCTGAGATCCTTGAGAGATACATGAGAGCGTTTTCCACCGTTTGGAATCAGGGTATCCATAAAAGTTTATGTATGGCAATCAAACAGTAACAAAACCGCGCAGTGCTTGACCGTCTTCCGGCGGTATTGTTTCTGGCCTAACACAATGAAGGCCCAAGGGTCTAGTCCTGGGACCGGCAACATCTAAAAGTTGCCTGAAAAAGGCAGTGGTTTGGCAAACTCTCCGAGTGTATTTATACCATGGAAGGTTTCTGAGCAAAAATTCATCTGCCTTGCAGATGGCGTTCGTTGCAGGCATAAAACATGTAGGTCGCGCCAATATGCTGGAAAAAATGAACAACCATAGCTCAGGGATTGGTGGTCGTTGGTCTAATATTGAAAGATTAGATTAGATTTATTCATTTTTCTTTCAAAATAAACATATGTTTGCATATTACAATAAAAACTTAAATTTAGGCAAATTTAGTATGGAATGCCATCTCCAAATAAAATGAAAGTAAACTTACAGAAATGTGTGGGGTGAATTTCGGTATAGAGTATAAAAAAATAAAATGAATCAATGCAAATAACATAATTTAAGAAATACCAGTTTTAGTGCAAAACTAATAAGTGCTAGGATTCAGCAAAGTTAAAAATGAGTAGGACACCTCACCAAAGTTTCTAGTTTGCATAGTAGAACTTTCCTTGCCGCATTGCCAATCCAAATGTTTCACTTTTCCATGCACAACAATAATTTCGATATCAAAATTTATTTTCTACTCACTTCATTAATCGGCTTTTAATATTATTACGGCTTTGAAACCTAAAACCTTCATCAATTCTTGTTTAACAATACTCAAAGTGGGTTTGTGGTACTTGCACTGCTATCATTTAATTACAAAGAAATTACAATTCAATGCCATAATATCCTGTCCTACAAGCGCTTTCATACATTTCCACTTAACTTGGTTAACAGTGTATTAAAATAACACTAAACGTTGATTATTAATTCAGCCTCATTTCAGCCCAAAATTCATTTACTTATGTTTGTACTTTTGTGTGAAGTTCTTGTTTGTATTTCATTTGAAGGAGCTAATATGCCGCAACATGAATAAATAAGCAACTTGTATTTGTGTCATCGCCTACTGTGCATAGAATTTTATAAGCGCCCTTCAGCACCTTCAAAGTGTGTGGGGGTCATAAACCTCATCAACTCAATTCGTATGGTCAAAATGTATTCAACTAACAACTTGCCACAAGTAATCTGGTTTCATGCTGAATTATTTATAAACATACAAGTGTACATATGTATGGATGTTAGCATGTTTGTTGTTCATATGTTTTTGGCTTTTGCTCAATTCTGCGATAACCGGATTGCTTAACCACTCTATGTTCATTCATTCCTCTCGCACTTTATCTCATACTTTTGTCTGCTCCTGCCATCATCATCCGTATCAAGCTCACTCTCCTTAGCGAGTTTTCAATGCTTGGGTGAGTATTTAATACAAGCTATTTGCCATTTTCATTTCCATACAATAATTGATTTGGGTGTTGAGCTGCCGTAACTGTGATTTTATGCTTCTTTATGCTGTCACTTTTTCATGTGCTTTAGGGTTGTTTGTTTGTTTGTTTTTTCTTACGAGCATATGTGGGTTTGAGATAATTTTGTTGTAAATTATGTTTCTCTTGTGCTTTTAATATACGTAAAACGTTTCTGAAAGTACGCAGACATATTTAAATTAGATTTCTTCAACAAGAAAGCCTGGAGGGCTCGCTCTGCTTTTTATTATATTTTCAAACGCCTGCAAATATTTGAAATATCAACTTGTTAAATAGAAATATGAAAAGAAAAAAAAGAACAAGGAAAATAAAATATAAAAAGAATAAGAAGAAGAAAAAGAAGAAGGAGAAGAAGAAGAATAAAACGAAAAAAAATTATAAAGAAGAAAAAACGAAAAAGAAACAGGAAAAGAAAACTAAAAGGACAAAGAAGACGAAAAAGAAAGAGGAAACGAAGAAGAACAGGAAGAGGAAAAAGAAAAATAACACGAAAAATAAAAAGAAGAAAACGAAAAAGAAAAAGGAAACGAAAAAAAATAAAAGTAAAGAAACAGAAAAGGAAAACGGAAAAGAAAACTGAAAATAAACAGAAGAGGAAAAAGAGAAAAAAGAAAAAGAAAATCGAAACAAAAAATAAAAAGAAAAATAAAAAAATTTTAAAAAATAAAATGAAATAGAAGAAGAAAAGGAAGAAAAAAAAGAGGAAAAAAGAAGGAGAAAAGGAAACTAAGAAGAAAAGGTAAAAAAAAAGGAAAAGGAAAAAAAAGAAGAAGAAAACGAGGAAGATAGAGAAAAAAAAACAGAAAAAGAAACAGAAAAATAAAACGAACAAGAAAAAGGAACTGGAAAAGGAAGAGAAAAAGAAAAGGAAAAACAAAACAAAAGGACAAAGAAAAAAAAAATAAAGGAAAAAAATAAAAAGAAACAAGTAATGACGGCGCTGTCTTCGGCTGTGCCGAAGGCTTTATACCTTTCATGAATACGTGCAAACTTAAGTACGCATTGTTAATATTTCAAAATGAGGGATAAATGGCCATAATCCTCTTATCTGAACGATCGGTTGTATGGGATATATACTATATATAGCTCCGATCTTGCTGACTTTTTTACCAAATCTTTTACCATCTATAAGCAAATATCTCGCCAAGTCTCAAGTTTGAATCTTTAAAGATGAGGGATAAATGGTCATAATCCTCTTATTTGAACGATCGGTTGTATGGGAGATATATGCTATAGTGACCCGATTATACCGGATCCGACAAATGTCTAATATAATACAAAGATACATCCGTTTGCCAAATTTCATCGAGATATCCCAAAAATTGACGGACCGACGGACGGACAGACGGGCATGGCTGTATCAACTCAGTTCATCGTCCTGATCAATTTGGTATACTTAATGGTGTGTCTATATCTTATATTTCTAAACGTTACAAACATCGGACCAAAGTTAATATACCATTTCATGTTCATGAAAGGTATAAAAATTAAATAAATAGAAAATTGTATGTTTAACTAAAGTGTTAAGTTGTATGCACTTGGAGATTGAGACGGGAGGGGAAGAAAAAGAAAAAGGAAAAGAAAAGGGAAAAGAAAAAAAATTTAAAAAAAATTAAAAGAGTAAAAAAGAAAAAGTTTCACGAGAGAGAAAAAAGAGGAAGGTTAGTAATCATTACTTAACAGGTCTGTTTTATACATTGCCCCAACTTTCAGGACTCCAAACGTTCTGAAGAGCCTCGAATTTGGAAAGAAATGCAAAATATTTCGCTTCGTAAAACTTTTGCTTCTAAGTATTAGATTATAATTAACTCCTTAATGATCTTCAAGTTTTAAATTTCGTGTTACTTATATATCGATTGCAAGATTGTCCAATTTTATAAATATCCTCCATTCATGTGCACTTCCAGCGAAAGTTTGTTTTTTTTTTTGGCCCCAAGTTTTAGACATCTAGCTCAACGCAAAGTTACTAAGAATTCGATTAAAGCATCCCCTCGTTTTGAAGTAACTTTTCAAAGACCTTGATCCGTGCACCAACCAGCGAAATTTTTGCATTTCTTTAATTCGGTCTGGTACCAAAGTATGTTCCAAATTGTCTACATAAAAAGATATAGCAAACAGGGAAGGTGACAATATAGATAAAAAGCAAACACATTTAACGAAATTTCAATAAACAGATGTTCACTTTTTTTGCAGAGAGTGATGCACCCTAATGTAAACTTACTCTTAGAAACAACATGGCGTATAAGTAACATTTTTGAGTTGAGATAGTTATTTTGAAAAGATTTACATGGGCTGCATTTATGGCATCTTATTGACCGCCTAATACCAGAGTTGAATAAGTAGCCTGGTCGAAGATTTAGCAAATGATTCGTCTGGGTCTTGTAAAAACCACTTTTGATCGAAGCTTGGATATTTTACGGAAACATAATATAACATTAAACTGGTTTACCTGTAAGAAGATCGCCAGAGTCAGAGGTAGAAGCGTTCTTAAAGAGTGCCTTCTGTTCTGTGAGGAAATCCACAAGAACAAGCATCCAAATATTTTTTTCTCCAATAATCAAAACCACATCCTTTAAAGTCATCGGAGTTGAATAAGAATCAAGAAAATATTAAGACGGTGGATGTCGGTACTCAAAACTTAAATTCAGCTTTTTATGGAAGGCAAAATTTAGCCAGTGGCGATAAGCTATATCTATATTTGATTTATTAAGAACTTCGCGACGCATCATAAACAAAACGAATCTTGCTTCTTTCCCCAAATAATTGAACACCTCTGACGGCGGCCTTTCAAATTACCAGTGCATTGTAAAAAGTCTTTAAAATAGAGCTCTTTCATCCCTTTAGCATTTCCATCACGTTTAATGATTCCACAACATTTGAATTCAAAACACAAACTTCAAAATAATAACTCGCACTTGAACATTTAGAATCACTGAGTGAAGTGGGGATAACACAATTTTCGAAAGTCATCCAACACCAACAACCCCATCAAGCCTAAATTTCAAACATTTACTGTGAAAAAATATATGCGCATACCTACAAATGTTTTTAGACCATGGTCATGCTAACATAACAACCCCCAGGACATAACCAAATATTTCCCATATTTATGTGGCATTCTTAAACTACAAAATACCTCCATACAAACATACATACAAAGCTACAAGTATATATGTAGGCGCACGCAAACATTTTACCCAAAAATTTACACACAATCATGGTATAGAAAATCATATTACCAAGCGAAAACGTTTTCTTCCTGTCAAGCCGAAATTGATGTGGCAAAAAACACGCAAAAAATACAAACATACAAACGAAAATAAATTTTTGCTACCGAATATCTGATTTGATGGTCTATAAAACACCCAAAAAATATAAAAAAGGTGCACAAATAAAGATACGATCTAAAGTTAAAAGCTGAGTGAAAATTTTTAAATTAAATTTAAAAGCAAAAAAGAGAATCAAATATCAGAAAAGGTAAAAAAAATCACAAAAAAAAATGTCAAATAAATAAAAAACTAAAAGCAACCAAGAGGGAATATAATCAAAGTTAAGCGCATTTTTTCTATTTTATTGGGTTTTCAAAAGGAAAGCGCGAATGCTAAGGCTAGCAAAAAAAAACTGCATACCCATGCTACGGAAAAACGCCAACAATACGAATAGATATACACGACTGCGTGAGAGTCATTTGGAATTGCGCTATCAACGCCCACAGTAGATAACACATTAGGAAGGATGAAATATTCGTTAACTTTTTGAAATATTTTTATATTTTGATCATGAAATGCTCGGTTTAAACTAAAGCTAGTCTTATTAGTTATATGTCAAGAAGCTTGAAGTAAAAAAATATCGATTTTTTGCTCAGACTTATCGGAAATTTTCAAAAATATTGCTACTTCGATCATTTTTTGCGTTGATATTTTTTTTAAAACTCTCATCCTTAGTGTAGTAGTGAGTTTTTTAAGATTCAAGATTTTAATGTGCAGTAAAACGATTTGGTTTTCAAAATAAATCTAAACAGATCTAGAAATTGTAGAAAAGAAACTTGAAATGCGCAGTTAATTTGAAAATTTAACTATTATACTAATTACCGATAAATCGATAAATGTTTTCCCTAAAATATATAAAAATGCAAAATCTAATGCAGGAGTATTTTGATTGCAGTCGACGCTGCTGTCTCCTCATCAAAACAATTTTAGGCGAATTAATCGTCAAACAAAGCTCCAGCGTCCTGAACGTGCGTGCGGTCGAAAGAAATATTGGAATATCGCTATATCTCCGACAAGAACGATGCCATGGTTGTGTACGGTGAAAAGCGCGTTGTAAGTTAGCAATAACGTGAAGTGAAGACAGCAAAATGAAACATGAACCGTGAATATATGTGGGTTGAGATCCTAGCTGATACAACTAATGTCCTAGTACGAAAAAATCCGGAAGACTTCAATCTCAAACTGAGCTCCGTTGAGTACAATAATGCAGAATTGATAAATGTAGTCCAGAATGCATTTAAGAATGTGCACTTTTTCTCATTAAATAATAACGAGGAAGATGATGAGCCCCATACCTCAATCCCTTACGATAAGAAGACCTCGGTGAGAACTAGGACTGATTTTTTCTAACCGCTTGAGTCCAAACAAGTGTTTGAAAAAGGAAACTCACTATTATGCTTTTTTGAGCGACATACGCTGTGGTCATATCTTTCGTTTATTTCATTCGCATTAATGCTATTGTAATTCGCAACCAGCTTATGAAATATTCGAAGTATACCGTTTATGTTTGCAATCCCAAATCTGGGGTTTTCACAGCGAAAATGATCAGGCCAATCCCGCGCTAATACCTGTAAGCCACAAGTGCTCCCCTTCAATGAATGCATACACGGAGATGCCTCGCACCCCTTGTTCTATACAGAACAAAAATTATATACGGAAAATTATATTGTAAAAAGCACGCTTTACGTTCCGATGCTTTGACTGTCATTTCCCTGTAGAATTATACAAATTTAAAACGATGAGGAATTTCGTCTAATTAGAAACCAGTGTAAGCGCCCAGAATAGCATCAGCCGAAACATGCAACGTTGAAGCACTCCTTCCTATGGCAGTCACTTCGGATTGACTGCGAAATAAAGTCCTTTCACGGCGAACAAACAGCACGCGTTGTAAGTCTCTCATCATACCTTGTGTGATAAATGCCTCGAAATTATGTACGGTATCAAGAGAAGGTATAATGGCCCTTGAAGTGTTAGAGAGAAAATTATTTTAAAGATTTATTGTCCCTCCCGCAATGCACGGTGAACACCGATGGAAATTTAACGATGAATCCTACGAGCTTTATATAAATATGAACGTAGGAAAGGGAATGAAAGGCCAATGTCTTAAGAGGCTAGATCTTGTTATGCGTTTGAAAAACTAATCTACGATCTATAGGCTTTTCCAGGGATCCCCGATCCTCCAAAGGAGGGGCAGGCCCCATTTATTTCGATGGAGGATGACTTTGTATGCTTCGATGTGCCCAATGGGCATGAGTTGTTGCTATAAAGGGATAACTCACATGATTTGTTACCCAGTGTCAAAGTCATTTAAAAAAATTTCAGAATTCTTTAAGAGCTCAAGTATTCACAAACCAAATACATATATTAGAAAAACAAAAATTATAAAAGTTTGAAATTTTTCAACCAGTTTTTCAAAATTTCCTGAATGAGCACGCATTGTCCAACAATAATAATTTTTTAGGTTTATTGAAGTCTTTAGTGCCTCGTTTTTTGAAGATAGAAAAAAATCCTTGGTCAAACGCCCCATCTCAGAATATTTTCTCAGTTTAAAATGCACTGAATTTTTGTTCAGATTAATCATTTTTAAATTCGAAAGTTGAGCATTCTTCGTACAATTTCTGAGATAGCGCGTTTTGCTAATTATTTTGAAATACTCACTCTGCCTTCGAAATAGCTTTGGAAATTTTTTGGAGCTCAACTATCGCGCCACCCTAATGTGCATGAGCACAATTATACAACATCTGTATGTACGCGCATATGTCCTTTTCATAATCCTCACATTCACCGGCGAGCGTCGCCTTTTCATCAAGCAACATCAACGTATGAATGTAAGGACTAATGTATGTACGAGTTATGTGCGACATACATAATTGTAACAAAAGCAAAAACAAACAGCTGTCGCTCAAAACATGGCCGAGTGTTCGTGCAGCAGTGAATGTATTTTTTGTTTTCTGCCGTTGGTTTTTTTTTGTTTTGGTGGAACAAAAACACAGCATTCAATGTTTGTAATATGGTGAGCTAAAGGAGGCTAAGGAGCACATGATAAGCTGACAGTAAATGCAACAAAAAGTATTACAACAAATATTATACTCATGTAACTTTATATGGATGTGTGGATGTGTATATCTTTCAACGCTCATTGTGATGCGCAGGACTCAAAATCATCGACTGAGGCAAAAACACTCGACCCAGAGAACAAACAGTTCAAGCGACAAATAATAAAACATAATTTTCCACCCCGCAGGCACTAACAAACATCTGTATTTATGTATCTATATATGTATGTGTGTAAAATGCAATAGTGAGGGCATACAACAGCATAGCAGCCGATACAACAGTCCGTTGTTCTCTAAAGGGTTAGAAGGAAGCGGAAACGTCAACGGAGAATGAGAACAGCAGGAGTAGTTTTGTGCTCGCTCACTTAGCGTGCAGTGATACTCCCTCGCAAAATATTACAAAACACAAGAGAACGTCAGCAGATAATGTGCGTTTGTAGGTTTGTATATGTTTGTTTGAATATGAACGTATGTTTTGCAACCGAAGCACATCTGCCTTTTGTGGTCGATATTTATTTGATTCATACTTAGCTCAGCTGCATAGGTGAGCGCTATCTTTGCAATGGTGGTTTTTCGGCAACAAAAACAAAACAGCGTTGTTGGAATGAGTGGTTAAGAGGTAGAGTAAAATAAATTGAGAGGAATTAAGGCTTTTCGCATGTACATTAGAGCGTATCGCGTTTGTGTTACGTGTTGCCAGATATCGTTGTAGTGATTCGCTTTGTCTTTTTTAGCCGACAAGGTTATACTTACTTAAGAACCCTTGGTCTGGTAAATCGAAAGTTATTCCGGTACGTAAAATTGGCAGACACACTAAGATTTATGGAAAAGTCTAATTATTTGTGTAAGAGCCAAATCTGCATCCAGTAACTGCCTGCTGGAATGTCTTGCTGATTGTTCAGTCTCACATTGCACTTTTTAATAGAGTTCGTAGGTTCCACGAATCTCAGGCGCTCTCTTTACTTCTCGTTCACTCCAGCTTCACTGATGCTAAGTTTCAAGACCTTCGGAATTCTCTTTACGAGGCGGAGAGAACATCTTCATAAACTCCACATAAAGTAGATTCTTCCGACTCTTTGAAGAAAAGTAGAAATCTGACCCTACTGGGTGGGCCTAGAGGCGTGAGATAACTTAAAATTTAGGGTGGGAACAAACGGTATCCTTAGTTTTGCCTTAGGTATAAACAAGATCAGGGCATTATCCACCACCTTAAATCTACGACACATAGCTTCTTTTTTTAACGGACACCATTCTATAGAAATCACTATATCAACCAATGCCGTGATCAGCTGCTTCTCAGCCACATCTTCAATGTTTTTTGAATGGGTCGGAGTTTCGACCACGTCTGCTATGGAAGTGTTCCCGGTGTTATCGGTTTGTCACCATATAATTGGTCTCTCCAGTTTGCAGTTGATGTGCCAATGCGACTCATCTAAAAGTGGTTGGCATGTTGTTAAAAATCCTTCGCTTGACAGCAGCGTTTTCTTTCTCTCCCAAACGCTGACTTTCCTTTTTCTGCCGCTTGCTTGCCAATCCTCGTCTTAATGTCGAAATATTCCCAACCTGCTGCCACTGGCACTGATCTTTATGGCGCCGAACTACTGTCCACACTTTCTAAAAACGCTCATCAAGCTATCGCGGGCTGAAATTATGTTTCTGTATGCTTTCTGTCCATTTCGCTATTTGGGAGGTTTCGTATAAAATTCAGACAATGATGAGTCCTTTCTATAAACCTATCTATAAGCACGGTCTGAGAAGCATCCTCTATCGGTTAAGCCTTCTAGTCTTCACAAGCTTAAGGCTCAAAGTCGTGGGACAAAGTTTTCACTTTATTTTATATTTTTGATACTTTCTAATGTTTTGCGCTCTTCTCCATCACATCTACTTTTGCTACATAGCGACACAGCTTGTGAGTATACGCTCTTATGCGCTTCACAATATTTTTGTTGCTGAGTACTTACTAAGATTCAATACGTTTTTAGCATGAAAATAGCTTCTCAGTACTTTTTTGTGATAAAGTGCTTTACTCTCAATACTTTAGTTGCACAGCAGAATCATTTTGATGCTCTGAAACGCGCTTGCTGCTATTTTTATAGTTTTCTACTACTATTTTAGTTTTCTCCTACTATTTTAGTACTTTATTACTACTATTCCAATATTTTTTATAACTATTTTACTACATTTCTACTACTTTTTTCACTACTTCAAGTATACGTGTGTGCTTTTTTTGCTGCCTGCTTTTATTCGCTCAGCCTCTCTTCCTCTCTCTCTCGTTTATTATCTCCTAAAACATAGGTCATTCAACACAACTGTGCTTTGAGCCAGCTGCTAGGTGCTGAGAGACCTTCGTTTAATTGAGTACCAAATGGCCGTTGAAATGCCAGTAACAATCAAGAAAAGGTGAGTATTGTGTTGATCTTTATATTGCGCGCCGTTCGTTTGGAGGCGTTAAGCATGACCGATAACTTGTTTAGGAAAAAGCTTGTATAAATGAGTTTGCAGCAAAATTTTGCGCTCTCCAACTCACACACTGCTCTTAGCATGGCGCTCAATTGAAATTTAAAAAAACGCTTGGGATATAGATAACATTTTGTTTTATTTTTACTCCATTTTTTTCTTAGCCACAATTTTGTTTTTTAACGCTTTACAAATATATGTATGTAAGCTAACTGACTGACTGACTGTGTGTGACTCTTCATGTCAAATGGTAGTAAATTTACTACATTTTTGCGTGCTAATTGAGTGATAAATTGGGAGTGGATTTTTGTGCACTTTTGGTTTTGTATCCGATAGATTTGTTGTTACATACAACGGCACTTAAGTACATATTTATGCATGTAGTAAGTACTTCGTGTGGCATAACAGCGGCTAACGGCAGCAACGAAAACAACAACACTTAACACAATGCCTGAAGGAGCCAAAACATACCTGAGCTCGACGATATGCGCTCATACAATAATTATGGTTGGTGTTTATGTGTGTGACATGTAAATGTGTGTGTCTCTGCATAAGCGCTGTTGCTGTTGTTGGTATTGCTGTTTATGTTGGTGTTAGCAACTGATATGCTTACAGATTAAATTGTTTAATGTTATTATTAAAGCAAAATTAAACTTAAGCGAGAAAAAGATATTCAATTGTGGACAGCGCTCAAACACACACACACACGCACAGGCACTGGCGACAGATTATGTGTATATATGATACAGGTCAAAAGTGGTCGTAATGCGCAGAGTTGGCAAAGAGAGTGTGAGCGCATTTAGCATTTTTGTTTGGCTGCATATTGATTTCGTAGGCTGGTTTGTTGGTTTGTTGGTTCGTTGGTTGTACGGACGGTTTGTTGCTTGGCTGATTTGGTGTGGTGCATGCTTCGTTTGCTTTTGAGGCGCTTGAATTAGTTTTTATTTATTTTTTGTTTACACTTTTTTCGTTGTTGTTGTAGTTTGGTCTGTTGATGTTGAATTTTTTCGATTTCGGAATTAGTTGTAAGGCAAAAAAGGGCGCACGAGCGCTTACAACATTTTTTTACTTTTTGAGCAAACACAGAGTTGCAGTTTTAAAACGTTTGCTTTTCTTTTTTTTTTCACTAAAAAAAAGTATTTTTGATTTATTTTTTGTGCTTGCTTTTCAAAATGGTGATGAATGCCTGATTTGTTTGTTTGCTTGCACGCTCGCCTGCTTGCTTACCTTGCCGTTCAGCTTGTTTGTCTGCTGCTCTGATATCTCTGCGCGCACACATGTTAATACATACAAACATATGTAGGCTTTTGCATGAAATCTGCTCGGTTTGTTGGCCCGCCTGTCCGTCCGTCCAACTCTTTGTCTCTGCGTGTATGTTATAGGTATCACCGCGCATACAAAAGAGGCGATAAATAATGTTTAATGTTGTGTTGAGTGGCTCTATACTTCACTCTATTTGGTTTGGTATTGTTTGTGGTGTTATACACACACTCAACATACATATTTACGTAAGAATGAGCGGTAGATTGTGTATCTTGATTTCATTATTTTGCATGGCTCTTGTTGTTTTTGTGTGCACTGGTTTTTACTTTGTTGTTAGTGTTAAGGTAATTCGATGCGCTTTTAAGTAATTGAGCGATAATTAAGTGGGTAATTAATAAAGGTTTTTATTTATATGCTTTACATTTTTTGAAGTACTTAAACATATAGCAATTTATATGAAAATTAATCAAACATTTGACTTTTGTAGTGATTTAATTTGTTGCTAAAATAAATTAACTGTTTTTTTTATTTATTTATAGTATGAAGAGAAATCCAGATTGATGTTGGCACATCTAATTAATATAGATTTGTTTTTCTGAATTTTTATACCTAGTTGTGCTTGGCACATAAGATGTTATAAGGAACTGAAGCTGTTAAAACGAGATACTATACTTAAAAAAAACAATAAACTCTGATTCCAATTCGATTGCAATTTATAATTATATATATCCAGACCTGTTTAACAATGATTACTGATCGTAATAGTTACCGGTTTGATTAATAATTTTCTTGAGAATCCATTTCATGATTGTTTATCATTTACTATCAATTTTTAATGATTATTTTCCCATTGATTAAAAAAATAATCAAAAAAAGTCATGCTTTTTACGATTATTAAAAAAAACAAAAAATAAAATTAAAAAAAATGGTGTTTTGATTATTTCGAATTTATTTTTGATTTTTCTGATTTTCTTTTGAAAACTTTTTTTTTTTAAGTATTGTTGTAGAAGCACATAAACATACACATCAACAATACTAAAAACAAAAATTAAAAATAATGTTAATATTATTTTTGATTTTATTTTTTTTTCTGATCTATTATTTTTTTTTATTTTTTTTGATTGTTTTTAAGTTTTTTCAGTATTGTTGTAGAAGCACATGAACATACACATCAACATTACTGTAAAAAATCAAAAACAAAAAAAATTATCAAAAGTAATCAAAACCAAATCAAAAATAATCAAAAGTAATCAAAACAACTTTTTCTGATTATTTTTTATTTTTTGTTTGTTTTTTTCTGATTTTTTTTTATTTTTCTGATAGTAATCAATTAGTAATTGCCTTTTCTTGAAAAACAATTCAAATAATCACTACCAATTAAAAAAGCCGTCTAGTTGAATACTAGTTACTAATCAAATTTAACAAGTATGGTTATTTTAATTTTGTTTCATTTAAAGGCAATTACTAATTGATTACGATTAGAAAAATTAAAAAAAAAATCGTAAGAGAACAAAAAAAATGAAAAATAATCAGAAAAATTTGGATTACTTTTGATTATTTTTGATTTTGTTTTGATTAATGTTAATAACTTTTTTTTCCTGATTATTTTTTAATTACTATAGATTTTTTACAGTATTGTTGATGTGTATACTAACTTGAATCGCCTAACGGTAGGAAGTAACAGCATAAACTAATCAAGATAAATACATAAATATACCTATACAGTGGGCGACAAAGCTAAAACACCGGAGTTGCCTTTAAAACATTTTACTCAAACGTAAATACAAGTGCTGTAAGGTTTAGTCCTTTTTTAATATAGTTTCAAAAGAATCATTGACCTATATAGTAGGCAATAATTCTGTGGAAAATAGTTGTATATTAATTCTATTTTACTTTCAAAGTCTTCTTGTACAGAAAAATGCGAAAAATTTTGAATTTTCGAGAATGGGCGTGTTTTCGCCCCTTTTATAATTAATTATGCTACATAGTTTTTAACACCATAGTTCAAACACAATTTTTTTTTTTCATAACGCTGTCCGGTTATTGTAGAAATAGCTAAATCGGCCACGCCTTCCTTTTTTATGTAGTTTAAAATGCGATATTTCTGTAACTGTGTATGTTACATATTTGTATAAACTTTCTTAGCAAAACTTGACCGCAAATAAATTTTGTGGATTTTACTATTATTTTGAAATAATTTTTTTTTTATAAATTTAATTATTGGTTAATTTATAAAATATAATTTATTGAATTTTCTAAACTGTCACCGATATTTTGTTTTTAATTAAAAAATGGTATTTTTTTTAAATTATATTTATTAAATTTAAAATTGTATGTTATTAATAATTTGTTAAATTTAGTTATTAATTTGTACATGTTTCTAATTATATTTAAAATATTAATGATATAAATTAAAGCTTTAAAATTTTAAAATTATTAATTATTTTTCAAATTTTTTTTAATTGAATATTAATTTATTATTTTAAATTCAATAAGTAATGTATTTTATTATTTTTGTATAAAAATTTAATTTAAATTTAGTTTTAAATACATAAAACTAAATTTTAAAGTTTTATATAGTTTCAAATTTTTATTATAAACTAGCGGACCCGGCAGACGTTTTTCTGCCTAAAATTTGGTTTGCCTACATTTAATAATATTGTACTCTCTTCCCTTCCCACTTGTCTCTTCTTCTACATTTATCCGTGTATCTTCCTTTTTATTTCTGCTTTCCCCTTTCTCTAACAATTCCTATATTTAAAATTTCTATTCCTACTTCCCTTCTTCTTCCATTTCCTCTGCGGGTACTGATACGTCCAATGCTTCGAAGATATATCGAATTAACTTTTATTTGCTCCTGGTACCGCTTTCTGTTGCCAGGGTTTTTTTGATGTATAGAACAGATACCTATAAATAAAATATCATTAACTTGAACCAAATAAATTCCTAGATCCGAATTGCTACTTAAAATACCCAGGGGGCTTTTCTGAGCCTATTGTTAAAGTTCCGTAGATATCGACTATAAACTTTGGACCTTAATGAAGCACAAACAAAACACAAAAAATGTGGACGTAAATCTAGACTAAAGGGCACATGTATCCAAATATCATTAATGTAGACCAAATACGGCCAGAGTTAGACTATTGAGACTTTTTTATAGCCTGGGGGCGTGGTACCGCCCACTTCTCCAAAACTATATATAGCCTATGCTGTACCCAGCGAACTTCAGAACCTATCGTGAAAATTTCATAGAGATGGGCTATAAATTTTGGACATTATTGAAGAACAAACAAACCCCAAAAAATGTGAGCGTGGCACAGCCCACTTTTCCAAATTATCTAAATCTTGACTAAAGGGCACATATGTATATCCAAATATCATTAATTTAGACCAAATAAGCGCAGAGTTATGACGAATTGAAATTTTGTATAGCCTGGGGGCGTGGCACCGCAAACGCAGACACACATTCGTTTTAATTTATAAGATTTATTTTATATGTAAGTTTTTGAATGAATTTAATTTTTTTTTTTTTTTAAATATAATAAATTATAATTTAATCTTAGTAATTAATTTTCTTTTCAATATATAAATTCTGTAATTTTAGAAGGCGATTACGCGTAACTCTATCAAGAAATTTTAAAGAAAATTTTTAAGCTGGATTTCATTAGATAACAAGCAAATAACACCCATCTAAAAATATATAACTGGATATACAATACCACCCGAAGGAAAGCATCAGTTGAAAGATAATGGTAAGAGCGGTTCTTTTGTCTTTCAACGACTAACGGTTAGTGAGTACACAACTGGCTTCATGGGAGGGAATCGGTTCGGCAGTATTTGGCGGACGCAACGTAAATCTATGCAATTTTTTTTTAACTCGTTCTAGCTTCTTAATACGGCGTTCATGAAACAAGAATATTCCAATAATTTAAAAGCTTGCAAATCTGTGAAGCCCGAGCTAAAACGGCCAGCGGCTACTGTCCAAGGCGATTATATTTAGTTACTCCAACTCCAAACGTATCCCTATCGAAATTAGCCTCTAGAATACGAACCAGACGGCAAAATATAACCCCGACTTAAATGCCAATTAATTAATAAATGCATGAAGCTTATAGAAATTCAGAAGAAGGTATTCAGGCACGAAATCAGCTGCATTTGGGAGCACATGTTTGCGACACATGAGGAGTACATGCAACTCGCTACAAAACTGGCAGCTAATGCCCCGTTAAAAAGTATTTTCTCACAACTAAGGATGACGAATTCAAAGTCTGTTACAACTTCCCTGGCATATCTATCACCCAAATCAGCTTTACCTTAGCTCGTCGAGCAATTAAAGATACAATTTGTATACGAAATGTTTGGCGAAGTGGTACTTTTTAAGTAATTGCTCCCAGAGACCACTGTAACCAGAAAAATTAAAAATAAATTTAGGAGCCTCAGCATGATTTATTTAGGCTTTCGCACAGGTCATTACGGAGTAAAAACGACGTATTTTTGAACTTCTCATACCCAGCTTATAGACCATATTGTGAAGTGCAAAAGTGGTATAAAGCTTCTTCAGAAAGTCGAATTATTTACGGGGTTTTGAAAGGGAAGAGGAATCAATCTTCCATTTATAAACCATATTGCGTAACAATAAAGAGATCTCATACTACATTTCATACTTTGCTCACGTAACCCTCACTGAAATACTAATTAGCCAAACACTTTCAAATTAACGCTAACCAAATCTATTACCAAAGCGAAGTCCCATAATACCAATCACTACATGCCACATTAATGCCACAAAAGTGCACCCAAAAGTTCGCTTATTAACCATTAACTTGGTTTTAGCACTTAGTTTTCACACAACACTAACATGGGACTGCATTAAATATTGCGTGTAGTTATAAAAATGTACATGTTGTGAATGAGGAGGGAGAGGAATGAGGAAACAACAACAAACAAATATTATTATGCTAAAAATCCGCCCCTATCAACAGCTCAAAACGCTACTTAACATGCCACCCTGTCAGTTTGCCACTTAAAAAGCGTAAATCAACATATTTAATTTTATTCAAATGCACACAAGCACAAACTGTGCACAAGCATGTATGTATATATGTATGCGTGTCTATGAACGCATGTAACAAAGTATGAGCACCATTAAAGTAAACATATAAACCAACACAGCAAACAACAACAACTTACAACAAAACAGCCTAACAAAAAAGAAACAAAACAAAAAAAAAAACTAACGAAAAAAGTGGCAACAATGTGCCACAAAATTGCTGACGAGTAATATGGCCAAGGTATTTATTGTAATGAGTGAGAGAGGGAGATAGGAGAGAGGAGAGAAGTTAATATTGAAAAAGGGAGAAACATCCTTGAAAAGGAGACCAGTGCGGTGACGGGATATGTATACATAAATGCCTAAAATAGTGAGCATTAAAACCATAGAATTTAAAGAAAAAAATAAATGAAAAACATACACAGGAAAAAACTCAAGAGAGCAAAAGGCACGCAACGGTAATAGATGCGTGTAAGAGAGATATTTAATGTGTCAAAAATAAGACCCAAACAAATTGACATATGCATATGTAATTATTATATTAAGCAGAAATGGTAGTGGCATGTCACCGTGCTGTAATCATGAACGGCGAGTAGTTGAAAGGCTGACGAGAGATAAAAATATGCTTGTTGGTAGGGTGAAAGAGATTGATAGAGAGAGAGAGAGAGAGAGAGAGCGAGTAGATAGCTGTAAGGCTGTGAGAGAGAAAATAAAAATGTGACAGGAAAGCAAGGAGGCGATGTAAGTACGCGCCAACAGGAGTGGTGACAATTGAAAGATACGATGCGAGTTGTCACAAATGTACTTATGCAGATATACATATATGTTCATATATATGCATGCTTATGAACATTAGGCTGTTTCGAAAAAAAAAATTATATTTCTTTTCCTAAAGGTGTTTGAAATGAGTCGATAGAAAATGTGCTAAGACTGAGTAAACAGCTTTGACAATGAAGAATATGGGTATATTTTTTAATTAGAGAAATATTTTTCTTAAACAAATAAACAAATCCCTTGGATTGCCTTAAGAAATGGAATGCATAATGCATATACATAACTCCAAATGAAACAGATAGCTTTTAGAATGCTTCGTCGGCAGTGTTTCTGGTCACTGCAGAGGGGCTGAACTATTTTCAAAAATAGCTTCTACAAAGATTTGTGTTACCTGTCCCACATTTGAATCTGACACCTTCGTTGTGCTAGATCAGCAAACTCATACCACACCATGGTGTGGGCCAATTTACATTAAAACCCAGTTGTTAATGCGTGAGCATGAATTGACTTAACGATGTCAACTCTTCATCTTAAACACAGCTGATACAGCTGGGAATATCCAAAATATTCAACCACATTGCAGGGACTCTTTTAGGGTAGTACTGGTTTAATACACCAATCACTAGAGAATGTTTAGTCTTTACTAAGCCTAGTTGTGTAGTTGAGCGCTTGGGGTATTCGACACATCTAACAAAAGCTAATGTTACCAAGAAATATATTACAAGCAGCCAACCGAAAGTCCCTACTGGCACAAAAGCCCCCATTCACAAGGACAAAAAAACGTCAAAGATTTTGTGGTAAGTTTAGAATCTGTATTATCGCCATCACCAGAGATGGATCTACAAACTTTACTCTGACAAACTTAAGTGGTTATCACTCAGCTAACCAAAGTCGGAACGCTCCGAAATAAGGATCCAAAAAGAGTTCGTAATTTGAACTTTTTTCGAGTGTCATTTAGTAAAGATCAGAAACCCCACTTTTTTATGAAGATTCATGGAGCCTTTGGAAAAGAATGAATATTGTAGTGCGGATAAACTGCAAGACTCATTTATATGGAGGAGTTAGAACATTTTTTGATAGTTTTTGTTGAACGCGTAAAGAGAATTGTTAGAAGAAATTAACGTTAGAGAGCGGATGAGGTGCACCGTACAATTATAGAAATCTTTTGGATCGTTTTCTGACATTTGTTCAATAAAAGAGTCATAAAACGCTCGAAATAGTCTGATTTGGAGACATTTTGCATTCTTTTTTATGACTCCTTTTAGGGTGCCCACGTAGAACGATTTTTCGCTCCTTTTGGGCTTGGAAAAGAGCTCCTTTCTGAGGGTAAGGAAATGTGCCTTTTATGGCTCCGAATGGAGCCATTTTCCTTCTTCTGTTTAGCTGGGTGGTGAGGGATGCCATGGCGTATGATTAACAAAAACGCGTTATACACTGTGCGACATCAAAAAAGACCTGGATAATGATAATATTACTATTGTGGGCTCAGTCGAATACAATTTTCAAGGAAATAAAATTCTTTTTAAACATTTGGAAAATCTTCATGGAAAAAATAAGAAAATGTTTGTTTTCTATAAGTCATCCGACAAAGTTCCATTTACGTTATAGCAACGTAGCAAAGAAATAGCACCGTGTTAACTGCGACTTTCAGGGAACTTTAAGCATAAACCTCTATTTTCATGGAATTAGAACATTATCGCTGCAACAAGAATAAGGGAGACACTCCTTTTTTTTGTGATGCTCTGCGTAATAAACTAAAACGAATGAAAATGTACTATAAAATATAATAATAATACATCGATGTTCTCCGCGCTCTATTCACATTTTAATTTCTAATTAAACTAATTAATTCCTAATAAACCTAAAATAAACTAATAGTGGTGTAAGATTTATTAAAAAAAATTGCGTTTCATAGAACAAATAACTTTGAAGTCGGAGTCACCAAAAGCAAAACTCTAAAATAATTAATGCTTGACGTTAGTGCCAGCAACTAAAAATTTGTAACTCTAAAGTCATGTTTACTACAAAATATCAAATGTCAGTATAGCGTCACTTTAAAGTTGTGTCAACGTTATGGCTGCCACAAATTTCATGTTTAAAGGCATGGTGAATTCATGGTGCATGTCACTTTGCAGTATCAATTGACAACAACATCTAGAACTTCTAGAAATGAAGACTTTGTTATCACTTTTAAATATCACTTACAAGTTCCATAACTTTAAACGGAGAATGAGGGACCCGAAAACCTCAAGAAAACTATTACAGCTATTTAAAAGTAACTGCAACTTTCGCCGCTATAGTCATTTATCGCTTTCAATATTTAAAAACTTAAAAGTTGGCTTAATAGTAACCACGCTACAGTTTCGCGGTGCCATCACTATTGCTCTGGTGCTTCTTAGGTTGGCTCGTATATAAAAATATCGCCTGTCTTAACCAAATGGATACGTAGTTGGGACGAATTGAAAGTTTATGTTGATTGGGGGCGTGGCAGTGTCCACTTTTCCAACAATATATGTAGCCCATTCCTTAGCGATCGACCCCTTGAAGCTACTGTTAAAATTTCATAAAGATCCGTTGAAGACTTTGGACGTTTATTTAAGTTAAACACAAACACGTATATATACATACATCCACTTATAAGTTTTATTTCTAAAGAAGCCTAATGTACAAACATCGATATAAATATTGTTACATGTATAGGCATACCTACAGATATATTTATTTATATGTGTATATACTGTTGATATATATTTGTATACGTGCTTATATCTCTTGCGCGCTTGAAGGGGTGGAGGAGGCGGATAAGCAACATAAAAAAATTATCCACAAACGCATACAAACATACACGCGCATATCCATTCGACTCCAGTGCGATAAGAAGTGAAGAACGAGGGTAGGAGAGGTGCAGGCGCTAGCTAGCGAAGGTTTGATGACTGAGTAATGCTGCTGAAATGACGACTGAGCAACGATGGCCAACAAAGGCAAAGAAGCAGAGCATAAAAAGTGGGAAAAACAAATTTTTATAAAAATAAAAAAAGCCAAAAAAAAAAATCAAAATGGAATCAAAAGCAAAACGTTTACAAAATAATCAACCCAAGCAGATTAGCAGAAGCAAAAATAAGAATAAGAAGCAGAAAGAAGAAGAAACAGCAGCAGCACAGTGAAGAAGAGCAAGTAAAATTCAAGTTATGAACAAAAAATTCAAGCAACAATATCAACAACAATACTCAACCTAAAAACAAACAATAACAAGAACAACAAAGCATTGAGCGCGCAGCCGATTAATGTTCGCATGTGTCGCTAGCGGCGGTAGTGGTGCAGCAAAGAGCGCTAGAGAAGAATGAGCGCACGAATGAAGCAAACTGAAAATGTGTGAATATATAAACATACAAACTTATACAAAGAGGTAAAAGAAGCTACAAAACACAAAACAATATACACAAACGATAACAACAACACTCACGAAATAAAGCAAACAAATAAGGCAAGCGAAAAAGTTACGAACATCACTGTAGCAGGGTTAATAACGGGCGCAGAGGCGGTGGGTGTGCAATTGGCTGCGAGATATAAAAGCAACAGCAGCAGCGACGTAGACGCCAACCCAGCAGAGGGTGTTCGAAGCAGCGCGCGGTGCAAACGAGTTCATAAACGTAATAAAAAGCAATGTGGCGCAGCGCGTCAACAGCGCAGCAATCATAGCGCGTGAAATATAGATAGCTTTGTGTGTACATAACTTACGCCGTGTGGTGTGCGCCCTGCAGCAGAGGACGCGCTGTCACAGCGACAAAAAATAGCCACTCAACGCGCCAACGTAAAAGTCAACGTCACAGGGCCAACGAATATTTCACACAAGCATATAAACATGCACCGCGCGCACATACATACATGCTAACAAGTAAACACATTCAAGCGCAAGCATATACATGCACGCGCGCTATCATTGCATTGCGGTCGTTTTGCACTCGTTAACACACATACACACGCGCAGGAGTGTTTAATAATTTAGATTGAAATGCGCTTGTATGTGCGTACGCTGGAGTGTGTGTGCGTGCGTTGGAAAGGTAATATATAGGTATGTATATATGTGCGCTTTATACCTATGAGATACTCTGTGCAGAGCGCCCAAGACAGCAAGTTGAAAAACTCAATGCAACAACAACAAAATACAAAACGGCATATAGATACACTACACTCGCGTCACAATTTTTTTCTTTACTCAAAAAATGTGCCCGAGCGCAGGAGCAGCGCACAGGGAAAAATATGTTTGAGGACAGCAGCTGAACGCGCGGTGCTGGCGGCAGAGGCTCATACAAATTTTTTTTTCATGTGTGTGAGTATGTGTATACAGCAGTGCCAAGTACACTCAAATCAAACCGAATGTGGCCCGAAATATGTATAGCAGCGGCCGACGACCGATGTAGCACCCCACACCACTGTGCCGCAACGCAACGCAAGTCTCCCTGCATACGGATTGTTGGAGGTAGTAGAAGGTAGCCAGAGCTCGTCACTGTTTTGCGAAGCTGACAACGAGCAAAAAACAACAACGAATCGTATAAACGAATGCATGAGAGCAGCCACCAAAAGCAAGGCAGAAAGCAGGCAGCAAATCGAACCAACAATCAAACAAACGAACAACGAGCCAGCCAGCCAGCGCGGTAGTACTATGGCAAAGCGAAACATTTAGGTAAAGCAGTTTTTAGTTTCGAGTTTTGTGCTGTCGCTGGCAGTTCGGCCGCTAATTGAAGTTTAGTTCCTTTCTGGCTGCTGTCAAATGTCGTCATGTTTTATTGAATGTACGCGCGACGCGGCAATAAATAATAGAAGAAATTGAGAATAAAAAGTGATCACACAAGAGCTAATTAATTGAATCAATGAACGAAAGATTAAGTGAGGATAAAAAAAAACAAAAATTTAATGAAGTCAATGAATTAAAGTTTAAATGAATAACTGTTTAAATAATAATTAAACAGAACTTAAAAAAAATTAGATGTCAAAGCTGACAAATTGGATTAAAAGCGTTTGACTGATAAACGAAATTGACAAATAATAAGTGATTGATTGTGAATTAAAATACTACTTGATTAATCAATTAATTAATTGTGTTAAAATTAGCTGAACATATAAGTATTGAGTACTGAGAGAAAAAGCGCTATTTATGAAGTGGAGTGATAACAGAAAAACGGGAAGCACAAGAAAACTGTAAAAAAAAAGTTTTCAAAAAATAAATTTTAAATAACAAAATTTTAGTTGTGAAAGTTTTATTTCACAAAACTGAGAAAAAACCACAGCAGAGAAAAAGTCAACATTTTTAAAGCCCACCGGTTTGTATTGAGTGATTTTCCGCAAACAAAAACAACAACTGGCGGACTGTGCAACAACAGCAATTATTACAAGTGACAGTAGACAAATTTGTTGAAAGAAATTCCCAACAAAATAAAGCCAGTTATAGAAATTTCAACGCAAAGTGCGAAAAAAAAACAAAAACAAAGTAGAAAAGTGAAAAACATAAACATAAAATTCCAATAACAATTAAAAGCTACAGCAACAAATGAGGTGGAGCGATAAATGAGTAGATAAACGAAGACAAAAAATTTCAAAAAGGTGCAAAAAATATTTAAGAAAAGATTTATTAAAAAAAAAATTGTTATTTTCAACTTTAAAAAAAATATTTGAAAATTAAATTTTAAATTTTGCAGCTGCTAGTGAGTGATAGTAAAAGAAAACTAAACAATTTTGAGCTGAAATTTATAAACAAAAAAACCAAATTTGCGAATTACTATGTGCGAATTACTTGGTTCCAATGCTTAATTTAAAACCGAAAAAGCTAATAGCGTGTGCAAGAAAATTTTCGAAAATCAAAAAGTTCGAAACTTAAAAATTATAGAAACTGAAATTTGAAAACAAAAACAATTCACCAAACATTCGTAAACTTTTACGTGAAACGGCACAATTAAAAACTTTCGTGTATGTGCTTAAAGTTTAGCGTTTGAACGCTGAATGTAATTCGAAGTTGCAAGAATTCCTCAACGAGTATCAGCAGCAAGAGCGGCTACACACACCAACACACAAACGTGAATGAGAAGCGCGTTGCAAGCAACAAAAGAACACGTGGAAGCCGACTCAAGCGAGCAGCAACAGCAGATAAGCCATAAAATGTAAACAGCAGAAAACGGAAAAAAATAAAAAAGAAATACTAAAAGCACTGCAAATAATTTTTCTTTTGCAAGAAAAGTGTGTTGCAACAAAAACAACAAAGAAAAAAGTAATTAAAAAAAAATCAGTCAAATTTAAGAAGAAAAAAAATATTGCTTAAGCAAAAAAGTTCCTCAGCAAACAAAACAAAAAGTAATTTCAAACAATTCACATTACACTCAAACAGTATTATTCAAAAACAAAAATTTACACAATTAAATTTATTGCAACAAAAAAATATTCCTAAATAAGTGAACAAAATTGTCGATGAACGTTGTGCGATACAAAACAAAATTTTGCTAAGAGAAAGCCACAAATTAAATAAAAATATTTAAAAATAATTCGAAAAAGTTTAAAAAAAAAATTCCAAAAAAGTTTTGAAAAAAATTGCTTTTAAAAACCCTTAAAAAAAAACTTGTTGAACTAAAAACAAAAGTGACAAAAAAAAATCCTGCAACAACTCACACACTTTATTGTGCATGTGTTAGTGCAAGCAGCCGCACAAACAAATCAGTGTTAATGTTAGTATTTTTCGAGCGATGCAACTGATTGTTGACAAAATTCCCATGTTTTCGAAACAAACAACGAAACGTAATTCCAAAAAGTAAGTTCAAACAAAAAAAAACACATACTTAAATTCAAATATTAAGTAATTTATTATTTTTAATAAGAAACGCATTTAAGTTAATAACAAAAACAAAGCAAACTTAAAGACAAATAGAAAGCACTTGTTAGAGAAAAAGTTTTATTAAAACTTAAAAAAACTTACAAATTTTTGAAAAAATTTTAAAACCAGAAAAATTTTCAAAAAGGTATAAACAAAATTGGAAAATATATAACAGTTTCAAAGTCGAACTGTGTGTTTATTACATAAAACAGCATTTACATAAGTCTAAACAATGCAAACTAGCTAACAACTGCAAATAATAAAAAATATTTTCAAACTGCTGAGAGCAAAAGTTTTTAAGAAAAAAATTCAACTCAAGTTATTTGAATTGCAAACGTAGCAACAACAACAATAAAATTGTTTAAACAAAAAATACAATTTCTAACGTCAGTTTGGTGCACAGCAACAAAAACCGCAAAAACAACAACAACAACAACAGTAACAGCAACAACAATTATAATAACAGCAAAAGCAACAACAACAATTAGCATTTGTACTCCATCCATGGATTTGCTAACAGAAATTTAGGTAAACCATATTCATTTATTGATATGATAGCCTAAATCTTTATTGAACAAATTTTAAATTTTTTTATTATTTTTTTTGTATGTGAATTCATTTCCAATTTACAAACACGGTTAATGTTAACACGGTTAATCATGTTTGTTTTATTCCATTTTCAATTAATGTTGTGGTGAAAATTTTGAAAAAATTTCTTTGCTGATTTTGTTGCATAATGCTATTAATTTTAATTAATGATATGTTTTTGTTGTTGTTGTTGCTAGTGTGTTTTTAATTTTCTATTTTTGTTTTTGATAGTTTTTTTCGGTGAAAGGAAAATGTATAAATTTGTGTAAAATTTTACATTGTTATCAACAAATTTTTTTGTGAATCGAATTTTGTTATTCAGAATTTTTTTTTTCTCAAATTTCTGTAATTAAAATTTTTTTTCATATTTGTTGCTGTGAGATTGCATACAGAATTTTTTTTGAATTTATTTGTGTTTTTGATGTGTTAAGAATGCATTTTAATGTGTTTTTATTGTTGTTGTTGTGAATGTGTTTTTTTTTATAACTTTAGGCAGAACAAAAATTAAATTTTTTTTATTATTTTATTGTAAAGCAACTAAGCACTTTTTTTTTTTTTGCTGTAAAGTAACGGTATGCATTTATGTAATATTTAAAAATTTGTTAATAGAAAATTTTTTTGCGATTCAAATTTTGTTACTTGAAACATTTTTACTGTGAATTATTCTATTTGTTTCTTAAAATTTTTTTTTTCAGGATTTTTTTTTCGAAATTTATATATTTTACAATTATTTTTTTTTTTGTTACTGTGATATTGATGCAAATAAGAAGGTCATGCAACTCCTTTTCCTGATTTCTGATTTATATGCTTGTTTTTCAACAGCTCGTAAAATAAAAACAAAATTTATTTTGGAAAAAATTTAAAATTTAATTTAATTTTAAAAAAATATAACAGCAATTTCGTAACAGTTTTTTTTAGTGCATTAGGGGTATTTTAATCCTAATTTATCGTACCAACACTTGAAAAAAGCTAGAGCTTTTTGTATAAGGATAAATCATTTTAAAAAATGTGACACTGTTGATCTCAATATTTTATATATATCAAAGAAAAATGAATGCGGAGATGTCTTCATTAGAGTAATAGCAGCCAAAACAACGTCATTTTAAATTTTTATCTGTTTGTTTGTATGTTTGTACGCACATCCCTACGTTCCCAATTCGTCGAATAGCGTTGTGTTGATATATTTCTAACTTATATTTTTGGATATATTTTCCTAAATTTCTTATGTTCCCGTAATTTTTTTCCCCCAGTCCCAAATTAATGCAGAGAATTGATATATCTGTATGAAAAAAGAAATGAAAAATAATCAAAATAGGATCTAACAAGGATTGAACGAGCTCCGAAATATAGTTTAAAGTAGCTACTTAAAAGAATTTTTTTATATAAAAAGCGAGCAATACTTTACTCAAACAAAATGCAACCAATAATGAGCAAAGATGAGAAGAAAACAGAAAGCTGAGTCCCGATGTAGGCATCAGTCACATATGATCAACAGGAAGAAATGATAAACGAAATCTATAAGAGGAAGAACTAATATAGAAGCACAACTCAAAAACAAAAAAAAACAAGAGATTAAAAAGAAATTGTGATCGTTAAAACAAGATCATATAAAATAAAGCGACGGATCGGTAAATTAATAAATAACAAACAAGCATAGAAGAGCTCTTACACGTAGATTTGTTAGGTGAAGTTGAGAAGATGTAGATGGCTTTAAAAACCAAGATCAGTAGCAATATCGAGGATTTTTAGAAAAGATCGATAATCGACGATAAAGATAGAAATACCGAATTATAATGAGAAGAACAAACAAAAAAGAAAAACAAAAAAAAGCATGTAAAGTTATATCGGAAAATTCAAAAAAGAGAAAAGCAAACATTACACAATCATTGAACGCCAAAGTTGAGGCAAAACATTAACCTTAACATAGTAAGAAATAAATAAGTAAAGCTAAGGGAGTGATCTAATTTTCGTTTATAAAACGAAGCTTAAGTTATTGTTTGACGAATGTCAGAATAGAATTATATTTAGGAAAAAAACTGATTGGTAATATAGATTGTTTAAACCAAAGGAAAAAAACAAAGGAAATAGAAAACGAAAAAATACTAGAATACATACATATATACAGCAACGAAGTGAATGTTAGATGCATATCAAAGAAAAATACAGAAAAAATGAACTAATAAGAGGTAAAGAAGAGAAGCATAAGAAACAGAAAATCGAAAAAAAAAAATTAAAAAAAGGATGAAGGAGAGGAAACAGAAAATTGAAAAATATATATGAAAAAAGGAAGCCTTTATTAGCAGGTATATAATAATATATGTCAAAGGTAGGAAACCCTAAAAGCATTTCAGTGCAAAACAAGTTTTATTATCAGCTAAATATATAGCACTTTCGTCACTTTCATTTTTCTTGCTACTGGCAATATTTCTATAGTTTAACTTCTATTCTGTTTCTTGACTTTTCTCTCAAAATATTTCATACAAATCAAGGCGAATTTATATACAGGTGATATCATGAGAACATATGAGCAGCTGCGTCTAGTGTCAAAATAAAAAATTTCTATGCAATTTGACAGGAGAAGCCGGGAAAGCAAAAACAAAACACATGATGTAGGTGTGTGTATACATATTTTAATTCGCCGCGATACAAATTTTAAACACAAAAAGTTTTCATTTTTTGCTATGACTACATAAAACTAATAACAAAATTAATTAAATAGACTGCCTAAATAGAAAAAAGCTGCTGCTGCTGCAAAGGAGAATAAAAAATTTTAACGCGCTTTAAAAATTCCCAACTTTTCGTTTCTTTTTTTTCGTATTTACCAAACATTTTCATACGGTCATACTCTAAATTTTCCAAAACCGCAATATGCACTCAAATTCAGTGACCTACATTTATAGAAAAACAATAACAAAAACATATACATGTTCCTGCACACGCTTTATGGATATTTGTGAAGCGACGAAAGAGTCGAAAGTGAGCAAAGTCAAAAGGGCAAGCGGTGGTGAGGAATTTCTAACGGCAGAAAAGCGTTCAAGAAAACTTTCAAAATTTCTAAGTGCGAGTGGTGTAACTAGGTTTATTAGTTTATTTACGCGGTGAGTAAAGGTGGTGAGGAAAGTTGTGGAGTCGGAGCGTGGGATGTAGAAAATGCATATTGATGATTTGAGTGATTGTGAAAATTGTTGGTGCTTAAGCTTTTGAACTTTTGTCGCTACCACGACAGTCGGGCAGTACCGCAAGGGAGTACCGAAGCGTTCCAGGTTCAAATCCGGCCAAGGATTGTTAATTCGACAACACTCCCCAAAACCTTCGGGGAGTGTTTTTGTCGTTACCACAACAACAACAACAACTTTTGAGTGTGTCAGCTGTTAGCTTTATGACTTTTTGTGTTTGCTGATAACAGAAAAGAAAGCAAAGCTAATTGAGCTGCTAGAAGTACAAAAAAGAAAAAAATTGTGCAAATCATTTAGAAGTGTACGCAGGTACTTCTCTCTCTCTCTCTTTCTCACTCTTATTAATGAAACATCACAATGCAGTATGAAAACTACTCAGGGCGAGGAAAAGATAAAGATATGTTGAAATTAAAGTATTCAACACAACCATTCATTTGAGCTGAAGGTATCTATCGCTAAATGTTCTCCTCAAATTTCCGCCTGCTACTAAACTAAATAAATACAAATTTGTTAAGCCTACTTTTAGGGCCATCACTGTATACAGGGGAAACATAATACTTTATTGCACTAAAAGTGATCTCTAACTTTAAGTTAGACACTTAGCAATAGATTGGTGAAACTGCGTTCAGTGCTGAGCAGCAGTTTTTGAGTGATGCGCGTACAAACAAAGAGACATACAGACAACAAATTTCAAAACTGTTGTTTTGGCTTGTATTATTTAAATAACAGCCTCCGCAAGCATTCCTTTTTATCTTTAAACCCCAGAAATCGACCTTCTACAATTTTATTACATCCAAGAACAATATTAGCCGGTTTGTTGTTTTTTTTCGTAAGCACTAAGCGACTTGTAAATAAAATGATAAAATAAATTTTTTTTGTTTTAATTTGAAATTACCTCTGTAAAACAATTCAAAAATTTGTTTAGGGAGCAAACACAATTTTATATACCATCGAAATTACGAATAAATAACTGTCATTATTATTGCTCCAATGAACCTCTCAGAAACCCAAACAGTATATATCAATAACAAACAACATATAGTATTATAAGTCCACTTAAAAATGGTAGAAAATTTTGGTTAGTAAACACAAAATTAGTGGCATTTAAACAAATCGAGCTAAATAGTGTTTATCATTAAACCAGTTAACAATTTCTTCTTAATTCGACTTAGGTTACTTTAACAAAATATCATACATAAATTATTTGAACCATCGTTTAAGTGCCTTTTTGTTGTAAAGTTTTATCGTACTTGTTATTCTGTACACTTTCGTTTATTTCTTAGCTAAGCTGACTTTAATTGTATACCGTTATAAACTCATACATATTTACTATGTTACAGATATTCTTTTTATACATAGTTGGGCACAATGCACTAAACTTACATTATTGTAAAGTTTTTTGAAAACCAATAGGATTGCAGAGATTGAAGCTCAAGAAATCTGAGGAAAATATGTAAAGTACTGCATGCCCAGCATAACAAACGCTGTGTTGTTAGCCTAGAAACAGTGTTGGGCATACTGCACTGAGCATGGTAGTGGTAAAGAAACTGTGCTATTACTAAGTTTTTCTCTGTTCAAAAGTGTAGCATTTTCAATAAAACTTAAATTTTTTGCTACACTGTGCCCAACTATGTCTTAACTGTTGCTTGTTGTGTGTATAAGTTTTGCTGATAAAAATGGTTAAAAAATAGAAAATTCACTGGAAAACACGCTTATCTTAAACAGTTTTTTTTCTTGAATTTTTTTTTATTTTTTTTTTTTTTCTCCGTTTGTGGTTTGCGAAAGCGCTTTGTGATAATTTTTTGGGTCAAATTTTACCTTTACGTGCATATACATATATTTACATACAGACATGTACGTATATGTATATGTATGTTTTATATACATATATATGAATATATTTACCTAGAAAGGTGTGCACATATAGTATGTTGATAGTTGCCTGTATTTTTGCATTGCGAAATAAAGCTATTGGTATTTTGATCGGAACAAAAAAAAGAAGAAATTCAATAGTAAGGGAATTCACAAACCATGTGCCGGATTCGTATGAAGTAAACTTCGTCGTCGATTCGAATTTTTGTAAAACTGAATGATAACCATAACCACATGAAAAGATAACTCTATAAACTTTTCTACGTGAATAGTCCAAATCGACGGCTGAGTTCAAAATATTTCTGGAAAAGGAGAATATTTTTCAAGGTCTCCCTATTTCAGAATTTGGTTGAAGAATGCCCTGATTAAGTATTTGATTCAAAAGCTTCTAACTCAAAAAAAAACTCTGAAAATGTATTGAGTCCAAAAACCACACCTTATTATTTCAGTGAATACCCTTACTAAGAAAGCGAACACAACACCTTATCTTTTTAGTGAATACCGTTCCTACTTTAAATAAATCCAATTCATATTTTTTCAATGAAAGAAATATAAAAACAAAACATTTGTTTAGTAAATACCCTTGATGAAAATCTTAATATTTGAAATAAATGTAACTCATTTTTTTTTAATTTAAAAAATATTCAAACAAATTAGATTATCTTTAGTGATTACCCTTACTGGAAATCAAATCTTTCTAGTGAATACGCTTTCTACTTGAAATTAATGCAATTTATTTTTCTTTTGCAACCAAAAAAAAATATTTGTAAACCAGGACCTGTTTAGTTTGATTCTTTATTAGTAATCAATTGATTAGATGGCTTTTTTAATTGGTAATTATTATTTTAGTTTTTTTTTAAGAAAAGGCCATTATTAATTGATTACGATGAGAAAAAACCAGAAAAAATTAGAAGGAAATAAAAAAAAAAAATAATCAATAATAATAAACACAAAAAATGTTTTGTTCACTTCTGATTATTTTTGATTTTTTTCAGTACTTTTATGTACTTTCACAACAGTACTGAAAATGATCAAAAAAAAATCAAAAACTTAAAATAATCAAAAGTAATCAAAACAACTTTTTTTTATTATTTTTTTGATTTTTTTTTTAATAATCATAAAAAATCATGATTTTTTTATTTAATGGGAAAACTATCATTAAAAATTGAAAATATTTGGTAAGCAATCATTTAATCGATTCTCAAGAAAATTATTAATCAAACCGGTAATCATTACGATTAGTAACCATTATTTAACAGGTCTGATCTAAAAGAAAATTTTTCTTAGTGAATACCCTTAATGAAAAACTAAAGACAACATTTCAAAAAATTCCAACTTGAAACTTATGCACTGAAATGTTTTTTTTTTTTGTTAAAAATCAACCAAAAAATATCTAAACCATAACTCGAAAGTATATTTTGATGCTCCGTTTGTATCGGAATACACAAAATTATAAACATACAAAATCGTATATACATATATTATGTAGTATATATGTAGTAGCATTCCTTCATTCCTTCTCATCCAACATTTTCAGTATTTTATTATATAAAAAGAATTTTCTATCCGCTTTTCCCCTTCAACTGCTAGCTAAAGCAAATTTTCCATTCTTACCCTCAAGCGCGCATTGTGACTCTTGTGGCAGGGTAGGAGGCAAGTCACACAATACGATACAATTCTGTGCGTTGTTGTTGTCCTTTTATTTTTTGTTTTCTTCAACTTTCAATTGAGTCCAAGAAATTGTTACGATACTGCTATTGTTGTTGTATATATATTTATATATATATATATATCTTTTATGGATTTCTTTGCTATTGTGTCTTTATACATACGTATGTACGTATGTATATATCGTGTCGGCTACTTTAACACTCCAGCTCTGGCAGCGCAATTCATTTAGTTGGCACTTTCTTTATTTTAATTTTTCTCATGCCGCTGTTGTGCGAGCTGTGAAGCAGCTGGAGCGCAGCGACCTCGTAAACGAAACGACCGATTGCCAGATCATTCACTTATAAGTTATACACATGTACATATATATGTGCAGTTGTATGTATGTATGTTTGTTGTGATATGAGTTTTGTATTTCCTAAGCATTTGCCATGTTTAGCCATCACTGGGCTGCTGTTGTTGTGCTCTCATGTCGATCAACACATCTCCAAAGGTTCGCCCAGCAGACTATGGCAGCTCTTGTGAATGTTTTCCAATATTTGCCGGAATATATAGTTTGTAGTCGCTGCATTCGTGAACTTGCATTCTTATGCATTTTGTGTGTCTGTTTTTCAACCTCTTTAGGGAGCGCATTGTGCTGTGTATGTGGGTAAAAGCCCCGTAGGAAATATAACTAATTTGAATTAGTTCAAAAAAAGAAAAAGAAAGCAGCAAGACTTAGTAGAAACGGCTGCTTTTTACGAACTTTCGCTAGAAGAGATTGGTGGCCATGCTTACACAACAGGTTTTGTACACTTGGCTACAAGTTACATGGCTTCAGCTTCGAAGATCAGCGGATTAAGAAAAAATTTGAGCTTTACAAATTACGCAATAATGTAAATGGGATGTATCAGCTTTTGGGGTTTATTATCCTCCATAATTTATAGCGCGCTCAGCCATCCAAGCTCTTGCGGAACAAAATAAATTCTCTGTCAATATAAAGCGGAGCGCTACCGATGTTGCCAGTCCTCAGATAGCTATGAATTCGGTACTTTACGGCACTAACACCTTCTGGTACTAGTATGATTATTGCATAAAGGATTTGATTCACACCGTCGAGCCAGACCTTTTAAATAATGACTACTAATTGTAATGATTACCGGTTTGAATTATTACTTTCTTGAGACTCCATTTAATGATTAGTTACCAATTAGTTTAAATTTTGAATGATTATTTTCCAATTAATTCAAAAAATAATCAAAAAAAATCATGGTTTCTTACGATTATTAAAAAACAATAATCAAAAAAAAATTGTTTTGATTACTTTTGATTATTTTTAATGTTTTTGATTTTTTTCTTGATTATTTTTGATTTGTTTCACTATTGTTGATGTGTATATTTATGTGCTTATACAAAAACACTGAGAAAAATCAAAAATAATCAAAAAAAATTTAAAGCAATCAAATTTTACCAGAACTCTATTTTTTATATTATGTTATTAACCCAATAATCAATAAATGATTAGGTAATTTAATTAATTAAGTAATGAGCTTAAATAAGCATAGGTTTGATTGTTTTTGACTTTTATAATTTTTTCTTTGATTATTTTTGATTTTTTTCAATATTGTTGATGTGTATATTTATGTGCTTCTTCAATGAAACTGAATAAAATCAAAAACAATAAAAAAAACCAAAAAAGAAATTATAATTAAAAGTAATCAAAACAAATTTTTTGGATTATTTTTAATTTTTTTTTATTATTTATGATTTTTTCTAATCGTAATGAATTAACTATTGCATTTTCTAGAAAAACAATTAAAATAATCAGTACCAATTAAAAAATCCTTCTAATTAATTGATTACTAATTACTAATCAAATGTAACAGGTCTGAATCCAGCCTTCGTTTCACCTTACCTTGCTTTTCTCTTTTCCAAAAGATTTTTAAAACTACCAATGCCACCTAACGTGAAGAAAGCCATACGCTTGGTAGTAGTAGTTAAATCTCGAGTCTAAAATTAATCTCTTAGTTCCCAACTTTTTTCATACAGGGTCTTTACGAATAACTTAGTATGTAGTACCATACGAATTCTTGTTTTTGGATTTCCAAATATATTTTGGTTGCACTTTGTTACTCGTAGTTTCTAATCCAATAGTGGATGCAAGCATAAATACAAAAGATACATATGTACCTACATACATATATATGTAGATATTATATATGCATGCATATAAGTACAAAAATGCAAAATATTTTTAAATAGAGACAAATGTATCTATGAAATAGCTGTAACGCCGTGAGCAAACACCATTCATGTATTCGTATGAATTTCTTTCAGCAACTTCACCCTTTACTTTGACTCGGTCTATCGTTGTTGCTGTGGGCATTTTGTTTTTTCTGCTGCTTTGTCAGTTGCTTTCGTGATTTTCGCAATTCCATCAAACTCAATGCGCTGCGTAGTTTCTAAGCATCTTCAGATGTATGTATATAATCGTATGTATGTGACATAGCATGTATATATATATACTCATCTCTTTAGATCTGGCCACCATTTTTTGGTGTTTAGGGTTTTCGTTTTGTTTTTTTTTTTAATTTTTTTTGTTTTTGTACACTTCATTCAAATACCAAAATCTTTTCCCAAGACCTAGAAGAACATAAAAGTTACAGCGAAAAAAACGTCAAGAAGCAGTAGAAGAAGGTAGTAAATGAAAAGTAATTTCTTGCAAGCGTAGAAAATTTCCACAGTTAGCTAGATTTAACTTGTGTGTTGCTTTCTTCTTTTTTATTGAAGTTTTGCCGTTATCTGGGTCTTGTTTTTTTCCTAAGAACAATGCCCTTCTGCGTTTAATTTGTTGTTGCATTCTTAATTTTATTTGCTTGTTGGCACATCTGCCAGTCACTGCCCACACACAAGCAGCTTCCTCTGTCTATCTCTCTCTCTCATCTCAATCTGGTTATAGCACGTAAGATCTTATTGCTTATGGTGCTGGATTAAGTTGGTGCATTTTGTTGTTGTACTAGCGGTCGTTGTACTGTTACAGAAATGTGAATATCTATTTTTTTTTGTTTTTAATAAGATTTTCTTATTCATTGAATGCATGCCGTTTTGGAAAATTTAAGCGCAGTGGGCGGGGTTTTTGAGAAGTAGGTATGAAGCTATGTTAGAAAAATACTTAATGACACTGTTTTACTAAACTGCCAAGAGAACGCAACTGTTTAGTTATCGAAATCACATTTTTCGAAAAAAATTCCATGAATAAATTTCAGGCCTATTTAGGGCCTCAATATATGCACGATATTTATAAGCAGTCAAAATTAACTTGAAAATATAAATAATTTTAAGCAATTCATCAAATTTTTCCAAGAGGTTATAAGTAATGCTCTGAAAAGAAATGTTCCCAACTCACGTTGCCGCTCGGGAAGAGAAATTCATCTTAATTTTTAACATAAAATATTTCAAATGAAATTCTCACGTTATTATTTTACTTACAATGACAGTGATGGAACCTCGTCTCTAGTCGGATCCAATCCAGTTGAAGACCGGACTTAAACTATCAAAGTTATTTCCATAACAACATAACCGCACTTGAAATCACAACAATAAATAAACGAACAACATAACATCGAAAAGTGATTTAAAAAGTAAACAAAAAAAAAACAAAATAAAACTAGGACAACAACAGCAGTAAAACTAAGAAAACAAAAAAAATAGAACTAAAACCACAAAAACAATAAAATCAAAACAAATACAAAGAGAACTAAAACAGCAACAACAATAAAACTCAAACCACAAAAACAAGAAAACTTAAGAAAATGCAAGTAGAAATAAAATAACAACAACAACAAAAACTAAAACAAATAGAACTAAAACAACAAAAACAATTAAACTAAAACAACAAAAACCATAAAACTAAAAAAATACAAATATATTTAAACAACAACAACCACAAAAACAATAAAACTAAATCAAAAGCAAATAAAACTAAAACAAAACAAAAAACAATTAAACTAAAACAACAACAAAGATAAAACTAAAACAAATTGAACTAAAACAACAATAAATCTAAAACAACAACGAAACGAAAACATCAAACTCCACAACAACAATAACAAAAACCCCCAAGTAAGAACAAAAGTAAAAAAAATTAACACCACAACATAAGCAAGCAGCAGCAATAAAACTGAAAGAACATCAATTAAACCAAACTAACTACAGCGACAAGGAAAAAATCAATTAAATCAATAAATACAGCAAAGAAACTTAAGCAACCAAACAAAAACTACAACAGCGAAAACATTAAACAAAGAGGCATGGAAATTATGAAAACAGTAATGATGATAACAAATAAGAGAATAACAAAAATATTATTAACAACAAGAATAATACTCACAAAACTAAGAATAAAAATAACACACAAAAAAAAACAGCAATAATAGCAACAATACTAACAACAATAATAATAATAACAACAACAGCAATAGTAAATTCAACAATTATAATAACTACAAATATATTAATAGCAAAGACTACAACTATATCAACAAAACAGAATCAAAAACAAACAAAAAAAACAACAACAAATTCAAACATATAAAAACATAACTATAAAAGCGGCAACTAGAAATGGGAACATTTTATTACGCACCAACTTCGTACAACAAGAGGGAGAGAAGTACGGGGAAGGGCCATTTTCTCAGGGAAACTTTAAAACTTATTTGCGCGGTAAACCCATTTTTGTTAAAAAAAAAATTTTGTTTACCAGGCAAATAAATTTTACAGTTTACTTGAGCAAACGACCCTAAGACAGTCTCAACATAGTCCGCTTCAAACTCACTCAAACGAACTTTGAACAGGTTAACTGAACTTAAGACTTTCTTTGATTTTCTTACTAATTATGAACTGAAAAGAAGAAGAGATTCCCAGTTAACAAAATCTCTCTTATTCCTAAAAGGACATTAGTATATGGTACGACTTTTATGTTGTTCCAACAACAGGTTATCTCCAGAACACAGCGGCTGTATTACTGAGAGGAGTCTAATGTAGTGAGATTTTTTGGGAAAAAAGTCAGTAGCAGCGGGGACGCTAGTAATATCCTGAATATAAAAACTGGTGTTTATACAAGGGGCTATTAGAGAAAAATATGCTGTTCTTCCTAATCTCTTTTAAACTACATCATTTACACACTCCATGAAATAATTACACCACGGTGACCATCAGTAAGAAAACAAAAATTTATGAAAATTCTTCTTTTTTATTTTCTTTTATTTTCAAACTAACAAACTTTTCCATCTATTTACAAACTGAACACAAAATATTTGATGAGATTCATAATTTTGAGCTATATCTACTTAAGCTCTTTATGTCATATCCAAACAGGAAGTCAACTGACATGATCTATGCACCTACGCTACCTATTTAGTACGCGACTATGTGTGCATATGGAAAATTCAATAAACAGGAATCTTCAGTAAACTGGCTGGTTGAGTGAACTACCTGAATTTTCTGGAATTTTCATATTATTTATATCCGTTTTCTATATATAAAATGCGCTGTTACATGTACATACGAGTATATGCCAAATGCGACAAAAACACAGCTGCGTATGCGCATTAGCACGTGCTTAGGTAGGCATGCGAGTAGGATCTAAAAATCAATAAGCAGGTGAACTCTTATACCAATACATGCTTATAATACGTGTGTACACATGTACATACATATGGGTATTTGTATTTGTAATTGTCAATACATAAGTAGAAACATTTAGTTATGTATTCATATAAATGTTTAGCTAAATTTATGTTGAGCTAAGTAATTTCATCTTTTGTGGGCAGCTAATTATAGAAAATAACGATGTGTATACGCTTAGCCTTGTTAGACATACATACATATACATAAGTGTCTTACATATATCTACATGGGGGTGTAAGTATCTATATGGATTACCTGACGAAAGTGAGCTGAAGAGAAACGGCGATGAGACAGCACACTGCAGGCAGCTGTCTATCCTTTTGGAGCGGCAAATAGATGAAAAGAATTCGAACTTGATGAATGTGCGTGGAAAACTGCTAGTATAGGATTTTCATGTGAAAAGATGGTGCATTCCACAGTAATTGATACAAATCGAAATATAAAAATTTTACTAATTTTAGTTTATTATTTCAAGAAAAAATTTATGAATCAAAACTTCTATATTTTTGGGCAAGATTTTCAGAAAATTTTCGTGTACGCAGTTTTATAGCTCATATAATTTTAGCACAATAATGTGCAAGTTAGAAGCACCTCAAAATTTCTCCTGAGTTTTTAGAATTTTTTTTGTCAATGATGTTGGGTATTTTTTTTTTTTATAACAAATCAATGTTTCTTTATGCCACTCAACACCCTTGAAGAAAAAAATTCTGAAAATGCAAGGAAATTTTTGAGCAAGCTCTAACTAACACAATGTTGTACTAAAATTGATTGGACTACAAAACTGCTTACTCAAAAGTTTTCTAGAAATTCTGCTAAAAAGTTTGAAGATTTTGTTGGCTATTTCTGAAAGTTTAATTAACTTTCTTGAACTTTGTGTAAAGCTCAAAATTTCTCTTTATGTGGTTTCTGTTATGGACTTAGCTATATTTTTAATGAAAAATATTAAAATCACAGCTCCCTCTTATTTCATCGAACGATATCCATTTCAATTTCACTACTATTATATTTAACACAGCTGTAGTTGTTGGTCTAATATTTATCTATCTATGGCGCGATATACAACAGGTATATCATCATAAACCTCCTAAGAGATTTTTGCACCAAGCTTCTCTTCCAATTTGTGGTGTGCCGATTTGAATTTTCCCTACAAATTGGTGGGACCTACAGTTTTTTGCCGACTCCGAACGGCATCTACAAAGGAGACGAATTTTTGCCGAGAAGCCTGTCATGGCAGAAATACACTCGGAGAGTTTGCCAAACCACTGCCGAGGGGCGACCCCGTTTTGAAAAACTTTTTTCAAATCACTTTTGATGTTACCTGTACCAGGGCTCGAACCATGGACCTTCGGTGTGGTAGGCCGGCAACACTACCTTCACACCACGGCGGCCGCGGTCTAATATTTATCATATCAACAAAAACTTGGAGTTTTTGAAAAATTTTTAATTTTTTTGCAATCCCTTAAATATCTGCTACCACCTTTTATAGTAAAAATTTAATAACAAACTTTAATAAAAGTGGAGAATGTAATCGATTACAATTGTATTGTAACTTTACGTTCAAGGATTAAATCAAAAATGAAAGAAGAAATATCAAACCCGTTACAGAAGAATAAGCCAGTTCTGGTTTGTGGTTCGTGCTTTGAGAGCTTATTTTGATCAAAAGTACCGAGTAGCGAGTCATAAAAACTAGTTTTAGAAGTAGGATCATGGAAGTGAGAGTAGAAATGTCACACCCGCCACTGAGAAATGGACCACATAATTCCAAAGTATTGATTTGATTGATGTCAAAGTTTTGAAAGCTTATTTCACTCAAAGTAGCGAGTAACGAGTCATAAAATTCGCTATAGTAGAGCGAGCGGGAAAGCGAAAGTAGCAATGTTACACCCGTCATAGTGGAATAAGCCAGACACTTGCAAGGTTATGGTTTGTAGACCAATTCGTTTTTGCTTTCTTCTAGCCTGATTAATGCTAAAGCTTTGAAAGCTTATTTTTCTCAAAGTAACGAGTCATATAATTCGCCAAAGAGGTGCGAGCGGGAAAGTGAAAGCAGAAATGTGACATCCGTCACACCGGAAAGGGCCACATAATTCCATTTTAGCAAAGCTGTTGACTTAATTTCTCCAGCTTTATGAGAGCTTCTTTAAAACCAACAGCCTTTGAGCCTTATTACATAAAACGTGGCGTCTGGTAAATCGTCTTTTTCCTTAATAGTGCCATTTAAAGACCTTTAGGTGCTGTCAAATCAAACACCGTTTAATAAGATTATTATGTTATTAAGACAGCAAAGCAACGACACCTTTCTTGACAAGCTTAAAAAGGCGATTTTCTGCGAAATAAGATTAATGCACATTAACACAAACTGACCAGCAATTTAGCAACAAAAAACCAGATTTTTTTTCTGCCAGTACCTTTTGATGTTCATACAAACTTTCGAATTAAAAAAAAATCCTTGAAATTTCACAACTGCTGTTTATACATAGCTTCGCATTTAGATATGCTTGTACGCCGCTTATATCGACAATCTAAAATTTTTCGGTAGCAGCAAGCTCTAAAATACCCAAAACCTCAGTCAATGACTTGGCAAAACAATAGAAATTCAAATAAGAAGCATTCATCCATGCGCTGTTTTCATATATACTTTCTTACACATTTAAATGCGGCACAATAATTATGTGAGAATTATGCGACTTTTTGCTTGCTTCTTATAATACTTAAAAACCGCTGATTTCTATCGTTAAACCTCAACACAAAATAAAAGAAAAATACAACTAGAGAAGGCAGCAAACAGAGCGCAGAAAAGAAAATGAGCCTAAATGAAGCTAAGTTCACATGGAGTCACAACAAGCACATAACTACTCATACATATATCAACAATGAAAAAAAAAATACGAATACAAAATTGTTTCACCCTTCAATTGAAATTATTTAAATGTGAAATGTGTAAAAATGCGAACCTTTTCAAACCATCTTAGAAAACAATGTATTGTAGGTATTTACTCATATGTTGCTAGGCACATGGATACTATTGTGTTATAAAAAAACAAAATCAAAAAATAAGCGAAACAAAATGTTAAATCCGAAAAAGTACAGCCTCAATTAACTTTGCATGCCTTTAAACATACAACAATACAAAAGTGTTGTACATATGCGGTGACGCGGGTTAAGAATAGGTACATTTTTATACTTTTGTATGTACATAGTTATTTATATTGATATAGTTAAATTCCAATTTACCTGAGCTAGCAAACAAACAAATCGTCGTCATCAACGTCAACAATATCATCAGCGTGCATTCAGCACTTCACTAAACTATAAATGAGTTGTGACGAAAGGGAGGGTTAATTTGAGAACATATAAATCACATTTGATATATTAGCAAGCGGGACTAGTTCGAAAGTAGTTTAGAAATAGGTTTTATAGAGTGTTGTGTTACAGTAGGATAAATTCGATTTATAGTTGGAAAAATTTTTTTTCAATCAACCCTACAGTGGTTTCTTTGCGTTTATGCCAATCACAATACAAACAATAACACAAATTATAATTGGGGAATATTACTGTTCTAATTTGTAAAGAATAATTATAACAACAAATAGTGGGTGGTAAAGGCGACAGTTCTGCAAAGATTTTTTCTTAAAAAAAAAACTCTTTGACCAATGTACACAAATTTAAAATTTTATCCAGCGGGTCATTTTTGACCCCTGGAAAAAAGTTTGTTGCTTTTAATTCAATTTTACTTTCATTTTCATTATGCCCTTGAACTATTATTTATTCTGTCGGAAAAAATTTAAATAGTTCAACACATTGGGTCATTTTTACCCATGGAAAAATTTTATTTTTTTTTTTAATTAAATTTTATTTTCATTTTTATTATGGCCTTGAACTTTATTTACTTTGTCGAAAAAAATTTTAAGGGTTCAACACATTGGGTCATTTTTGACCCGTGTACACAAATCGCATTAGTGTAGTTAAGAAAAATGTAAAAGTTTCAAAATTTTATTCATTTAATGTCAGTCGTTCGTGACACTAGCCCCATTTTCTTTTTGTTTTTTATAATTTAGCTTTCATTTCAATGTATTTGAAGTTAATGCTTCTAAACTGGTTAAAACAGGAGTAACTCATTTAAACAATACGAAAAATTACATTCAGTCGGACATTTTTGACACACAAACACATTTTTTTTATTTTGTATATTCAAAGTAGCCTTCAAAAATGCCCCGCAGTATAGAAAATTTTCCAATTTTTTAAAAAAAGTGTCCTTACCTTTTTTGGAAAAAGTGGAACAATTTTCTATACTGCGGGGCATTTTTGACCCGAGAGCATATTTAAAATTCTCAATGAAATGATTTGAAATTAAGCTGCTTCATGTAATTGAAACTCGTTTATGCTTAGCTAAGAATAAAAAACCAAAACAAAATGCCAAATTCCATACAGTGGGGCCTTTTTGACCTGAGTATATAGAAATATTTATTTAAACCTAAGTGCAACAAATGTAATTTTGTTTGCTCTAAAGTATAAATTATGCTCGCTTATGAATACGAGCTGTTTTTGTTTTTATATTCGACAGTTATTAACCTTTTAAAAAACATTGGGCCATATATGACCCAGCGGAAAAATAATACAGGTATTTGTACGGTAACAAGTTTTGTGTTATAAAAATAAGTAGGGGATTCTGCAAAAAAAACACAAAACTAAGCCTACCTCAGAATTAGAACTGAAGTATAAAATATTGTAACTAGTTTATAACTAGTTTCAAACTTACCCATTCACAAAATAAAAAAAAAATTATCAAAGTAAATCTCATGGGTTTATAACACCCCAACTCAACGGTATTAATCGCAGCAAACGAAATTGTAGATTTCATCAAAACACCAAAAGATTTCATCAAAGCAGAAAACAAAATTACGCACAGCACTCAGCTTAGCTGGATGTGAGAACTTTTTAGATTTGACTGTCCCAACGCGCATTATTAAATTCTAAACGCACAAAATTTAACATCTCCGAAATCAAATCAAACCAATTTCGCTACGATATCCCCTTGATCTTGTTTTGCTTACAAAGTGTGCAGGGTCTGGGTGAGTCTATGTGTGTGTGTGTGTGTGGTGATCCCTCTTTAGCGACAATTAAAGCATGGAAAAATATTAACAAATGATGCGAATAAACGGTTCAACACACACGCACATACAAATGTCTATACCAATGTTAGCAAATAATGAAACACTTACAACAAAAAAAGTACACGATCTATCCAAATTGAGGTACCAAAAAGTAAAGAAGCCTTTTCCCAAACACAAATATTGACTTCATTCACACGGGAATTTCTCGCAAACATCACACAGCGTGCGCATAGCTAAATACATGCCTAGTAGGCACAGCAAAACCACCAACACCAGATCAACTATTTTTGCGTACACACGCATTTACATACATACTCGTACATAGGCATTACGCACATCAACCACTAAACATCAAAAATATGCCAGTAAGCAATGACAAAAACAATAAGAAGAAGTACAAAAACAGCAAAAAGGTATTTACAACAATTGTAGTAGTAGACAACAACACAACCTTCAACAGCACCACCACCAAAAGCAAACAACAATAACAACAGCTGTCGCTAATACAATAAGCATAGCAATCAAAAAAACCAACAATGCGTACAATGTTTAAGCAATTGCCGATAATTTTCCAAAAGAAATCCCGGAAATCCCGACTCTGAGTGGCACAGTCAAATAGTGTTTCATATTCAAACACTTTTACGTGTTAAATATTTGTGTCTTCAGGCGCTGGTAGACATAACGTAGATACACACAGACATCGACGCGCTCATCATTGTCATGTGGCAGGTACTTTTTCAAGTATGCTTGAAGACTGGAATTCATCGAATTGGATAGCCGACAGGAAAGGCAATAAGAACAGGATGAGGGTGCGCAGTTCACTAAAAGCAAAGAAATAAATTCTTCAACCCTTATGATTAGCGGAACGGGAAAAGTGTGGACAATGCATTGAAGTATTATATTTGGCGCTGTCTAATATGCTATATTTAAAACAAGAAAAAATAATGCATGCAAAAACAAAAAAAAAAACTTGAAAAGAAATCTCAGACAAGGGGTGTTGCAGGATTTCATTAAATTCGCTACAAGTTCAAAACGCATTGGTATCACTCCCTTGCTAAGCCGGCTTTTATAACACCAAAATATATATTTTCTGCTGCAGTAGCTAAATTTTTACTATGCGTATGTGAAGACTGTATACAGTAGCTTACGGTCGAAATGGTGCAACAAATTTTTTTTTTTTTCAAACTTAAAAGACCACGCTCTTATATTCTTAAAAATCATCTTATTTGAAATGTCTGAGCGCGTATTCGTAGAGAACGTTATGTGCAATTAATACTTATGCTTAATCATAGAACATATTTTTTTGTTGAGTAGTGTAACGTTGAAGGAAAAATTTTAAAGAAAGCGTGTAAATTTTCGATAAAAAACGAATATTTCTTAAATTCTTTATTAGCTCTTCGAATCAGTGAAAAAATTTCGATTTGTTTTTCGGCATTGATAATAGCCAACTTTTTTCGTAAGCACTTAGCGACTTGTGAATAAAATAACAAAATGAAATTTTTTGTCCAAATTTGAAATTTGCTTTGAAAATCGAATGTGAATTTGTCGCTTGGCGGTAGCGAACAAAGTTGTGAGCGCTTATAACTGTGACTGCTGGCTCATTTTTTTGTTGCTAATTTTTTTTTTTTTTTAATGTATTTAGGCGAACAAAAAAATTGTATCTATCATCGAAACAACTAATAAAAAAAGGCCCACGTTTTCTCAAACGTAAAAAAGGTCTCAAAATTTAAAAATTTTAGTAAAAAAAATTAAAAGAACTATTCAAAATTTTTCAAAAATTTAAGAAGTTAAAATTGAAGTGCAACGAAGCATAAACAAATTTTATGAAAACATTTAATTTTGAAAAAATTTTTTCAAAACTTTTCAAAAGTAACTAAAGCCCTATCAATAATTGTGACACTTGAAGGATATCTAGTTTTATTATTCCATTTCATTAACATTAGCTGAATTTTTATCAAAACTAAAATTCTAAAAAAAATAAAAAAAATTTCTTCTAAAAAGCGTGAAAAATTTTAAGTTTTGAAGCTTAAAATGGAAAGTTATTTAAGTTTTACCTTGTCTTTTTTTACATTACTCGCAATAAAAAAGAAAAACAAAAAAGTTGCATGTAAGGAAACCGAAACATCGCTTTTATTGTTTGTTTGACATACTGGCAGTAAAAAAATTATAAAAAAAATTTTAATTTTTTATGAAAAGTTTAGATTTACTATGAAATTCGATAAGTTTTGTTTATGTTAATTTTGTGAAAATCTTTTTAAAACTTTTTAAAAGTAAGAGAAGCCTTCTCATTAAATGTGACAATTTACATTACATTTACATTACCTAACATTAACTAAATTTTTGTCAAAACTAAAATTTTAATATAAAAATAAAAAAATTTTCTTTTAAAAGGCTTAAATATTTTAAATTTTTAAAACTTAAAATGGAAAAATTTTAAAGTTTTACCTTGTCTTTTTTTTATAAAATTTTCGTCAAAGGTTTTTAACCTGCTAACGCAAATATCTAAAAAATTTGTATTTTTCAAAATTGAAAATTTTTTTTTAATTCAAATTTTTTAATACATAGAATTCATAATTTTTTTAAAACTTAAAGTTTTTCAGTGTTAAAAATTAAAAAAAATTTCTTCTGTTGGAATATTGTTACTACTTAGGTATACTTACCAGAATTAGTTACCAATTTTGTCATGCACTGTATACACACCTCGTCCTTCCGCGCGCTCTCTCTCTCTCTCTCTTCAAAAACTGGTTGCAATAATTCACAACACTCGCACACCATTTCCTCTGCTTTGTCATGCTCTGCCACCTCGTTTGTCTCGCTTTGCTCACACACGTTCCTAGAACATTTCAAACAAACGCATATCTGCCCTCTTGTTGTAAACTCTCTTTCTCTTTCTCTTACCACGCTCCCATTATAATGCACATAAATTGTTTACGTACAAACCTCGTAATAATCATGTTTTAGTTTTTTTTTAAATACAGGAGCATACATACACACATATTCAATGATTAATACGATTTTCAGTTATTATTACATTTTATAATTACTCCAACTCTCACATAAAACGAATTTTGTATTGGTTTTTTTTGGCTCTTCAAATGCATATTATTACTACTAAACAACAACCCTGTCAACCCCATTTAACTAATATGTTTGTATTTTATATGTATGTATTTATGTTTTGTGAAGAAAAAAAAGAATGTTGCGCATTTAATAATAACATCAAATAAAACAAATTTCATCCCTCCAGTCAAGCGTCAACCACCGTTACACAACGTAATGAGGGCGCGCTTGAACTGTGATACGTTACATATGTAACACCCTGTAACACCCCATTATTCACTGCTCCCTGACAAAAAAACAAACGGCGTTGAGTTTATGACGGCTACATACATACACATAAGGGTTAAATATAGCATTATTGTGGACATACAAACCTTAATGTCCACCACTTTTTCTACATCGCTCGTTTCACATTTATTATTTATGTCCGTAGTTTGAAGGTGGACAGCGAAAAATGGTTATGTGTATATAATTTACACTCAATTGCTGTGGTAGCAGTTTATTGAAAGCTAATAAACGTTTGTTTAAGCGCAATATTTATACTTGAGAAATTTATTAGCGAAGTGGTATGCTTGAAAAATTATTTTCACAGTCTTAAAAGACTGCTTGACATGTTGAAAGATTTAATTTAGTTTTGTTGTATTTTTATGCAAATAGGGGGCTGCTTGCTTGTTCTTGATTCTAACTTAGTTGTTTCAAAATGATTAAGTGTAGACAGGAAATTGCTAATTCATATACAATTTTAAAATAAGTGAAAAGTGTGAACACGGACTTATACAAAAAGTAATTTTTTTGTTTTATTTTCTTTCTTTCTTAAATATATTTAAATAGTAGCAGAAACTGATATATTATAACTTTTAATCCATTTTAAGGTTTATAAAAATAGATCAATGAATCGCAATACTCTAAAAAATTGGGGAAAAGTGTGCACATGGACTTGGAAAAAATGTGTTTTTGTTCTTTTGTTAATACATTTGAATACCAAGATAGCCTAGATATTAAAACTCTGACTCCATTTTCAAGTATACCAAAATAAACGAAAGAATCGCAGTACACTCAAAATCAGGGGAGAGTGTGAAGATGGAATTATAAAACAAAAAATTATTCGAACGATTTTTCGTCATCCCTTGTCAAATTTGGTTTTGAGACAAACCGGTTTCGGCGTTGTGCCATCATCAGTGTCTCAAAACCAAATTTGACAAGGGATGACGAAAAATCGTTCCAATATACATCAATCATTCACCCTGTCGGAAAAACAACACAACAAAATAAAACAAAAAATTATTCAGTTTTTTTTTCTTCTTTTTTAAACATATTTTAATAACAAGAGAGCCCAGAATATTATAACGTTGAATCCATTTAAGTTTAACAAAAGCAGATCAAAAAATCTCCAGACTACCCAAAATTTGGGAAAAGTGTGAACGTGGATTATTAAAAAATTATATACGTTTTAAGTGTTTATATTTTCAACTCTCTGTGCATCTTGATCTAGTAAGTCAAAATTAGATATTATAAAATTTGATGGATAATGAAGTCTATCAAAAATAACGCAATTATTGAAAAGTGTGAACATCGCCTAAACAATTTTTCATATTAAAAAATTTATAAAAATATTTTTATACACTTTTTTCTAATGTTTATAAAAATTTTAAGTAATACAGCTAAGTTATTGCTTAAATTAAAAAAAAAAAAAAATCATAAAAGCAGGGTTATTGCTCTACTACAATTTTTTACAAAACTGTGAACTTGGACTTATATAATTTTCCACCAAAAAATTTTTTCTCGCGCTAATAATTGAACATTCGAAACTTAGCAACACACCCATATTTCACAGAAAACACTTTGCTAAATTTACATTCATTGCTTTCTCAATTCCATTACCAACAAACAACCACCCCCCTAACATTTAACACCCATTTTCCAACTTCACGCGGCGCTAACCGTTACACTTCTCCATTGGGATTACTTTATGCGCTTTTTAATAATTTTTTTTTTTTTTTTTCGTTCAAATTCAACTTCTCTTTTTAAGTAATTATACTAAGAACTTTATTACATTTAAATATGTAAATACAAACACGTGTTTGTACATATAAACAGTCAGTCAATTACAAAAGTGCTTATAACATTTGACATTGTTGACAGTTGTGATGATTATCGCAGCTAAAGTCGCATGGCTCATGCAGACAAATCCGATTTTTCTGTTTGAACGAAAGTCACGTATTCACAGTTGGATATCGTGCGAGTGAGTTTGGTGGCACATTTTATATGACCATTCTATCAATTATGTAGAGCAGATTGTAGAAGGGTCTTAAGTCAAACGTTTTTTTAATTTACTTGACTTTTAATTAAAGCGCATAAATATTTGAAATGTTTGATTTTACACAGTATGTATGTAGTTTTGATTGACAAAGCGTCATGTTAAACTATTTGAGTGATTAAAGCTTGATTAAATTAATGATTTGCTAATTAAAAGATATAAGCGGGAGCTGTAAAATTAATAAAGTGGCACTAAGGGCAAATAACCTTTTACAGTTTCCAACATCAGCAATTGAGTTTTGGTAACGAATGACTTAAATTAAGCTTTCGTCAAAAGCTTCGCGTGAAAGCCTTTACAAAATTGTTAAAACTTTAAATTAAAAGCTTTAAGAGCTTTCGCTATATATTCGTCAATCAGAAAGCACATTTTATGCCTCTCATATATATGCAAGAGGGAAAGCTTTTTATTTTGAAAACGCATTTTTAGTGAAAACTTTGTCTGCAAGCATTTGCAGCAAACTTTCAAATAAAAGCTCCAAGCTTTCATTACAATATATTTACATAACTTTCTGTAGAACTCGGAGTGATTTGAGTATTTATTTATCAAATCTAAAAGTTTTTACTAACACTTGTAAAATCCAATAGAAAGTTCATATAGTGTACAGAACCGCAAAAAAATTAAGAAAAAAAAGTGAAGCTTTAACCTACAGAAATCTCAGGCCAAAAGCTATTATTGGAGACTAACAATTAACAAAACTTCTTGTAAACCTTTTAAGAGTTAATTTGGCGTGCTTTTTCACTACAATGAGGCTTAAAGCTCCCTGTGTAAAAGCGCAAAAATCTCACTCGATTCGAAAAAAAATAAAGCTTCTACAAAAAAGCTTTCTGCCCACTTTTTTAGACACAAATTAGTATTTTTGACTGTCAGAATTGCATATTACGATACAAACTTATAAAAGCTTTTATATATAGCATAACGCTTTATTTTGAAAATTGCACTAGTTAAATGTTAAGCCAATTTTTTCACAGGCATCCTTCAAAATTATAATGTTAGCAAAAATATAAAAACTATGTGAATAGTTACATCGCGTAAGTGCGATTAATCACTTTAATTTTTGGTTGATTTAAATATTGATTACTCAAGCGAACTACCTACTCCATTAATCAAAATTTATGATTAATCGAATAGTCTAGTAATAAAATATATGACTTATTAAAATTTTGATTAATCGATTTTTTCATTACCTAAACATGCTTGCTGCTTGATTAACTAGAAGTTTTAAATACCTGATTATTTGAGTAATTGAACAAATGACTAATCAAAATTTTTACTCAACGGGTTAGTTTCTTAAATTAAGCAAAAATATAAGCAGTCAATTAATTTAGTTAAAAAAAATATGATTAATCTTTGATTTTGAATATTTGGAAAAATATTAAAATTATCTTGAATTAGTATCGGATTAATCGATAAGTCTAGCAGTAAGAGATTATACTAACTAAAATTTTGATTAATTGCTTGTTAGATCACTTAAGCATACTTGCTGCTTGATTAACTAGAAATTGTAATACCTGATTAATTGTGTAATTGACCAAATGACTAATCAAAATATTTACCTAAGCGAATTAGCTTCTTGGTTAATCAAAAAATATACACAGTCAATTAATTTAGCTAAAGAAAATGTGACTTATCTTTGATTTTCAACATTTGGAAAAATATTAAAATTAAATTAAAACCTTCTTGATTAATCAAAAATTTAAATTAATTGAACGCAATTTAACTGGTCACCCTAGTATGCATTTATCTGCAATATCTGCTACAAACGTATGTGCATACAAGCAAGCTTTTGCGTAGAGAAATAACTAACCTAACTAATCTCAAGCGTTATATGTCTGATCAAATAATCAGCAACCAACTGCAACCACTTTAAACTGGTTACTCAATCAAATGAATAGCAATAAGTTGTCGTATAGAAAATAAGATACATATGTATGTATGCTTGTTCTATGTGCACATATACATGTGTATTTATTAATAGAAAAAATGTGTTGGCTGGTACGTTTTATATACATTTTATTTGAAACTTTTTCAATGATATTTTGTTTCCTCTGTTAACTTCATTAAGCGTTAAAGCTCTAGAAAAATTAATATTTTCTATCTATCGTTTATTATTATCTAACGGAAGCGACTATGCAGAAAGATAGAGCAAGAAAAAAAATATTTGATTTATAATCAAGTACGAAGCGTAGGTATGCTTGCACACATACAAACAGAATAAAAGTTGGACACATAATAACAAAAATCGTTTAGTTAACTTCACTTAAAAGCGTATAAGCAAGTTATGTGCGGGAGAGTAAAACCAACGCCTGACACCAAGAAGACGTAGTCATTTGGACGATACAAACAAGTTGATATAGAAACCCAAAGCCATACTTTGTTATTAATTGTTGTTATTAATTGTTATCTTTGTAAATATGTTTATATGTATGTAGGTATTTACGTACGGATGTATAATTTTTTTTGGTTTTTTCCACGCCACCAAGCCTATTTAATAATATCACTTCTATACAAAACTTTTTACCTACATTATCGTTCACATGCCCTTCACACTTTCCGTTTTAACCTGTTGGTCCAACAATATTACCTTGAGACATTTCCATATCTCTGCAGGTGCTTGTATCTTCTAAATGAAAAGACACAAAAACGGTAATGAGCTATTGAACAAATAAATATTTGTGTGTGTAGTCAAAATAACCATGTGATAAGCTTTGTCGAGCTGCATATTTTAACAACCCAATTAATTATTGCTATCTATAATAAAAACACATATATTTATCACAGCCCCCACTACAGGTGGCAAACTGACGATGAGTGGGCTCTTAGTGTCTAATTGGTGAATTCAGATATTTTTGTTTTTTTTTTTCTATGCAAATGAAAAGCTAGGCTGTGGAAATCGTTGTTGTAAGCGACAAATATCTATGCAGGCCCTAGAGTTGAGTTTTTTCTAGCTTCGTAAGGAAGTAGTGTTGCAAAAGCTGCGTCTGTGTAGATAAAGCTTTCGTAATATTATCAAAGTTTCAGTCTCATTACATTTTAAACTTATCAAAGACTCAACGTTTGCACAAAAGAGTTAAGGGCCCTTGCATCGCACACATTTTTTTGTGTTTTTTATTTACTTTGAAATCTTGGAAGCTTTAGGTGGTGACTCGAAAAACCCAGTACGCAAGCTAAAGTTAAAACAAGATTTGCATTAAACTACAATACTTTTCGCAAAAATCAATTGGTGGGGTGTTTCAAACAAAGCTTTTCTAAAACTCTGAAAGCTTTTAGCTAGTAATAACCTTAAAGCTTTAGTTTGTGCTTTTAAATTTCAGTATTAAGTTGAAGCATGAAAACTTAAGCTTTTTGCAGCTTAAGCTTCAACAACTGTTATCAAAAAAGTTATGCGTGATTTTCAAACAACGCTTTACTGTCATTGTGAAAGCTTTTCACTTCAAACAAGCTTACACAGTTTGATAATGCTCAATCTCTACTCTTAGTATTATTAAACAAATTGCTTTTCAAAAACTGTACCTTCATGCAAAGCACTTTACGTGCATTAAAAGCTTTAGCTGTTAAAGCTTTCGGAATATTTGACATGATTTGGCGTAGTGCTGCTATAATTTTAGCAACTAAACATTTTTTATCACGAGCTTTAAAATAAAGCGCTGCTGAGTTTTTGGAAAATATAATATCATTATTAACAAAACTTTTTAAATGTGATTTAGGCTATAAAGCTGTCATTCATATAAAAAATTTCATAAAAGCTTTCACGAAGGATAAAGTTGTTTGGGACCGAAATTAACAACAACATTAAAAACAGAAATAATAATAAAAACCAGCTCCGGATATGAGAATACAAACAACCATTTTGCAGACACTCACTTAAAAAAGCTCCACTTTATAAAAAAAGTTCTCACCAAAAAAAAAATCTTGAATTCACACATGCCACCTATCTACATAGTATTTCCTGATTCAATCACATGTCTTTAAAGTCAAATAATATTTTTTTCTTTTGGAATGCGGACATATTTCTTAGAATTCTAAAAGCAATAACAAAAAACAAAAACAGAAAGAACGAACAAGAAATACTAACCATACAGATAGCAAACTCAAAATAATAATTAAAATGTTACAAAGTTGAAAATAACAAACAGTAAATAATAACAGTAAAAGCTGTCATTTATGATTGACTAAGTAAACAACATACGGAAAATAGCTGAGCGCTAAAGAACTAGTAAGATAGCACGTACATATACAACTAACAGTTATTGATTAGCTAAAATTTGTAGGCGGCGCGCTTTCAACACCGAAGCGTTTTTATTGATTATTTTTAAGGGTAGACAGCTTCTGAGTTTTATGAGAGAAAGCTTTATGAAAATTTGTTATACGTCATGTTACAGTTAAATAAAAAAAAAACCAAAAGAAAGCGTGGAGGACGTTTGGTGTTTATAGAGACGTAATCGTGTCTAAGCGTGCCAACTTAGAATTTTTTTTAGCTTTGTTAGCAAATACTTAGCATAATCTTTTAGTAAAATTTTTCAAATCAAACAATACTGTAAATGAATTCATAAAGCATATTTTTATAATTTTACTATGCAAATATGCGGCAACCCTAAATAATTATTTTAATACTATTTATATTTTCTTCCTTTTTTTGAATTTTTGAAACGAAAAGTTTGCTGAAACTGCTTAAGATCTTAAACATTTTGCGTTACCTGGTATTTTGTTACATTCCAACTCTAAAAAATTATCGCAAGTTTTAAAAAAATATGCGACTGACTTCAGAGAGTTTATTCAAAGAAGTTTAACTGATTTGTTTTCAGTTTACTTTTAGTTTCACTGATTAGTGAAAAAAATGTTCTTAAATATTTTTGTTTATTAAAAAAAATGTGACAACCCTAAATTTTTTTTAAAAAGTAAAACAGCTTAATGTTCAAAACATTCTTCATGGAAATTTTTACTCACAAACAAATGGAATTAAGAGTGTGCCGAATATCACTGTTTGTAGAGCAAATAATTTGCGAAAATTTTTTAGTTATTTTTTCCTTTTTTTGGAAAAATTGGGTAAACCTATCGGACATTTTTTTTTAAGAAATGTCTCGGAATTTATTAACAGCATTTTACCAGAAAATATTTTCGAAAATATATTGTTATTTATTTAGGTAAATGTGGCAACCCTAAAAAAATTATTGGAAAACAGCTTATTCTTCATAGAAGTTTTTACTAAACAAATGATAATAAGTGGACTCTAAATATAATTTTTCATGCAACAAATAATTGCCCAGAATTCTCTTATTTTTTACACTTAGTGGTAACCCTATACATTTTTTAAGAAAACTGGGCAACCCTCTGTGAATTTTTTTTTTTTAAGCGGTTTTAAATTAATTAATTTTTAAATAAATATTTCCCCTGCTATTATCGAATTTTTTAATTTAAAAAAAAGAAAAGAAAAAAAATTACAAATTTGTATAAGTCCTAAGAATTTCTAATCAGCTTACTATTTAAAACCATAATAGTCATTACAAATATGACACAACTATGCTACAGAAATCATAACTTCTATCTCTATCTCTATGGCGCGATATACAACAGGTATATCATCATAAACCTCCTAAGAGATTTTTGCGCCAAGCTTCTCTTCCAATTTGTGGTGTGCCGATTTGAATTTTCCCTACAAATTGGTGGGACCTACAGTTTTTTCTTATAACTTAGAAACAGAAAATGTTAAACTATATGACAACCTTTAAAAATTTCAAAGCTTTCTGTGCACTACTTATAATAATAATAATAATAAATATATTTTTAATATTACAAACTATTTTTAAAAGCAAGCACATCTGGTAACCTTGATAAATTTTTGGCTTAGAGAAAATTATGAAATTTTAAAATTTTTCTAACTAAAACAATTTCATACAACCCTGGTAATAAACGATATTTTTGTTATTTATTTCTATTTTTTTGTTTTGTTTTTTTATCTCATTTCACGTAAATCGTAATTTGCACTCGTTTTGGCTTGCTTCTATGCTTATCAACGTACGTTCTAATCACATGACTGACTATGAATTCCTCAAAGCCTTCGTCATTGGGTTGCGCGTTTTGATTAGCGCACTGCTACAAACTCGTGTTTATTATTTAGACACTAAATAAAACTACCAATAATAATTACGAAATTAATTTTATAGATTTGATTTGATAGAGGGCGCATATGCGTTTGTTATATGCGCGCCCACTATGCTAAAGCTAAAAGCCAGTTCATATTTATTTACTTTTACATATGTATGTATGTATGTATGTAGGTAAATAGCTAGTAATTATGTGTTTAGTAGACAAACAAATGGAGCGTGTAACGAGTTGTAATTGTCATTACATTTATATAGACAAGTATATATGTATATACACCCCTGCATATATAACCTTTATTATGTAAGATCATGCATATTTTTATATATATACATATATATATAAGTACCTATGTGTATTAATTTTAACCTTCATAAGCTTTGAACTAACTGACACCGTAGCCGTAGATACTCTTTTTATTTTTGTTAAATTCATTCTAGTAGCTGCTCTTGTTTGATTATTTGCTTGCTTGTTTTATCCTCCTTTCCCTTTGCCGCACATGTTCTATGGAATCACACTAAATTTTCTTATCAGCGCGCCATGAAATTTATATATAGCACAAACACACATACATACATACAAACGCAACTGCCGTGAATTTTTTTAATTTCATATGTGTAGGTGTACTATGTCTGTGAAAGCTGCAGTCTGCCTAAAGCTTCTTTTCGCTAATTATGACACTTGTAAATAAGCAAAGACTAATTAAACGAATTTAGGTGCTGTGCGCACAATTAATATTTTTTTTTGTTTTATAGTCTTTTTTTTGGTTGTACATACATACATATGTCTAACTCTTCGGAGTTTATAAAAAGCTTAAACTGTGATTTTGATTGGCATATTTGACTTCTTTCCATAATTTTGGTACAGTTCATAAAAATCGTTTAGTGCCAACAATAAATTAATTTATCATTATTATTTGGTAGTTGTTTATGTTGGGTGTAAAGTAATTTATTTATACAGTTAAAAAAAACAATTAAAAAACCAGGAAACCCGTTTTAAGGGTAACAATAAAATTACTTGGTGTGTGGAAGGTATGAGAAATGGAGAGGGAAAACGAGACAGACGTCGGAATAATATTTAAAAATATTATTTTAAACCGAATTATTGCATATTAACTTTTAACAGAAAATTTTCGTTTTTTAGCTAAAATGTATCGATTATTTTGTTACAAAATATATCGATTATTTTTACTTGTTATGTATTTGATATTATCATGCGACATTTTTTGATAATTTTCTTCGCAATTTGTTTCAAATATATCGATTACTTTGTTACAAAATATATCGATTATTTTTATTTTTTATGTATTTAATAATTTCATGCTATGTTTTGATAATTTCGCTTTTAAATTTTGTTTTCGCGTTAAATATATTGATTATTTTGTTACGAAAGATATCGATTATTTTGATTTGGCATGTATTGGATATTTTCATGCGACATTTTTTGATTATTTAACTTTGAAATTTGTTTTCACGATAAATATATCGATTATTTTGTTACAAAATATATCGACTATTTTTATTTGGTATGTATTTAATATTTTCATGCCATATTTTTCGATTATTTTGCTTTAAAATTTGTGGTTACGAATTATATATATTACTTTTATTTGGCATGCATTGGATATTTTCAATAACCATTTTTCGATTATTTTGCTTTTAAATTTGTTGGCGATTATTTTTAAACGAAAATTACTAATCTTCTTTTTGCAAAGCTAATGGCTCATTTTTAGTTGAAATATATTTTCATGTGAAATTGTGCAATTTTTTTTCTTTAGAGATATCGATAACTTTTGAATTTTAAAATATATCGATTGCATGCATAAAATATAGCTTTAATAACTTCGATTCAAAGAAAATCTTTATTAATTAGAAAATTTTTTTTAAAACGATATGCAATTCAAATATATTCTTCTGCTTCAAATAATAGCCTTACTAAAATATTTTGTATACAAAACTTAACTAAGGATCACAAAACACAGCAAAAGTTAACAAAAAGCTAGTTTTAAAAAGCAATGCTAAAGTCATCGTTAAATTGTTTAAATTTATCGATCATTTTTATCTGAAAATTTTTAGCACGCCCATACAAATTTATCAATAACAAACAAAAGCGCTACGAAGTTCATTAAGTGGAATGGATATACTCGTATGTTGAAATTTATCGATTATTTTTAAATTTAAATTTGAAAATAATTATTTTGATCGACAAGCGAATTTTTAAAGGAGCAAAAAATCGTGTCTCTTTAATAAAATATTTTTAAAAATATTTATAATTTTCGTTAGAAATGTCTATCGATAAACAGTTTCTCGCAAAACTTGTGCAAAATATTGATAAAGGTTTTCCATGCGTTTGAACGTTAAACGGCAACAGTTTTTAAAATGTCTGTTTGTTGCTTTTTTTCGCTAAAATAACAACAACGATAACGTTGACACACGTGCCGATTTAATAGAGAATTTCAACTTACAGATCTAAATATCGAAAAAATCTAACAATATTTGCTTTCATTAAAAACTAATATATTTACGACTTTTGTTTCCAACTTAGTACGTTTGCATTTCGCGCCTTTTCTTATCTTAAACCAACAGGCATAAGCAACTTTGATTACGTTCAATAGTGTGTCAACATAGCCCCGCGTCTATAACCTTGGCTAGTCACATGTTCACCATTGCACCTTACGCTTTGCTCACCCCTTTTCTAACTTTATATACATTAGCTAATATACAACTATATACGAGTATACATACATACCAACAAGTATTAACTAAATTTTATAACCCTTATACAACACTTGAAAACGCTAATAAATCGTTTTTAAAGAAATTTCCAAAGCGTTCGAGTGTTAAACAAAATGTTAAAAACAAAAATTAAAAATAAACTTTTTTAATTGTTTTTAACTGTTTTTCTTGCAAATTTGCGCTAGCACTACAGTACGTATCTCAGTTATTGGCATAACTTGAAAGCGTTATTTGGTGGTAAGTAATAAAAGCGCGATGTCAGTGTATAGCTCCTCCCCGCACAGCAAGGCATTTCGTTACGTATACGCACTGTAGCACCACACTACTTCTCAGTGGTGCAGCTTTTTCTTTTCGTTTTTTTGTATTGTCATGCATCTAACGAACGACTGACAAGCGTTTGGCTGTTAGTTAGTCAACGCAGCAGTTAGTTTGTCTGTCAATCACATAATTCATACTAGAAATTATCATTGAATAATAATATTTTATTGTGCTTTAGTATGTTTTACTATTGTTAGCTTGTAAGTAGGTGTAAGTGTACTAGTTAGAGCGACACGACGCAGTAAATAAATAAGTGTTCATTATTGTGTCGCTATGAGATAAGTTATAATCAAAATTAGTACGTTTTTCCATATATGAATGCACATAAATAACGAACTGACGTGTTTACAGAAGCTGTTGCTGGGTCGCTCGAAAAAAATTTAAAATATTTGTGCACGTGAAAGCGTCCCTGAAGAGATGAATTGGAACATTTTTTTCAAATCCCTTAAGCGGCTAGGTTTACTTAGCTGAAAATAGTTAGTTTTTTTTCCAACTAAGCTGAAACTGGTTTCTTAAAACTGACTACAAAGTAGTTATTTACAACCCAGTTTGTAGCTAGTTGCTCGATAGAAACAGTTTTTTTCTTTCTTTCTTTTCTATTCAATTGTACAATGCGCAATTCAGCCCCATAAAGACCAAATGATGCTACAGTAAATAAGCTACTTGAATTGTCTACGTCATACAAATGAAAAAGAATATCTTAACAGCCTTAGCTTGGTTTGAGTAAAAGCTAATACAAATAATAATTGTCAATAAGGCTTAAGAGCGCAAAAGTACTTGCAAACCTATGTCTTTATACATTTGTACAAGTCACAATATGCTAAGGCAACACAAAAGATTTTCCATAGACAATTGCAGAGTGTGCTTGAGCAAACTGAAGTCTAAGAAATAAAAACTCAAAGCGCCAATTTCACTTTGAAAACGCTAAAATATAAAATGTAAAATCATAAGCGCAAGTACATAAAGGGAAAGTAACAAAGACATTTGATTTTTATTTGATATAATACAATGGCTCTTAAAAATGCATACTCATCAAACATGTACTCAGAGGGCATAAAATTGCCTATATGAAAGGAGTTTAAGAGCGTGCGTAGGTTAACCTGCTTGCGGAAGTACACAAAGCTTCAAGAAGTATTGAATTTTAAATAATTTAAGTTGGAAAATTGCTTATCATGAATGTAATTTGCGTCTGAAAACTGTGTAAATATATTAGGCGTGCTTTAAATAACTTTCAAAGTGTTAAAGCAATATTTTGACATGATTTGGGTATTGCGCACAGAATTTCCTACAGGGTAGCAAATTTTAAAAAAGCTTACTACATAAATTTAAAGTTAAGATATCATCGAATGAATCATATTTGAAACTCTGTTTGGTTTGAAGACGTGAAACAAATATTACGCACAACGCAAAGAAAGCTTTCACAAAAAAATGTTGCTCAACAGGTGGCGCTGCAGTTGAGTTTTACTAAAAATTCTATTCCAGTTTACATGATACCCATAATAAATACATACTCAAAAGGCAGATGAACGCTTGTAAAAATATATTTTAAAAATAAATGTTTTCTTACTAAAAAAGAATTATTCTTCTTTAAAAAATGTGTCGCTAGTTGTCACCCAAATCTAAAATTTTTTGGAAATCATATTTCTGTTGCAATCAAAAGCATATTTTGAAAGCTTTCAAGCTTATATATATAAAACGAATACTGCCAACGCGCAGAGAAGGCGGTATTTATTTTTAAAACACTTCTTGCTAGGTCGCGCTGAGAAGTATCAGTTTTGTTGACCGCTAGATGGCGCTGAATTCCAAGAATGCTTATTACATTTAATTTAATTTGTATCAAATGCGGAGCTACTGCTAGTAACGGAAAGGTTAATAAATTTAAAATAAATAAATAAAACTGGCAGAAATACTCTGTTTGAGAAATATGGCCACTAGGTGTCGCACAAATCATCGATATGCTATAAAGAGCATTTGTGGACTGAAGCAAACTTTCTTTGCTACTAAAGCATGCAATATTCATACAAAATATTGTGATTTTGATTTCTAATGGATGTTAGTGTTGAGAGCAGAGGCAATGCCTTAAAAAATAATACCGCTAGATGGCGCTAAACTCCAGAAATGCTAAAAAGCGTAATTCTGTTACAATTTGATTTATATCTGAAATCAAAACTTAAATATACCAAAATTATGTTACTTTTGGAACAACTAGAGATGCATATGAAAGCCGAAAAAGTGTGAGAAAGTAAATTTAAATAAAATGAGTGATAGTGCTGCGAGATGTGCAGTTTATAGGCAGTTAGTGGTGAACTTTTTCAATAGGCCTACTGATACTTGAAAAAATAGGTTAAAATTTGCAAAAAGTTATCATTATCATACACACTTGAGGTCAGAAATTAATAACAAACTACCTTACAAATAGAATCTACCTTACAAATGCAATAAATCTACCTCAATATTAAAGCATTATCTACAACCCCAGTTTTTTGCACATGCAAAATTTAAAAGTATTTTTTTCTAACTAAATTCAATACATTTCCACAGCTTTCAGCATCCCTATGGCGCGCACAAAAATTCAGCAAAAAAAAAATACAAACAAATTTTAAATACTAAAAAAGCGCATAAAAACCTTAACAAATGCTTTTTTAGCTCGCTAATAAACAAACAAACAAAAATCGCAGCTTGAAAAATAAACTACGCTCACAAAAATTATGATGTACATATGTACCTAGTATTTGCACATTTTGCGCTAGCAGCGTACATAAGGCACAAGTAACCTTATTTCCTGAAAAAAAAAAATAAAAATAGATGGCATCAAAAAATTTGAATAGAAAATGCACAACCCAGACTTGCTTTATTTTGCGCAACCAAAAAGTGGCGAGAAACATTTTTACCATTTTTAACCATTATTTTTCATTCCCTTACCACATAGTGCTTCCCTTACACGGTCGCATAAAAAGCGGAAATTGTCACAAGTCGGCACAGAAAAATTAAAAAAAAAAAATTATGAAAAAATATTTGCACTCACACCAAAGCGAAGGCGAATGAATGACATGCAATGTGGTGTGGGCTGTATGAGCATACAAGTGAGTAGCGTTTGCTGTGGTGGTGTAACAACAACAACAACAACAATGCCTACTACATGCAAACGCTTACAAAACAAAAAACCTATATCATGCCAATGCTATAACACCACCGCACCACAACGCGCTACAGCGTAGACGTTTTACAATCTCGGCAACTTGCCAATACACGAACTCACCGCCTCAACGACTCACCCACTCATGCTAGCATAACCTCCATGCTACTCAACTCAACTCAACTTCAACAACTCAATTGCATCCGGATATGGATTGAACAATTTTTATTTGCATTGTTGGGCGCAGCTAGCGTGCTACCGGCTGAGGGCTGCTTTTTGCTATAACAACTAGTAAACGGTTGTTGTTTTTCTTATTATTTTTATTGTTATTTGCTTTGATTTTTTTGTTCGTTTGCTGTTGTGCGCATAAATTGAAAGTTGCAAAAAAATAAAAATTTGTTTATGGAAAAAAACGCAAATATCCATAAGCCTTCAAAATCTATAATGAAAAACCGCGTCAACGACTTCCTTCCCTTAAAAAACGCGCAAATATGTTGCATGCATCATAGCATTGTAACACATACATATATGCAAATGTATAGATCGCAAAAGTGAGTACACACACAAGTGATTCAATATATAGATGCTGGCAAATGCATTTATTGACCAGCTAAAGATTTTCACTTGGGAAATGGATAGTTATTTTGTTGTATTTGTTTTGCTAATGAAAATGTATGTGTGTGTGTGTGTGTTTTTTGTTACTACTTTTGTTATTTCTGTATTGAAATATCAATGCATTTGTTGACTGGCCAGCTTCATACTCTACCTTTGGGCTGCCTTGTAGCCCGGTGAAGGTCTTTCTGCTCCATCTCCGTGACTTCCCTTTGCTTTAGCCTGCATTTGTCAGTTGTTTCAGCGTTCGATTGCAGATACTATTTCCATTTATGCGCTTTGTTCTGATTTTTGTTTTGTGTTTAACACATTGCCCTTTTAAGGGTTCATTTAATATTACCAGTTGATCGGTAGCTCTATTTTTTCAATAGGTTTGCGATTGCAAATGCTATATATATCTTTGTTGTATGTGTGTGTGTGTTATTGTACTGCCGCTGTACTGGGCTTTTTATGCAGTGTAGCACTATTTGTTTTGGTTGTATTTTTTGCTTTTATTGGATTTTCCACTGTTTTTATTTATTTATATTTTTGTTGGAACCCTGAATTTGTGGAATTTAAATTTTAGCAATTTGTAGGGTTGCATTTCAAATGAGAGAAAAGAGAGAGTCACTTTTCTTGTTTAGTTAAAGGCCCCTTTACACATTTATATATTCAAAAACATATATATATGAACATAAACGCATGGAGCAAAACATAAAAGACGTTAACTTTCAGGATAGTTTGCATTCTTATTTAAATGGCGTTAGATATATTACATATTTTATAATAATGTCGCGTTATTTTAAGTTATGTTAACTTATGTCATGTTATGTTATGCTATGCTATGTTATGTTGTATTATTTCACTTTATGTTATTTTTGTTTTTCTCCGTTAAATTATGTAATATGTTAAGTTTTCTCATGTTATGTTTTTTTGTGCTATGTTTTGTTATGTTATGCTTTGCTATCTTAAATTTTGTAACATTATATTTCATTTCGTTACAATATGTTAAGTCAGCTTATCTTAGGACTTCTTATGTTATTGTTATTGTTATGTTTGATATTTTTTTTTTTTTGTTATTTCCTATTATGTTATGATTTTTTGTTATTTATTTTATGTATATGTATGTTATGCTGTGTTACGCCACTCTTTCTTTCATGTTAGCCTATGCTGCGTTCTGTCAAACACGTAATGTTATGTTTTGTTATGTGCCACTTTGTTATATTATACTATTTCTTGTCATGTTTTATAATGTTGTGGCATATAAATTTTTTATATTATATTTATTGAATTATTGCATGCCCATTGTATGTTAGATTGGTTCAATTTTGCATTGTGTTGATATGCTATAAGTTTTCTACCTTTATATATTTTATTTCACTTTTTTATATTTTATTTTATTATATTTTACTTAATTTTTTTTTAATTTTATTTTACTTTGTTTTATTTTATTCTATTTTATTTGATTTGATTTGATTTGATTTGATTTGATTTGATTTGATTTGATTTGATTTGATTTTATTTTATTTTATTTTATTTGTTAATTGATATTAGAGGAAAAATTACAACGTTATGCACAGCGATGGTATGGGATGACATGTTTCGAAGTGCCCAACTTCTCATCAGACCCCTTTTCGGACACTGAGATACGAACCCAAGTGTCTGCACCAAAGCCGTTGTTAGAGTACTATAACAACTAAGCTATGATGCCCTGTAGCGTCACGATGCATTTTTCCTCAATATCAATTAACAAACCAAACATAAAAATTCGAGCTTTGCTCCAACAACAATCACCTTATTTTATTTTATTTTATTTTGTTTTATTTTATTTTATTTTATTTTATTTTATTTTATTTTATTTTATTATATTTTACTTAATTTTTTTTATTTTATTTTACTTTGTTTTTTTTATTCAATTTTATTTTATTTTACTTTATTTTATTTTATTTTATTTTAGTTTGTTTTATTTTATTCTATTTTATTTGATTTTATTTTAATTTATTTTATTTTATTTTACTTTATTTTATTTTATTTTATTTCATTTTATTTTATTTTATTTTATTTTATTTTACTTTATTTTATTTTATTTGATTTTATTTTATTTTATTTTAATTTATTTTATTTTATTTTATTTTATTTTACTTTAGTTTATTTTATTTTATTTTATTTCATTTTATTTTATTTTATTTTACTTTATTTTATTTTATTTCATTTTATTTTATTTTATTTTATTTTACATTATTTTATTTTATTTTATTTTAGTTTGTTTTATTTTATTCTATTTTATTTGATTTTATTTTAATTTATTTTATTTTACTTTATTTTATTTTATTTTATTATATTTTATTTATAGTAGTAGCTTATAATACTACTACTATATCTATTGCATATGTTGATTACGTTAGCCGCGTTTTCTGGTATGAGATAATAAGCTATAAGCACTACTAAAATTTGTACAGCAACTGTCCATAAAAAAGCGCATTGAAAGCAGTAAATGGCAAAGCATTAATAATGCATTCATATGTTGAATAATTTGTTTCATAAAATTCGTGAAAAGTAAATTTTAGTACATAAATACTGCAAATAAATTTGTTTATAGAGTTTGATCATATCGTAACACATATTCAATGAAATTTTACAGACTACATTTTTTTATGGAGCAGAATTCTAAATTTTTTTTCACTGCGAATATTTTTTATGTTAATACAAAAAAATAAACTCCTTTTAAAACATTATATAGAATTGTGCTGATAATTTTAATTTTTTAACGAAATTTCAAAAAAAATTCTTATTGCTGTAAAGTTAAAAAAAAAAAAACAAAATTGCAAGAAAAAGCGTAATGCGATTTAAAGAGATTTATTCATATTTAAGCAGTTCATAACAAACTGTCTACCAAAAAATATTTTTATATTGCATATATTATCTGTGCATATACATGAATGTTTATCATTTATATACCTACGTTTGTATGTCTGTGAATGCTTACATATTTGTGCCTATCTTTCAGCGCCCATTGATGATAAACGCTTGACTTGTCTACTTTTGTATACAAAAAATATTTTTGGCTTTAATTTCATTTATATGATATAGACGCTTATGCCTGTGCATAAGCACTTTGAATGCCCTCATCAAACAGACAGTCAACCGCAAGCTTAAACGTACGCACATTCATATGGAAATGTGTTTCAATTTATCTTTTATTTTTTTTTTTTTTTGGTACACTGCTGAACATTTACTTACTCATATTATTATTATTGTTGGTCATTGCATTCTGTTGATGACAGGATGACCAAATAAAAATTCGTAAGGACGTTAACGGTAGTGGTGGTGTGAGGTGTTGAAGATGCTTGCTTGAAAGGGGGCAACTGTAAATGTGAAAGAGTGTGGGTGTTGTGCAAACAAAAGTCAGTGCCACAGACAGTCATCGTATTTATGCTTGTATGGCTGTATGTATAAATAAACTTGTGGATATTATTGTTGTATTTCTGTTGGTATGTAGATATGTATGTGCTGTTATAAAGTGGCTTTTGAAGTGAATATGTTTTGTAATTAAACTACAAAAGTTTGTACAACCTTTTTCCTTATTACAAATAATATTATTAAGGGATGCGACGTGTGTCACCCTTGTTGCAGTTAATTTAATCACCCACACTTTTTGATTTAATGGGCAGTTTCTTAAAAGCTGAGAATAGAATTTATTTCATGTCCAAATATTTTGGGGTGCAAATGGCTTAAGTAATAAATTTTCTAAGAAGTAGGTTTGTGTGTAATATATTTTCTTTTTGTACGCTTAAGCTTTGATCTCTGATGGCGACTTTATTTTTAATTGCAACATCTCATGTAAGCTAAGTGTATAATAAAGCCAATTGTCCTCTAAGTTGATATCTTTGATAAAGTTGGTTCGAGAATTGACCTTCAACTGATTTGCCTTGCAATATAGTTTAATGGATTTTATAACATATGTTGGGGTCTTCCTTCAAGCAGTATGTTGGAGAACGTACGATGAGCGGAATATTTAGAAAAATAAACAGAGAGTCTGGAGCTTTAATCTCATCATACAAAGATAAGCCACACTAAAAGCAATGTTTTTCACCCTTCCCAATTTTCATAACCTTTGAGCTTTTAATTCGGTGTATGTGCCTTTCCCACATGCTAGTAAGGTAGTGTGTCGAAAAATCAAAATTAGAATACAAATCTGAAAGCTTTCAATAAAAGCTTTCTCCAAAAAGGCCTAAGTTCAGAAAATTATCCTTCAATTCACTTATATAATTTGTTTTGCGCAAAATATGGAAGTTTTTTAAACCATTTTCATAAAAGCTTCGAAAAGCTCTAATCTAGTGATTTCCATTTTAGAGAAAATTGCATTCATGCGACTTTCAAATGAATCGGCTCACTGCAGATTTTAAATTCCAATTAATTTTTAATTTTTTTTCTTCAAACATTTAGATTATATCTCATTTATTTGCAATTAGCTGTCCCCTTTAATAATCGTACGTTACGATAAGAGCTTAGTAAATAAAATTTGTTTAAAAAAAATCGCTAAATGTACACTGCTCCGCATCACAACATCAAGGGCGGAAAAATTAATGCGAAAACAATATACATAAGCAAATATTAGACATAAAGCTAACATATATAAGTATATACATATAATATAGGTATATATATATACATGTACATAAATATCCAAATGGCTGTAAAGTGTGAAAGGGAAGGGGGGAATCTGCTGTTTAGGCTTACAAAAATATTCCATACTTACAGTACTCCAACTCATAACATCGGTTAGCTATATATATAGTATATGTATGTCAATTTGTATGTACAAATATAAGTGTGAATGGAAATGTACCTTTGAATTAGTGTTGAATGGTTTTGAATTTTTAAGCAAACGGGTCTGAAGTGCACTGAGTATTTGGTTACAGCTCCGGTTTTAATTAAAGCTTGATCTGGAATCACAGGCTCATTTTGCGGAAACTGTTCAACATATATTGCTAGAAGTTTCTAACTGCTTAAACATGTTTAGAGTTTTATTACGATTTATTAAAAGAATTGAATTAATTTAAGAACTACTCAAAAGATTTGACTTGCTTTCATTGGTTTGAGTGTAGTTGTTATGAAAAATAGAAGTCTCCAGTAGAGGGCGCTGTGGTTGATATGTATCCAAAAATGAGATTTCGATCACATAACAACGGCTGAGTAGAAAATTACACTATATCAAAATATTTTTTCAAAAATCCCTACCTTAAATTTTCTTTTTAAATGACACCCTTTCCTGAAATTGAGTTCAAGAACAGCCGCTATCTAAAGAAATTTCAAAAACACCATATCTCAAAGAGACTTCAATTTACTTTATATAATACATTTTAGCTTAAATGTTTAATCTTTGGATAAAACGCTGAGAAGGTCTTTCTTCCAAACCATTTTGAAATCCCACTAAGCCTCCGATATGGAGTATACATTAGTTGGTTGAAAGGATATATTTTCGTAGGAGTCGAATTTATAGTAAAATTTTTGAGATGTGAAACCTACAACCGAGGCTTCTCACGTCTGTTGAGACAGAATTTCGATTGCTTTAAATATATTTAATATTCGTCTTGAGTACTGTCTAATTTTTTTAGCACATAGCTTTAGACAGGTATCGACATCTTGAGATACATTTTTTTCTTTTTGGAACCTACTCTCGATTCTATTGAATCCTGACACTTGTATTCTTGGTTTTTTGAGACCATTTCCTTCTTGTAAAAACTGAAGCCGTTCGCTATCTGAAAATACCCGGTTCTTCAGATTCGGTTTCGCAGTTCGATTCTATTGGTTCTTTGTTGATTTCCGTTCTAGGTTTTTTGAGTCTATTTTCTTCTTTTAAAAACTGAGGCCGTTCGCTATCTGAAAATACCCGGTTCTTCAGATTCGGTTTCGCAGTTCGATTCTATTGGTTCTTTGTTGATTTCCGTTCTAGGTTTTTTGAGTCCATTTTCTTCTTTTAAAAACTGAAGCCGTTCGCTATCTGAAAATACCCGGTTCTTCAGATTCGGTTTCGCAGTTCGATTCTATTGGTTCTTTGTTGATTTCCGTTCTAAGTTTTTTGAGTCTATTTTCTTCTTTTAAAAACTGAAGCAGTTCGATATTTTAAAATACCCGGTTCTTCAGATTCGGTTTCGCAGTTCGATTCTATTGGTTCTTTGTTGATTTCCGTTCTAGGTTTTTTGAGTCTATTTTCTTCTTTTAAAAAGTGAAGCCGTTCGCTATCTGAAAATACCCGGTTCTTCAGATTCGGTTTCGCAGTTCGATTCTATTGGTTCTTTGTTGATTTCCGTTCTAGGTTTTTTGAGTCCATTTTCTTCTTTTAAAAACTGAAGCCGTTCGCTATCTGAAAATACCCGGTTCTTCAGATTCGGTTTCGCAGTTCGATTCTATTGGTTCTTTGTTGATTTCCGTTCTAAGTTTTTTGAGTCTATTTTCTTCTTTTAAAAACTGAAGCAGTTCGATATTTTAAAATACCCGGTTCTTCAGATTCGGTTTCGCAGTTCGATTCTATTGGTTCTTTGTTGATTTCCGTTCTAGGTTTTTTGAGTCCATTTTCTTCTTTTAAAAACTGAAGCCGTTCGCTATCTGAAAATACCCGGTTCTTCAGATTCGGTTTCGCAGTTCGATTCTATTGGTTCTTTGTTGATTTCCGTTCTAAGTTTTTTGAGTCTATTTTCTTCTTTTAAAAACTGAAGCAGTTCGATATTTTAAAATACCCGGTTCTTCAGATTCGGTTTCGCAGTTCGATTCTATTGGTTCTTTGTTGATTTCCGTTCTAGGTTTTTTGAGTCTATTTTCTTCTTTTAAAAACTGAAGCCGTTCGCTATCTGAAAATACCCGGTTCTTCAGATTCGGTTTCGCAGTTCGATTCTATTGATTCTTAGTTGATTTCCGTTCTAGGTTTTTTGAGTCCATTTTCTTTTTGTAAAAACTGAAGCCGTTCGATATTTTAAAATACCCGGTTCTTCAGATTCGGTTTCTCAGTTCGATTCTGTTGGTTCGTTGTTGATTTGCGTTCTAGGTGTTTGAGTCCATTTTCTTTTTGTAAAAACTGAAGCCGTTCGATATTTTAAAGTACCCGGCTCTTCGCCTTTGGTTTCGCAGTTCCGTGTATCACTAATTCACTTATCTACATACATATATACATACATACACATCACATTTGACATGTATTATTGTAAAAGCGTACGTAAATGTTATTGACTAAAGCAAATGCATGAATTAAAAACGAAAAATAAAATACAACAACAAAACAATAGCGCGCGCGACGCAAAGGTGGCTTTTTGGGGCGGTTGAGTGGTTACATGGCTGATTGGACAAGCGGAAGCGTTGATGGTGTGGGGTTTAGATACGAAGTGATATGCGGACAAGCTCATATAACAAAGTCCGTTCACACAGGCATTGTGCAGGCTGCTCTACTGGTTACTGGGGTGTATATGGGGTGCATATGCGGTGAATTGATGCAGTTACCGGCGTTTGGAATATGTTCAAGCACGACTTTATACGCCATGCAGTTGAGGAGGGTTGATTGCTTGGATTGTTGATGAGGACGACGACTATGACGATGATGATGCCAAGGATGAGGATAAGGATAAGGATGAGGATGACGATGTGGGTAGTGACGTTGATGTTGATGTTGATAATGCCTACATTGGATGTCTAGTAATGATGGAATGAGGCGTTTGTCAATAGCGGTGGTGGTGATGTCGGTTGGCAGTGTGCAAATAGGACGTATTATACGCTCTATAAAATGATTTGCGCAATTTTTTTTCTCATTTTTCTTATTTTCGCTGGCTTTTGCATTTCATTAACAGCGACATTTGAGCTTTGCATTATTAGAAATTTTTTTCTGTTTTTTTTTTTCTATTTATACAAACTTTCAAGCGAGGCGCATTAACGGGGGTTTGACTTCACATTTCATTTTTTTTTTTGGTGTGAAAGCCATAAGCAATTGAAGCGGAAATAAAGAACAAAAATAAAAACATGTTTTTTTGTATGTGAGTTGAATTTGAGGCGTTGTAATGCCACTGCTATGATGCGTAAAATAATCCGAAATGCAAAAAAGTCAAGAGTGTGAGTTTAAAGCTGAGATTTCAGCAGTTAAATAATACACAAAAATAATCGTGGTGGTGGCTATAAATAAAATTCAATAAAAAAAACAGCAACAACGCTGTAGTCCGCTTTTAACCGTACTTCTAATCGCGCTCTAGCAAAAGTCATCTTGATTATCAGCTAAAATCTGTTTCATGGCGCGCAACCACCAACCATCAGCATCCCCATAAACGCCATCATGCTCTGCATTGTCAATATCAAATAAATTTATTTGCAATCGCACATCGATTGCGCGCAAATAACGCAAATAGAATTATAAAGCAAAAGAGAAATAAAATCTTTAGAAAAAATATTATAAAACCTAAATCAACAATCAAAAGCGCTAGCCAAGTACTTGGCTGCCTAAATAGTTGCTTGGTTGAGGTGAAAGGTGCTCATATTGATGGTGGTGGTGGTGGTGATGGTGGTGGTGGTTGATGATGGCATGCACATAACGCCATTCAAGCGTGAAGCGACAATAACAAAACAACAATCGAACACAAATAAATAATAGCAAAAAGAAAAAACAAATTTTTACATTTACGTCAATCATTGTTTTACAATGTACATATGTATGTATGTATGTATCCATTCACGTATTTTAACTTATTTGAGTTGACTACTTGGAAAGTGGAAAATGTGTTTGTGAAATATGAAAAAAAAACGCTTTGCTAGGTACCTACTGCTGACATCACTGGCCAATAATAACTTGGTGAAAAAAAAAGAATTTAATTAAAATTTCCAAAACGAAAGCAATAGAAAGGAGTAAAGAAGTCTAAGTATGCGTAAAAACAAGTATTATATAGCTAAGTGTGTGAACTAAAGTATGACACGTTATTTTAGTGTTGTTTTTTTGGTACACTTGGCTTGTACTAAATTTAGCTAAGCTCTCATATGAGCTGTAGTGATACCAGTTAGAGCTAAAGCTGCGTAAAAAGGGGCGTTGTTATAAACGCTCTTCTTCACTTTTTTTTTATAAAAATAAGATTTTTAAAAAAAAGAGGTTAGTAAGCTTGTCACAGGCATTTACCAAGCTTTTGTGTGCTTTTATCTGTATATATACTATATACTTAAAATTAAAACAAAAATTTTCGTACGAGCAAAAAAGCCAAACTGCTAGGTTGATTTCTCTAATTCAAATTGTAAAACGACATTTATGTAGCACACAAGGAGCGTTGCTGCTAAGAGATCTAAGTATCAAACAGATAAAGGAAATAGGAAAGGGAAAGAGCAAAAGATCAAGCGGCGCAGAATGAAGTAGACAAACAACATGGAGAGGAGGAAAAATAAAAATTATTTTCAAAAAAATGATATTCTTCTCCGTTCATAGTCATGGGCAGAGAAATAGTAAGCGAAAAGAAGAGTAACATTTTTTGACGTGATAATGTCAAACGGGTCGGCGATTCTTAAACTTTTTGGATTTCATTTAATTCTTTACAAAATAATACATTTTGAGCTCATTATCGCTCATTCATCATTAACCGTTTTATTAAAATAGGCGTGGTTGTCAACCTATTTACATAATTTTTTGGCATGCATAATCTCTAAATTAGTTAGTACCTAGCCATCATATTCATCTCCATACCCCTAATCGACTACAAAATAAAAATATTTTTATGCTGAACAATGGGCATTACCACGCCTACTTTTAAAAAAGGTTGTGGATCCCCGCAATATTCTTGAATAACTTACTTATTGTATAAAATAAATCAAGCTAAAGATATAACACATTTGAAATTTTATAAACTTGTGTTTTAAGGACTTTTGTAAAAAGTGGGAGTGCCTTTAAACTGATTTTCCAAATTTTCATAGTAAATACCGTTCGTCATAGATTACTGCGGCTCGCACTGTACTTGAAGAGCTTATTATTTGTGTAAAATATTATTTAGTTAAAAACATATTGCGTGTCAAATCTCGCCAACTTTTATTTTTAGCATTACTGTGAAAAATGGGTGTGGCGCTTGACCGATTTCGCTTATTTTCATAAAAAACACCGTGCAACTTAGGGACCAAGTTTTTATCAAAAATATTTTTGTAAAATTTGTTTTCTTGATTTGTGACATAAGCAGTATTGTGAAAAGATTAATTTAAAAGGGGCGGAACCACGCCCATTTATAAAACTTTGCAAAGAAATTACTTCTCATGTCAAATATCAGGATGATATGAGTGAAATATGCTTACATGACAGCTAGACTTTGCAAAATTTGAGTTTCTAAAACAAATTTTATAAAAAATTGGCGTGGTCGTAAACCGATTTTACCCATTTTCACATAGTATTTATCAAATTATTTAGATTGAATAATGTCCGATTTCGCTCATCTCTACATATAATAAAATTGTAACAGAACTGTAAATTGCAGATATTTAAAAAAAACGTATAGGAGAGACCAAAATAATCCAATTTAACAGTTTGTAGAATATTTGTCTGTCTGTCTGTATGTTTGGATGTGCATCACTTAAAAACTGCTGAACGGAATTGAATAGAACTTTTACCATTGCATTACTAGAAGTTCAGCTTAAAAATTAAGATATCAATTGTTCCGACAGCTCAACCGGTTTCGGAGATATCGATCGATATGTAGACCAAGCTGACTCAAAATGTGTAAGTACAATATGGGTATCAAACGAAAGGTGACAATGAGTGCTGCAATAAGCGATGTACTTAAGTTCCATATCTCAACTGTTGACGGAAATATAATGACTAAAATCGGAAACAGTATTTTATTAGTTCGGAAATGCAGCGAAGCGGGAAGGGCTTACTGGTGTTCAATACCTATGTATATATTCTGAATGCGTAAAAGGTAAAAATACATAAAAATGTATTAAGTTATCACGCGAGAGATGCACGAATATGTCTCAATCAATTTCTTTTCGAAGACTATAATTTTAATATACCTCTCTATATCTCTTTCGAGTTGTATAAATTACCTCACCTCTCTAAATTCGGAAAAAGTATTGACGATAATATCGATATACTTGTATATATGATTTCTATCGATCACAATTTTCAATCAAAAAACTCACATAATTCACCCTTCCCATCAAAAACTGTTCAGCTCCAAATAAAAATAACAGGCACACTGCATGCCTTTAATGAAATACAGCTTAAAAACAAAAACTCCATGAGCAGCCACCACCAATAACGAAACGCCTACAACATAAAAAACGCATAACAGCAACAACAAAAAAAATCAAAAACCATATAAGTAGCAACGCTTCAAGTAAAAACGCTTTCAGCCAAAAACGTGCCGCATCAACACCTTATGGCGTCTCCTCAGCCCTCAACGCAACTAATTTCGAATTCTTTGCATTTTGAAAATCCTCTACACAATCGGATAATCAGAATTGTTTGCTAATAAAGCCTTACGTTGAGTGTTTAATAAAAGAAAGATTTGTATCTTAGTAACACGTTGAACTTGTTAGTGCTATTTTGGGATTATTGCACGACAGGACTTACGCAGTTTAGGCGATTGCTTGACGCAGGAAGTTGATTGTTTTAAATGCAAAAATTTGATATGTAAATTTTCAACCCTCAGCTTCAGGAAATTGTGATTTTTGTCTGCTTCAAACAACAACAGAAACAAGCAAAGCTCAAGGGTCAAAGTGCAAATGGCGAAAAGTGAAACAGCAATGTTTTTGGGGAAAAGGATAAAATCAAAAAAACTATCAAAAATGTGTGCATGCTCACCAGCGTGTGCGATAATGTTTCCGCTATCTTTATCATTTCCTGCTTAAAGACGACTGCACGTGCCGTAATATTAATAAACAATTCATTGAAGCTAGAAGTGAAAATATTGTAAATAAATATGTGAAAAAGAAGTTTCTCGAAAAATGTTAACATAACTTTATGGAGTTTGAGTATGTAGCGAAGATAGTGTAATTGCAAGAAATTGAAAAAAAGGCCTTGTAGTTAGACAACTCAAACCTGTCTTTTATGTTAGATAATGTTAAACTTTTTAAAGCTTTTCGAAACTGTGCCATACGGAAAGCTTTAAGCTCACATTTAGTAAGTAAATAGTAAGCTGTTGATTTTATTGATCAACAAGCCGAGAACTTTATTTGCATTTCATAACATAGTCATCTTTCAGAGCTTTTGGAGCTTTTGTGTAGGCAAATCTAAGTTCTATAAAGTATCAGGCTTGCTATGTAATCCACTCCTTAGGCTTCGAGAGCTTTGTCACCTTCACTCTCACGCAGTCGTTATAACATAAATATTCGCAATAAAGCGAGTCTATCATGCTTTAACAATGAAGCTTTAAGCTACTCTTATTATATATTTATGGTTTTTTTAATCTCTATAAAGTTTGTGCTAGAAATTTCGTTTTTGTTTTATCATTACATTATCCATCTCATCATTTTATCAATCCTTCAGCGACAGTTTGTGTACTTTTCACTGAAAAGCTCAATTAGGCTTATTAGTGAGCACTTTTGGACACTTTCTAACCTACAATCTGACACGGAAATTAAAGAAGCTCGTTGCGAAGCTAATCAAGTTTGCTTGAAAGATTCTTAAGTTGACATTTATCGTTGCACTCAAAAATCAATATTCGCAAACAAGACTCAAATATTTTCATTAGAAAATTTTTGAGTCTCTATAAAGTTTGTTTTATTAACTAAATTTTTGTTTTACTATTTCAAATAAGAATCTAGATAATTTTCACTTGAAGGCTCAGTTAAGCTTTTGAGTGAGCTTTTCATTAAATATAAAAAGCTTTGAAGAAGTTTTCTTAAATTGCTGCTATCCTGAAATTGTTTCTATATTTTTAATAACTATTTAGTTGATGTTAAGGGTGTATTTTAAAAATCTATATTCGTAATCGAGCATTTCCATACTTTTAAATTTTTTAAATAAAGCTTTAGGCGCCTTTAATTTGTTGGACATTTCTTAGTCGCTAGAAAGTTTTTTCAATTAATTTATTTTTTGTTTTATGACTTCAAACTCGAAAGCGTACTTCAGCTTTTCAGTGAGCTTTTTTTTTTAATTTATGAAGCTTTAGCGTACTAGTTTGTAAATTTGGTTCCTTTTGAAATTTAGTTCTATTACTTACTTATGCCGCTTATTGCTGCAATTTTAACATTACGCTAAAGTAAAACTGATTTCTTTTGTTTTTTTTACGCTAAACTTTTTGCCGCTAAATAAGCAAGCTTTGTGGAAGGATATAAAATAAAGTCTTATGTAATGTATTTTTTTGACCCTTTTACCTGCAGTTTTTTGCCCATTTTGTTTTTTCAACTTCGTACCCTATCCTTAATTTTCTATTTGCTTTAGTTTGTCCTCTATTTAGTTTAATAAAAGAAAATATTTATATAAAGCAAGCTAAACTCCAGCTATATTGACATTGGGCACGTGTTTGCGTCATTACGTTACAAAAATGTACACAAGCTTAAGTTAAGCATTCAAACTCATACGCAATTCCGGAATTGTGTCTTTGCGTTTTTTGTTTGTGAAATGTTACTCTCCGTCGTTTACTTGTGCGCTAACGAAAACAGATTTACTATATTTCAAGTTTTTTATTACTAAATTTGTTTTTTTGTTGTGTTTATAGTAAATTTTGCATACTCATTTTAGAAGGGATGAAATCTATCAAAATCTACCGCTTTGCATACAGTTTAAATTATTTCTCAAAATATTTCCATACAAAGCCCTCTAAGCTACTAAATAAGGGTTGTTCTTGCTTTAATTTGTTTTCTTTTCGCGTTTTTTGAGCAAACAAATTTCTATAAGAAATTGCTTATCATGTTAAGTGTTTAACAATTGAATCAAGTTTTAATGATGAGTTTACAATAAAAATGAAATTAAATTGAGTGCTAATATTAAGCTCAAGGGAGACTCAAGTGCTGGCAGTCAATATTTAGTTTGTACGTAGTTGGGTGATTGAAAGTGTCAAATGTAAATAAAAGTGTAGTGGATAAATGACATATTTACTTGTAAATATGTAGGTTATGATAAGGAACTGGAAATTTTATTAAATTATAATTCAATATTCTTAATTATATCGAAACTACGATAAACTAAAAAGATGTTTACATCACCTACAAAATTATATGCACAACTTTCCGTGTTCACTGCACTTAAGTAATAAAGAATTAATGCCAACAAAAGCTTATCTGACCCGCTTAGTAGTAATTTTCACATCAAAGTATAAGGGTGGAGGAGAAATTAATATTTTAAATATTTATTGGATTCTGAAAAAAATTGCAAGCAAATGACAAAAAAATGTATTCAGTATTTTTTTGTTTGCCTGTGAGCTGTATATGATACATAAAATTAAAAGTTATTACTAAAATTAGGTTTAATTTCATCATCAAATCATGATTTCAAAGCTAGAACTACTGCTTCAGCAAATAGAAAAAACTTTACGCATATGAAAAGTCCGCTTTAAAGACTCAAAATCAGAGACATGATTATTTCTTTTTTTTCGATTCTTTTTAAAAGGAAACATTTTTATCTCTTACAGCTTTTATCAAATTTTTTCTGTTATAAAAAATTTGTTTTAGTTTAATTATTTTTAGTGGCTAATTGATGTTGATTCTTTATTTGCTTTCTATTTTTATAATTTTTTTCTTCCTTTTTATTTTATAGTAAAATTGTTTTTTCTTCTTTCTTTCTAATTTTTTTCGTAAATTTATTTTAAGGTATCGATTTTTATCTCTATCAGATTTTATAGATTTTTCTCTGTTATAAAATGTTGGTTTTACTTTGATTATTTTTAATGGCTTTTTGATGTTGATTATTTGTTTGCTTTCTATTTTTGCTTTTTTTTTCTTCAAATTTTATCGTTTTTTTAAAGTAAAATTGTTTTTTCTTCTTTCTTTCTAACTTTTTTGTCGATTTATTTTTAGGTATCGATTTTTATCTCTATCAGCTTGTATCGATTTTTTCTGTTGTAAAATGTTGGTTTTAGTTTAATTATTTTTAATGGCTAATTGATGTTGATTCTTTGTTTGCTTTCTATTTTTATAATTTTTTTCTTCCTTTTTATTTTATAATATAATTGTTTTTTCTTCTTTCTTTCTAATTTTTTTGGTCGATTTATTTTTAAATATCGATTTTTATCTCTATGAGCTTTTATCATTTTTCTTCTTTTATTAAGAGTTTCTTTTAGTTTAATTATTTTGAATGGCTAATTGATGTTGATTCTTTATTTTGCTTTCTATTTTTGTTATTTTTTTTCTTCAAATTTTATCGATTTTTCTTTCGTAAAATTGTTTTTTTCTTTTTTTTTTGTAATTTTATTCGTCGATTTATTTTTATCTCTATCAGCTTTTATCGATTTTTTTCAGTTATGAAAAATTGCTTTAGTTGAATTTCCTTCGTCGATTTATTTTGAGGTATCAATTTTTGTGGAGTTTATAACATTCTTATAAATTTTCCCCCTGGTCATTTAGTAACAAAATTCGTGTCTACTGTTATCGATTGCTAGCAATAATTCTGCATTATTTTGTATATTTAAAAATTTTTTATTAAAATTGATATATTTATTTTTATTCGATTGTTGACCTTTTTTATCGATTACTCATGCTTCTCGATTATTTTGAAATTGTATTAGTGCTTAACCATTATTTTCATCAATTCGATTATTTTTTATCGATTATTTTTTATCGAGTTATTATCGAAAAAATTCGATTGTACTTAGTATACTTATTGCGCTACACTAATGCATATTTTTTTTCATCTCCACATTTGGCGACCTTCATTCACATTTCAAAGCTCAATTTTCATCTACATATGTACATACACAACTGTAGTATAAATATTTACTCTGGCTCATAGTTTGCCATCAGTTCGTACTGGTATTTTTGTTATCATCTATGATAGCTTCATAATTTTTTTTTTTTTTTGCTATTTCGTATAGAGAAAACTTCGTTCAATTTGCTTGATTTGCGTCGTAATTAATCACGTAACATTTTTCCACTAAGCGTGTACGTAGTATAAGAGTAAATTTTGCCGAGATACACTTGCACGCACACACTCATCACTACATATGTTGATATACCTATTTTCCTCATTTTGGATGCCAGTGCGTATGCGTAACTTTTTTTTTTTTTTTATTGGATAGCATGTATTAAACAATTACATGCTTTGGTACTAATAAATAAATTAATAACTGCAGTAAATTGATGTAAACAATGGGAGAATTTGACGTATGTAGAATATGAAATGCTTGAAGTTATTGCTTTTTCAATAAATAATAATAGAACATGAAAGAATTTGATATACACTAAAGGCGTGGGCAGACATCAGCGCCTAATTTTGATTAAGCTGCTAAACCCGATTAAATTATTTAGTCTCAAATGCGCTCTTAATATTGCGAATTACTAGCAGGAAAGTTAATTTTTGCTATAAAAACTCTTTCTGTTCTGCTACATCATGCAAACTAACTACGATCATCAAAGATCAACAGCTTTTTAAGCCGAATTAGCGCGTTATCTGTCATGTCAATTATGCTGCTGAAATGATTTTTGAAAACATCTAAACTTTTTAATTAAAATTCAGCAGCTGCCTCATTTTCGTTATTTGAAAGCGCAACATTGTAGTGTTGACAAATTTTATATTTGAAAAATAATAAATTTTCCACTGCCAACAAAAAAAAAAAAGAAATTACAATAATTCAGGGCATAAAAAGAAATGTGTACATAGTATACACAAAAAAATTATAAGCGCAAAAATTCCATTTTATTTTCAAATATTTATTTGTCTATGCTTACATAAATCTCACACCGGCACACAATCGGCTGAGCAGACTGCAAGTGCTAATTGCTAATATTGACTCTATAGATATGTACGTACGCTTATTTTGCAAAGATTTTGCAAAGAATATCAAAATAGCAATAACAAAAAATATATAAAGCAACTGGTAGCAGCAAAAGAAATTTGCAAAAACAAAAATTTTTTTATTTCTTTTTATTCAGTTTTTTTTTTTTGTTTTTTGTTCATAGCGAGCGAGATAGAAATACATAAATGAAATAAACATTGACAATTGCGTTATGAAATATATGTACATACATACTTACTTATAAAATGAAATACATGCATAGGGCAGCTGTACTAGGGGGTTGGCGATGAGACCTGCCACCTCAATAAGGCAATGATTTCAAGCTTAAAATAGCGCGCTTTCATTACTTGCTGGCAAGTGATTTATCCTTAGAATTGTTGAAGGAAGTTAGTTTGAGTAATTCTTTTTTGAATAGTCAGTCTTCCAAAGGCAAGTTGGGTATTACTTAGTAGCTAATAAACTCGATCCTTTATTGCAAGCGCAGACATTCGTTTCGTTTTAGTTGTATATATAATCTGTGCTAGTAACACCAACTACTTAGCTTCCAGTGTCGGACACAGTGACATTCATGCTTACTTGTATATAAATATCTATGCATAAGACTTACAAGCACAAGCAATTAAATATTTATATCAGCTAGCTTTGAGGTGAACTTATAAACATATACACAGAATTGTCCATGCACACATGCCTGTAGGAAATTCTGCAGAGGAGTACTAGGATTGCTTGCTAACCTTTGTTGCAGCCAAACTCAATTTTTAAAATGTGTTTAATGTTAAAATGTTGACACTTTAGCTGAAATCAGAGATATGACCTAAACTTGAAATTTGTATACTCTACTAAAGAAAGTGGTTTTTTTCGTAAGCGCTTAGCTACTTGTGAATAAAATAACATAATTAATTTTTTTTTTCAAATATTTTAAATTTGCTTTGAGAATCAAACAATGCGCTAAAACATTGCTTTAGTGAATATAAAAACAGCAATAATAAATAAAAAAGCAGACATTAGAAATCAAATTAAAAATTTTTTTGAGTTTATTGAACAATATTTCCAAGTTTTGGTTTGAAATTTTTAAATATTAATTCAACTCTAATACTAGGCCAGCGTAAATAGTAACAGTATATCATTATTCCAGTGTAAAAAAAAAATATTTTCCAAACTGAGGTTTACTAAAATTGACTCCACTAATAGAAACACAAAGTTTTTGCTAACTTGAGCTGTTTTGTTTAACCAATGTAGAGTTAGGTAGTTATCGAAAACTTGTACTAGACTTTGGCTTTTTGGTTTTGATCGATAAATCCTAATTTAGCAAACCCATAAAATATGTGTCATCATAGATCTGAGTGATAATGCTAGTAGAACTCAAGATCAGCCAAACTTGACTTTGGCCTTTATTAGCTATTTATATTCACACTTTTGAGCTGAAATTATAAAATTAAATTTTTTACTTTTTGTTTTTTTTCTCTTTATCGATCGCAAATTTACGTTATCGATTGAATTTTCTACAGTGTTACTCTTAATACATGTTTATCTTCAGTTACTTTCTACCTTTAACTATTTATCTAATCAATATAAGAAATGTTTATCTAATCAAAGTAGTATGCTTGCACCTTTACATATAAATTTTCGCTAAAGCACAAGAAGTAAGAAATCCCTTTAAAGTAAAAATTTCCTGTCATAATAAAAAAAAAAAAAACTGATACAGCAAACCAATATTCTAGGCCACGGTTTTTTATTATTATTTTTGAACATGAAAATTTTTAAATATTGCTTAGGTGTGAGCTTTTACATCATGAATGGAAACTTCGGTTAGTATAGAAAAGGTTATCAATTAGATCAGTGATGGGCAAATTAAAAGGCAAGAGGCCTTTACTCAGAGTAGTAGCAATGAGCTGATATTAAGAGCGAAGAATGAAGAAACGAGGAAAGGGCATAATTACACATCTCACTCCTTTCTAGTTATACGTTTAAGCATAAGATGTTTAGTTTTTGCCCTCCCGGACCTGAACAAACATACTGACTTATTGCCTAGCATTTACAGATTTATTTAGTAGCATATATATTTTAAATTCTCGCATTTACTTAATAAATTAGTGTTCTTTCACACTTAGTATTGCCATTCAAGCAACCATTACATACACACATCTTGACTTTTTTATATAGGAGCAATTGCGTATTTCACCATTTTGGTGCTGAACTTTTTTTATTTTTTTTTTTTATTTTTTTCTTTATTTTTTTTTTGTTGTTGTTATATTAACATATTATTTTGCTGCCGGCAAGTGAACACGTACAAAATTGCTGACAAACAATTTTTAGGTATACCAAAACGTTTATATGTATATATTATATGGATATATACATATATATGTAAATATTTCTTTTCAAGTAAATCTATAGACGACATAAGTGAATGGCCGCTTAGCCGGCAATTAAATTAGAGGTGAGTGTGCGCATGCGTTTACCATTTTTTGCCTCCAACGACCTTTTAAAATTTACAAAATGCTACTAACTTTGCAATGCATAAATACAAAAACTTAAATAGATACAATAGAGTATAAGTATAGATATGTAAATATAAGCATTTTAAATTAAATTATAAATATTTTGTATGAATAAATATAATATAAACTAGTTGCAGTTATACAGTCATTTCATTCACTTGCTGTACGCATACTAGACATAGTCACTATGATAAATATTCTTGTTTGTTGTCTTGCTAACAATCAAGTTCATATTGAGATCTGCTCAAATAGTTTTAATTTGACAAATCTCAGTTTGCTTATTTCATTAAATGTGATATATATATTGACATGGCATGCCAAGTAGCATGTCTATTTATTGCAGGTTGTTCCATAGCTATGCAGGTGCGTAAAAGCTTTTTGTAGCTTACTCACTTATACAATTTATTCTCACAGCAAGAGCTTAAAGCTCTTTTTGCACTGCAAACTACTGTTGCGTACTTCAAGTTCAGTTGTTGCTCAGTTTAAGTACTAAGCTGCATACCACATGCACTCAAATAGGTTGCCCACCACTGAAATTGATAGATATTTACATATATACTTATATAAATGTATGTAAATTGTATGCCAACATGACCGTATATAGCATTGTTTTTATTCCATTTGCTAATTATTTAATGTTATTTTGTTGCATTTGTGCAATTCGTCTTTTGCATTTATTGTAATTGTAATGACCTAAAAAGCAAAACAAGCAAATCTCAATAAATGCATGAATGCCCTACATTTATGAATAAAGTATTTGAGGAGCTGACAGAAAAATTAACTTGCAAGATCGCGAGTGGTTTGGGTAGGAGGAAAACTCGAAAATCACTCCTGCTCATGATAAGTTGCCATGAAGAACAGATACAAAGTCGAAAATGATTATTTAAACGTTTTGAAATTTGAATTTTAAAAAAAATTTTAATAATCATGCATTAAAAAATTAATTACAGTCAATCATATAGTGTCCCAATTAAAAATTTAGTTAATTTACTAAGTTAAAAGTATTTCACATATAGTTAGTAATTAAGCATTAAATCGATAGAATCAGTGCTTTCTAATATTTACTTGTTAATTATTAAGCATTGTGTATTAAGAATTAATTAAAAAATTATTTGAGCGTAAAAAATAGTTTAAACCTCGTTACCTAATTATTCAGCGAATATTTAATATCAATTTATCAAAACTTCCGGTTAAACTAATCTTTATTAATTGTAGGCTGATGAATTACAAAGTAAATCAAATTTCGATTAATTTGTATTGAGCAATCGGTACTTACTACACTTGAGTCGCGCGATTGGAATTAAATATTTGTCAAATACTCAAAAAAAAAATGCTTGATATCTAATTAACTTTTTTAATTAATTAGATTAGCATTAATCGCAATTAAACTAATCGTGTAATTAATAACACTGGTTTACAGCCAAAATGCACCAGAGATGCCATAGTGAAATTCCTATGTAAAATCACCTCCTAATTCCGAAAACCAAGGTTATTTTTACTTGAATGGTACCGTTTTTGAGATATTTACGATTTACCGTTATTTCAAAAAACAAAAAAGATGGCTCCACTTAATTGTGTATATCTCAAGAACAGACTGAGCTCTTCCAAAACGGTTTGAAAAATTTGAAAGCTTATAAAATTTACTATAATCAGTACATACAACACTTTTTGCTAGGTCCTGCAGATTCAAACATATTGAACAATCATTACGGATTTTTTAAATTTTTTTTGTAAAAATATAAAAAAATTTGTACTTTGCGAGGAAGCATCTCAAAAACTTTTTGTTTTTTTGCAGATATTTTTTCCCCCCTCTAAGCTCTGTTTTATTACAAAAAAAATAAGCTATCAGTGAACAAAATCGATGAACTAATACAAAAGTTATAAGCATTCAAGTAAATATATCCATTTAATACTTAAGTACCCTACAAATAATAGCATATGTACATATGGTTCTGTCTTAACTCTATGATCTTATTTTATAATTGAAAAAGTTATGTGTCTTGTTTTGACGCTTATTTAGATTAGGATCGGTTTCTCTTATGAGAAACCAACAGTAGTCGCCCATCATAGCGACATCCCAGAATCCTTGATACCGACTTTCAATCACTTTCATTTGCTGGTGAAACCTTTCGCCATGCTCGTCACTTTCGTCGCCAAGATTTTGCGGGAAAAAATTTAAGTGGGAGTGTAAGAAATGAATTTTTAAAGACATATTTACTCCTGAAAGAAAATAAAAAAGGAAATTAGATAAATACATAAGTGACACATTAGTATATAATTTTCTTAGGCTGGATTTATCTTTCAATTCAGAACAAATTTTTTGTTTATATTTTTCCCGTTCTTGTTTGTTCGGAACTGGACGATGAATTCAGATTTATGGCTATATATTCTCATGTAAATTTATGTAATATATAATTTATTATAATATGTTTTTTTATTTACCCATTTCCGCATAGTTTTTGATTAAGTCGTTCACTATCATCTCGTAGTTAGGACTTTTGTGTTTGCCTAAAAAAGAAGTAACGACCTTTTCAAAAGAGTCCCACGCTGCTGCCTCCACTGGTGACAATAGTTCTTTGAAATGGTTATTGGTCATCATTTTCCTTATTTGCGGTCCCACAAAAATCCCTTCCTTTATTTTTGCTTCTGAAATCTCTGGGAAGATTGTCTTCAAATCATGAAAAGCTTCGCCTTCTTTGTCCAAAGCCTTCACAAAGTTTTTGATAAGGCCGAGCTTGATGTGGAGCGGAGGTAGAATTATTTTTTCCTTCTTTATAAGTGGAGAGTATTTTATGTTATCTACCCCAACTTGAAATTCGATTCGTTCTGGCCAATCCTTTATGATGTAGTGGTCTTGACGAGCTCGGCTATCCCATTTGCATAGAAAGAAACAGTATTTTGTGTATCCACTTTGTAGACCACATAGCATTCCAACGACTTTAAGATCGGCACATATTTTCCAATCATGTTCTTCGTATTTGATTAACTTGAGCAATTTTTGCATTATCTCATATGTTTCCTTCGTATTTACTGCATGCGCGATCGGGATAGATGGCTTTTGGTTGCCAATATGCAATAATACGGCCTTTAAACTTAATTTATTGCCGTCTATGAACAATCGCCACTCTTTTGAATCATATGGTTCACCAAATTGTTTGAATAGACCAGCAATGTCTTTGCAGTAACGTATAACACTGTCCTCCTTCGTATAGTACTTGGAAAATTCTTCGTGACGAGTTCTATAATATGTTACCTTAACATCGGATGAAACAAATTTAAATTGTTGCATTCGAGAGCCGTGTAGTTCGGCCTTTTCCTTTGACAATTCCAAATCCCTTATCCAATCATTGAGTTGTGCTTGTGACAAAGAATTTCTTTCGTTTTCCGTTTGAAATTCAGTACAACATGATGCCGCGTAATCAGATACTACTGTTGACAATGAAACTGGAGCCGGAACTAAAGTTAAATTTGATTCTGGCAATGTCGCTTCTGTTGAAATTAGTTCTGGTAATGACACTGTAGATACGCTCGCATAGGTTACTTTTCTGGACTTTCCAACCCCAAGTACTTTTGTAGTACAAATATAGTAGTCCGTTGAATGGCAAGTTGGTTCCCTCCACTTCATTGGTGTAATAAATTTCACACGTCGCCTAAATAGATAGTTTCAGGAATTAGTCAGCTATGCATTAAAAGGGAACAAATTCCTAATTTTTACAACGTACCTTTTTGTTCCGGTTTCCGAAGAAATCAATTCGACTCGGCATGTGGTGCACACAGTGTTCGGTGTCCATGGTTTTTCATTGTTTTTAGGCTCAATTCCAAAACACTTATACTATGTAACTTTCAAAGGATTTGAAAACACACGTCTCATACTTTTAACAATAAATTGACCACAGATGAAACAGAACATATCTGGATCATTTGTACACTCAAACTCTCGCGCCCTTTTATTCATTTTTTATTTTAAGTAAATGACATGTTATAAACTGCAATTATAAACTGAACAGTATCCGGCGAGCCTTGCAGATATTATGAAGGAACAAGGCGCATGTACTCTTATTTATACTTAGATCCAGTAAAAATTCAAGCCTACCTAAACAAAAAGGTTCCCTAGTTCTACAAAGAAAACACTACCTGCCTCAAAAATATGCTCTTGTTTAAAATGTACCTAGGTTTGAGAAAACGACACTAACAGCTTTTTGTATCTAATAACTTTTCGAAAATCTACCTGCTAACTAACTGATATACGAATACTAACACATATGTACCAGTAGGGTACTTAAGCATTAAATGGATATATTTACTTGAATGCTTATAACTTTTGTATTAGTTCATCGATTTTGTTCACTGATAGCTTATTTTTTTTGTAATAAAACAGAGCTTAGAGGGGGGAAAAAATATCTGCAAAAAAACAAAAAGTTTTCGAGATGCTTCCTCGCAAAGTACAAATTTTTTTATATTTTTACAAAAAAAATTTAAAAAATCCGTAATGATTGTTCAATATGTTTGAATCTGCAGGACCTAGCAAAAAGTGTTGTATGTACTGATTATAGTAAATTTTATAAGCTTTCAAATTTTTCAAATCATTTTGGAAGAGCTCAGTTTGTTCTTGAGATATACACGATTAAGTGGAGCCATCTTTTTTGTTTTTTGAAATAACGGTAAATCGTAAATATCTCAAAAACGGTACCATTCACGTAAAAATAACCTTGGTTTTCGGAATTAGGAGGTGATTTTACATAGGAATTTCACTATGGCGTCTCTGGTGCAGAAAAAAAGTTGGAATTTGTGATCCAGTGTAATCAGGGTAAAATAAGTAGAGCAATTACTTTCTACTCCAAACAAATATACTGAAATCGGATTAATTTGTTTAAGTTAATTAATCTATGATTAAGCAATATTTAGCTAATTTGAATATGTGTAACTTTGATTAATTGTTAAATATTATAATTGTAATATAATAATTAAAAAATAGTTACTTTAAATATTTTTTAAACGATTAATCGCCCTTACCTTATTATGATTTTTAATCAGTGATTGCATCAAAGCAATATATCAACAAACTAATTTGTATAAGATTTATTAATGTGATTTATAAACAAAAACGTAGCTCCTGCAGCTATTGCACTCTTAGTAAGAATTTGTTATACACATCTCTATATGTTCATATATATGCAGATATCGTTTTGTGTGTATTCAAGCTTGCTGTCAAATCGACAATCAGTCATATAGTCGTTGACTGAATAGAATTACTGTCGGCGTTTCAATGTCATATTGCGCGATGGCTTCGATATGCTAACAATCATATTGTAGAAACTGAACGTATATAACTAAGTAAGCGTACAAGCTATATACTCTATATACAAAGACTAGACCGGTTAAGAAACCCAAAATTTATGCACGTCGGTGTTTGAAACGATTTTTGCTTCTTCTTAACTTGCACTAGAGCTTTTTGTAAAACACCCAAATCTCATTTAAAAAAAAAAAACCCCTCACAAATAAAACAAAATTTTATTAAAAAATTCTCTTAAACCTCTTGTTTGAAAGTTTTGAGTCATATTATTCAAAGTTTTATTTCGCATATAAAGCTAATTGGAAATCAACAAAGTGCAATGCTACCGTAGTCCAGCCAAGCTTTTGTGTGCTCTTTCCAATTTTTTTTTCCGTCTAATACATACATACATACAAAAGTTGTTATGTTTTTATACACATTAATTTGAATATACTAGTAAAAAAGTTTTATGTGTATGTACCCACCTGCCGATCACTGGGCGTACATGATCGCACACTTGATCAGCGCTATGTCTGATTAAGTATAAACATATTTACCTTAAACCAAAAAAAAAATAATAATTGTGTATACTAAAACAACAATAATCAAATCAAAACGTATGCGAACAAAATTAGAGTACAGAAGCGCAAAGACAACACAAAAGATACAAGTACAAACATAAGTACAATGTGAATATGTCCACAAAAAAATGTTTACCTTATATAAGGCTTACTTTTAGACAGAACAGAGGACAGCCCTTTTTTTACGATACCCATTTGAAAATGCGCCTTTTTCTTTAGTGCTGTAGGAAAAAGTTAAAAAAAAAACCTTAAAAATCGTATCAGAGAAAATAAGCTTTGGCGCACATAAAGTTAAATTTCGAGGGAAATCATTTACTGGAACATTCTCACGATCTTGTTATTTTCGTAATTTTTTTTTTTTTTTTTTTTGAGGTTAGATTTAAATTTCATTCTGGATATCGCTATGGGGTTAGATATTTTTTATTGTTCTAGACGTTTTATGGTTCTAGATCTTCCAGGCAGAGTTGGGGGTTTAATGGTAATCACAGTCGACTTTTATTGCTTGCTATCACTTCCAATATTTTGTGGTGGGTCGATTCATATACAATTGGCGATGTTTTTAGGAATTGCGAATTTTAATACTGATATATTTATAAAAGTATGTATGTATCTATGTACTTATATAAAAGTATCAAACAGCGATAATATGGAATTTTTTCGTATAAGAAGAAGAACGCCAATGTTGACATAATCAAAAAAAACCTGCATACTCTCAATGTATCTGTAAAAAAAATTCCAAACTCAAACAAATGTATCGACATATACTCAAATACAAAGTTAAATAAAATGCTTTAAATTAAACTGGTGTTTTAAAAATAGTAATGGAGTCAACTTATAAAGAAGTGTTCAAACTTAATCAGTATGAGAACTTAATTTTTGTATGAATTTCATGTTGGAATATCTATTCTCTCTTGCATTATATATGTATGTAAAAAATATAAAAAGTAGCTAAGTGTAGTAGTGGTTGTCACGTGCTGCAAATTTTGCTTTTGAAAATTTTTCAAGCCCTTAAAAATTCTTTTTTTTTATAACACCTTGATATATGAGATTTTGGTGGAGCTTGCAACCAAATGAAAGTGGTGTTGTACTTCATAAAAAACTTTACGCTAGGTAGCGCAAAAGTTCACATATTTATAAATATAAATTTTGGGAGACTTTTCTCAGTACACGCTTAGTAAGCAGCAAGCTTTTTTCAGTACTTGAAAAGCAAGTGCTCTTCAAAAGTAGCTAACAACTGCACTACGTCTCTTGTACCTGAATCAACTGTATCTATTTCACCTACGACAAATTTTATTTTTATAAAAACCTCCACATAAAGCTCAGTTGGAACTTTTTTTGTACTAGATTATTGTAAGCTTTCAATCTCAAAAGCTTTTTCCAAACTAGTAACACAAGTTGCTATAAGAGCTTTCATAAGCTTCAGCTGTTATTCCGTTTAAAGATTTATGACTAGACTATCTCAAAAAAAAAACTCAAATAATTAGACAATTTTATAAAAGACCTTCTGCGATGATGCTTTCACATACTGAAATCAAAAATAATCATACATATAAAAGCTTTCACTGATGAGCTTTCGTTCAAAAGAAACAATAATGGTTATTAAAATAAACTTAAGCGAATCGGACTTAGAAACTAATTTTCCCGACACTGTCAGTAAATCTTTTCGTTGTTTTTGGTTTTAATTTTTTTTTTTACTTGTGAAAGCTCCATCTCATTTGTTTTATTACTCTGATTACTCTTCCGTGTATTCCTTTTTTGTTGCAACTCTTATCTCGGCCTTAACCCAAATTTGTATATTTTCTTAAGAAACTCAGCGTAGTTCTTTTTAGCGAAAAAAATAACACTTATGAGCTTTTACATTTTTGTTGCTTGAATAAGATGTCGGGACGATATTCATTCTTGCTTTCTGGATGGCATAGCAAAACGACCTCATTTTCATTGTAAGTTTGTATGTAGTGTATATGTTCATATATATATACATATATGAATCTGCAACCAGCTGCATCATAGTTGCGCATAGTGGACAAAATTTATGGTGCACAGAACATGCCACTACCACTTTGCCTCTTGGGGTGACCAAAGAACGTTCGCCTAGGTGATTTTTTTTTCTTGACTCTCAGTGGATTCAATCTCTTTTGGTTTAGTGGAATTCAAAATTTGAGTACACTTTGCCCAACTCTGGTATAAATGTCGCCAATGGTTTCATGGTTTTAATACCGACTCAATACAATGACCACTTTTTATGTTAAAGTTCTCCTCACCGTTTTTGTTGTAGTTTTTGTTGTAGTTTTTGTTTATAAGCATGTATGTAAGTAGGCTGTAAATAACACTCCAAGTGCTGCTCACACTTCATCATAACCGACCATGTAGATAGTATTGCTCTAATTTATACCGGCTTACATACAAACATAACTGTTTTTTTATGTTTTGCACACTTTCATAATGTTTTTTTTTTTGTACTATTTTCATAAGCATACTCTACATTAGACCGCATCAAAAACAATTAAAGCTCGCTATACCGCAAGCAATGTGAAGAGCTTTCACATGAACTTGAGATTTAAGTGTCTAGCTATGTATTAAAAATTTTGGTTTGACATTTTTAAATACTGATCCAGTTTTATCAGTTTAAACAATATTATCTGTTAGCGCTTTGTGAGTTAGGTCATTTTTAAAGTTAGGTAATTAAAATATAATAATATTACTATATATTTTTTTATTTATCTGAATAAAAATATTTTTTTGATAACTTGAACAGTTTTTTGCAAAAAATATTAATTTAAGTTGCTATAACGTAGTTCACTGAAGCTAAAAACAGACTTTGACTTTTTGGTTTTTAGCCAACAATACCTCATCTTCTAAGCAAACCCGATGAAAACTTGTTTGGTAATGCAATTTTATGCTAACTCGGCTTTGGCTGTTAGATATTACTTTTTTCCCGAAATACTTTATTTGGATGGAGAACTTCTTTTTTGTATACGGTTCAATGTATATATGTAAATGTGTATCAGGGTGATTAAAAAAAAAATGTTTTACATAAAAAAAGTATATTTTCACATGATTTAAAATTTTTTTTACTTAACTTTTGAGGTGACCTAGTCGTATTTTTGAATAAATAAATTAAAAATTTTTTTTCGGTTCAAAATCGTAGAAAAAACAAAAAAAAATTTTTTTCATTCCAACACAAAAGTTTTTTTTTTTTTTAATTTTTAGCTAAATTGCAAAAATAATAAGAACACAATTCTTTCAACTCTAAGTTTCCCGTACCTCCTTCAGAGACACCCTACATATTGTGGAAAATCTTAAAATTTAATTTTATTAATTTATAAATTTTATTTTATTATTTAAAAATTGAGTTTGTCAGACCAATTTAAAACATCACTAAACAAATTTCTCAAATTTAATTGAAATTTTCTTTTCTTATAAAGTGCAAAAAAAAATTGTTTCACCCCACCCTAATGCTTACACGCATAAATTTCTTGTTCCCATTTTGCGGTATTGCAGAGCCATTTAATTCGTTTTTCTCTGATTTATACCATAGCATTTACATTAATACACACACACACATAGATATATATATATTGCATATCGGACTACGCTTACTTTCTTATTGCTTTTGTTATGCTTTAATTATTTTTACCTTAAGTACGTACATTTACCAATCATCGTCACAGTACGATCACAAATAAACATACAGACACACAAACACACACACACACACATGCCGATATCATCGTTTAAATTTAAATAACTTCTACGCTTTGCGATCGTTTATCGGCTAACCAAACCACAACCTCATTGCTTTCGTTTAACACACTTTGACAGTTTTGCACATTACATACCTCCATACATACATGTATAGATACAAAACAATAAACATACATACATGCCTTTTGCAAAATTGATTCGCCTGCTAGGCCAACAAGTAGTACTCGTAGTTAGTACTCGCATAAATATTTTGTTCGCTATTCTGTGATTTGTTTCGCTTCGTTATCTCGGTTTGCCTTCGTTTAGGTGTGCTAATAGTATTTTATCGTTTTTGTGCACAAACAATTAGCTATCTAAAAACGTATGTACATACTTAGTTGCAGACAAGTACAGTATATTAATGTGCGACAATTAGCTTTTGCTAAGACTATTTATCGAAATAATATGCTTGAAATTGAATTTCGCATATGTTATCTATATCATTTTTATTTTTTCGTGTTTGATTTTTGAAGTGTACTTAATTAAGTTTGCGTAGTATGCCTATCAAAAAGCTCATCATCAAGTTTAGTATTTTTGGTTGACTGATAAGCGCGATATATGTCTAACTTAATATGTTTTAGCAAAAACGCAGACATCTTTAAAAACAGTTTATTACACTTAAGCCAAATTTTTACTAGAAAGAAAAAAAAGAGGTATGGTAAGCTTTCGCTGCTTTTTGTTTTTTTTTTGTGCTTTGAGCTCGCCAGCTTTCCAGGCCAAACTTTTAAGTAGTCTTACCAATTGTACAGTGTTGGTAACAGTTGGTTTTTGGTTTGAAAGAGCTTTTCAAGACGAAAGCTTTTAGTGCTTGCGAAAGCTCAAATCTTACTATGAAATCAAACTATTCTATAGGCACTAAAGGAATTGCTCGAGATAAGAAGTATGCGTAAGATCGGTTTGGAGCTTTGAGAAAGATTATTTGTTTTTAAAAAAGCTTTGTGGATACATATTCTTCTTTTTGGTATTTAAAACTACTTTTGTATATGGAAATTTTATTTGCTTTTGAGAAAAAATGTTGTACTTGTATATTACTAAAGCTTCACAAGCCGACATTAATATATCTATATATATGCAAGTTTTTTTTAAATAAAGATTTTCGCGCTTGTTAATCTGAAAGCTTACCATATATCTCAACATTTATTTTATTATTAAGTACTTCATTCGCAGATACACTAAACTCATTTTGGAAGGACAAGAAAAGTAGTTTGTCTATAAAAAAAAAAGCTCTAAATACTTTCCCATATTTTAGTAAGCAAAAGCTTCATTATTTATAAATAAGCTTTTTTTGTGTATGAGAAAAAGTAAGGCTTGTAGTTCTATATTTCTTTAGCCTTACATGCTGAGATGGAGCTTGTACGAATTTTATTTGATCTCGAAAGCTTTGAAAGTGTAGGAGTGAGCTTCGGTTTCAAAGTGTATTTTATGCAGTTATTGCATATCGTTTAGTTATTGCAATAATTATCAAAATAAAAGCTCACTTTTCAAAGCTTTCAAACTTAGGGTTAAAAGCTGTCAAAGAAAGTTAAACAATATTTTGATTTGTATAGGCAAAACTTAAAAGAAGTATGCGCAAAAAGTTAATGAAAAATTGATAGATAAAGAAAAAAAGTAGCTAGAGAAGAGAGGTAGAAAAATGAGAAAGTGAAGAGATTGAAAAGGAGAGCAACAACAGGAAAACTCAGCTAGAACAAAGCGGGAAGAGGAGCATGATGAGAAAAGAGTTAAAAAATGCATTTTAAAACTACTTTTAAAAACAGTTTCTTCGACTTTATGAAAGCTGTTACTATTAAGCTTTTTTGAGCTTTAATGCGTTTTTTACTAAGCTACAACTTTTCTTGGAACAGCTTTTAATACAAAAAATCTACTGTTTTAAAATCGAATCTAATTTTCTTAATTCAACAAAGTCGATTTTTCTTTAACCAAGATTTTGGAAAAAAATGTTCAACTGTGCCAACTTTTTATTAAGTCACTGTACATGAAGTTATATTTACAACAGAATTACGAAAGGTCTTTGACAATGTCGTGTCAGAGTAAAGCAAGCATTTTAAAATTAATACTCCAGCAAGCAGTCTTATCAGCCAAACAGAATCTCATATCGGTCAGAAGTTATATTAATTTAAATACATATATTTGTATATAAGGGTATACTTGCTTGAATCCACAGACATAGTTAAGTACTTGCAAAAATACGCAAAATTTGGTGCACCCACCTGCTGAGTTGATTGCGTCAAATTGTCGTCAGCAATTTCATTAGACATCTACATATTTTATATACTTACTGTACATATGTATGTGTATGTATATACTTGAAAACGTTTCTTATTTGAACTTGTGGGTACTTTGGGTTAATATTTGTTTCGCCTCATACAACTCACTATTTGTGCTTTATTAGCTAAAAGCTTTCCATACATTTATACATGCAATCAATAAAATTCAAAATAATAAAAGTTTGAGCACAAAAACACAGCAATGCCATGAGCGCCAACTTGCTGTCGGTGTCCTTATGACCTTGAAGCTATGTAAGTTGACATCAGCACCCACAAGTCTACACATATACAAACTTATGCAAATATCTACATTATACATACATACCTAAATTTTCTTACAATCATTTTTCTTTGTATATATATTCACCGTCACACTTCACTGAAACACTGTGCCATTTATAGATATTCGTCTGTGCCCTTAGACCTCTCTGTTGGCAGTCAAGATGTCAAGCAAATATACTAACTACAAACAAATTATGTCAAGGTATAAACTGAGCTACACAAACTAACTGAATGACTTGACTAACTAACTAAATCATATACCCAATATACAGACATTCATAGGCATACACATTTACATATCTGTATTAAGATATATGTATGTAACTATGGCGTCCAGTTGGCGCTTTAACTGCCTTGGAATGAAACGAAGCTTACAAAAAACCGAACCAAAGTGTAGGAGTTGGCAGCCCATTTTTGTTGACCTTCTCATTGCAATATCGTAATGCAACGCAAATAAATGCTTGATATGTTTGTGTATACACTTTTGACATTTATTGGGACAACTCAATTGACAGCTATGAAGTTGATTATTTGAATTTAAAAAAATTAAGCGAATAGATGAGAAAAAGTGAGAGTTTTTTGATAGACAAACAACGCACGGACTGACATTTACATATATACGCAAGCATACAATTTTGCAATGGGTTTCTAAACATAAATACATGCATATATATCTGCATAGATTTCATATACTACAACTTCATATGCTCTACTTCTTACTCATTTATAATTAGTGCGGGAACAGCTGTTGGTAACCAGTTGAAAACTAGTTCTAAGGTTTTGAGGCTTTAAGAGTAAAAGTTGTGAAAATTCTTAATCCAGACTTTCACCACATTTTATTATATTATATTATATTTTATTTTATTTCTAAAATTTTTTTTTTTGCCATTTCATTTTCTTTTATTTTATTTCTTTTATTTATTTATTTTATTTTATTGTATTTTACTTTAATTCATTTTATTTTATTTTATTTCTTTTATTTACTTTATTTATTTTTTTCTATTTTTATTTATTTTTTTTATTTATTTTACTTTTCTTTACTTTATTTTATTTTATTTCTTTTCTGTTTTTCATTTAATCTATTTTATTTTATTCTATTTTATTGTATTTTATTTTATGTTATATTATTTTATTTTAAGTATTCATGAAACGAGCTCAAGGCCAAGAATAATAATTTTTCACTTTTTGAATTTTTATGAAAATTATTATTGTTTTTATTTATTAATAATCATTTTAATTAATTATTAAAAGTTTTTTTATTGAATAGAGTAGGAAAAATGTTTAGAGACAACTGCCATAGCTTTTCTTATAGATCCATTTCGGAAGCTGCTAGACTTCACTCATCAGAGAAATTTTTGCACGCATTGCTAACCATTAAGCTAACAATATGCTGGTTTTGGGTCATCTAAACTCCTAGTTCTATTCTTCTTTTTACCATACGCATGAACCACTTCCGCCATTTGACGTCAGTAGTGTAATCATGATGAATTTTTAACAGATCTGTTTTATCATCAGAACTGCCTTACCGTGTGCTCTCGGTTTTGTTATTGATTTTTTATACCAACAATTTTGTTGATTTACGGCCTGTCCATTTTCAAGTATTTATTTTAGATATTATCATTTTCTTTTATTTTATTTTATTTTATTTTATTTTATTTTATTTTATTTTATTTTATTTTACTTCATTTCACTTTATTTCATTTCATTTTATTTTATTTCTTTTCTTTTTTCATTTAATTTATTTTATTTTATTCTATTTTATTATATTTTATTTTATGTTTAATTATTTTATTTTTTTTTATTTTACTTTATTTTATTTTATTTTGTTTTATTTAGTTTTAGTTTATTTTATTTTATTTTCTTTTATTTTATTTTATTTTATTTTATTTTATTTTATTTTATTTTATTTTATTTTATTTTATTTTATTTGATTTAATTTAATTTTATTTTATTTTATTTTGTTTTATTTTATTTTAATTTATTTTATTTTATTTTATTTTATTTTGTTTTATTTTATTTTATTTTATATCATTTTATTTTATTTTGTTTTATTTTATTTTATTTTATTTTATTTTATTTTATTTTACTTTATTTTATGTATTTATTTTCATGTTATTCTATTTTATTTGCTTAAACTCACTTTTTAATATAAAAGCGCAATTTGGTTTAACCAAACAATGAGCACCAAGAAAAAAAACACCTTTCCTGCCATCCACCGACATCTTTGCAGCTGCCATTTTTTTTGGAGCAAATGTTGACGCTGATCATCCATGTACAAATATACTAGCTACATGCATACCTGTGCACTTAATACACAACCATAAAAGGAGCATGAACTTCCTGTCTGTACACCTTTGTGCAGTCACTTGTATGCTTACATTTTTAGGTACATATTTGTCATAAATAAATATACATTCAGTATATACATATAATACATACATACATATACAGTAAGCTAGGTACATACATGCGTGTGGAAAGCACAAAAAAATTAAAAACAACAAATTCAAAGTTGACAACAATGTTGTATCTCACGCTCAGTCGCGTAACACATGCATCCAAGCAAGCTAAATTTATTGGAATATATACATACAAACGCGCTACAGGTATATACTTACCTATATATATGTATGTCCAGTATGTTTAGTAATATATTGCATTCATTTTTTGTCTTTCTTTTTCTTCTTCTTCTTCTTCTTCTTCTTCTTCAGTTGTTTGCCTTTGTCAACAGCTACACGCGCTGTTTATGTTCATATCGAAGGTTTTTTTGGCTCTTTTATTTGTTGTTTATTTTTTTTAGTTTTTTCCATTAACTGCCTTTTGTTAGTCTCCTCTTACGTTCAGATACATGTATGTAAGTAAATTTTTGTGCTCCAGCACTTGCATATGACATCAGCTCATCCTTGAGATAAAAATACAGGCGAACTTAAATAAAAACAAAAATCGAAGGCACGTAGCTAAAAATAACTCTGGTTATCAAAAAAAAATGTAAGCCTCTAAAATTCTAGATTCTTGCATTCTAGATTCCATCATGTTGCACCTGTATCATAGGTATCGATTGACAGGTTATAGACATAAACTGATGTGAGGGGCGCACGTGCTGCTCTACGCACAGTCAATTACATAGGTCAATAATTGTTTATATCTTAAAGTGGGAGTTCGATTGCGCCGGAGTTTTCTTGTCTATGCACTTGTATTAAAATAAAATTTGCACTTAAAATTAAAGCTTTTTGCAACTTTAGGCTCAGTTTTGCAACATTTTCCGCATGTTCAAAAAAACCCGCCTAAATATATGCTACACAATTTCTGTTGTTTCTAAGGTTTTAAGCTAGTGAATACGAATACTTAATTGATAACAAATTGAATTTTAAAGTGATATCACTAGCTTGTGAAATTAAAAAAAATTCTAATAGATAAGTCGAATTTTCTTTAACAAAACTTCAACACACTGTGTAGCATTCAAATGAATTATATTTCTAATTGGAGGATCACCCTGTAATATGCACCCAGAAGTATGCAAAGGTTGGTTATGAAAATGTTAGCGTCAATATTCTAAGTTTGAAAAGCTACCAAAATCATGGTTGAAATTTTTTCAAATGGGACAAACTTTTTGGATTACAAACGGAGCATCTTTTAGGCGTAAAATTTAAAATAGAAGAGGAAAGTACTAACAAATATTTGTCTTAGATTCTTATGGTTAATAAGCTGCTTGTTAGTAAATTCCGCATTGAAAATTAATTTATCAATGATGTAAAAGTATTTTGTGCTATAGTTCTAAGGGTGAAATTTGTAGCAAAGTATTTCCCCTTTTACTATGGAAGCGCCAATTCTTCGCAGATGAGCAGTTTGTCGTTTGGAAAAGAGATCTTGATTATGGCAGTGGCTAACTTTACAAACTGTTGCCAGCATTGAGGTTGACCTGATCATAATTTTGTTCTCAGTTGTTTGTACACATGTAATTATTCAAGCGGATGCGGCTTTCTATTTTCGTTTCAGTTTTTTATAAGATTTCTTTGAATTTATATTCATTTTTATTTTTAGACTTTTTATTTATATATTAACTTTTTTAAATATAATTGATACCTTAACCTACAACACTCTATTGTTTCTTTTGTATTCAAATTCACAAAAGAAATTATCATACTTGAAATATCTCATAAACAGTGACTTTAGCAAAGTGCCTTTTTTGAGAAAAACACGGAAAAGTATTTTTGGTACATCCGCTGCTAACAGCGCTAATGAGTGCGCCCACTATGAATGGACTTACGTAATGCCAGCCTAGGGAAGATGTAATTTGATGTTGCTTAAAAAGAGAGAATGCGAAAGAAACGCATTTCAAATAAGTGTTGCATACTTTTAGGTGCTAAATCTGTCCACCAAATAGAATTACGTATTTGGGTAAATTTTTTTTTTACCAAGTCATGCTTTTACTTTTAAGTGTTATTTCTTTCGGTATTCCAAATTTATTTTTATAATAAATGATGGTTAATAAAAAGCTCACCAAAATATCAACTCAAAGCTTTTACGCTTTCATATTGTTACTTAAAAAAAATTTCCTACTGGGACATAAGAAATACTAACAAATATTTATAAATACTGTATGTGATTTAAATTTCTAATTCAAACTTGCATACACTTCTTACTAGACCGCCATGATGTAGCGTGTAATTTGCTTGCCTTACATATCGAACTGCGCCAGTTCGATTCCTGGAATACTACATATATGTAACTCTGGATCGTAAAAATCTACTAGTTTAGTATAATAATTCTACAACAAAATATTAGTTACAAAAGCTTTTCAGTTATATTTTGAAAGCTGTTAAACTAAATTATAAACTGTTGCATACTTCAAGGCGCTAATTCTAAGTAAAATGTATTTGATATAATTTTAAACATTTTTTCAACTTTCATTTCTTAAATTAATGCCTACAACATGTTTTTAACATTTTCTTCTTTTTATTTTTTTTTCTTGTAGAAAAAATGATGAAATGAACGCCGGTACCGGCTCCTCGAGGGCGCCAGCCTCCGGGAGCCAAATATCACCACAACTACCCGACGTACAACTGCAACAACAACAGCAGCAACAACAACAAGCGCAACAGCAGCAACAACAAGCGCAACAACATCAACAGCAACTACAACAACAACAATCTGCGCAACAAAATAATACATACAGCAATTATCCCAGTATATATAATACGCCTAGCACACAAAATGGCATCGCACCAACACTTGGCACATATTCAATGGGTGAACCAGATTCATTACGCACACTAAAGAATACATTTGGCCCAAATTCAGAATTTACAACAACAGCCGGTTACGGCAACTATAGTAATATGGTCACGGCTAATGGTAATGGTTTGCAGCAGCAGCAACAAATGGATAATATGAATGGCATGAGCAGCGGATATGGGCAGGTGAGTGTAAAGCGGAATTTGTGTGTGCGTGGGTGTGTTTGTTTTAGTGTAAGTGTGAGTGAGGAAATGAAAAGGAGAACCGACAAAGAAAAAAATACATAAAAAGTAGAGAATATAGAGTGATGCGTGCTTTTAGGCGCACGTGCTTATTTAAAGTGCAGGTTTTTATGATTTTGTTGAATTTTTTGCGAATAAAAAGACGCTGCTGTGCCAATTAATCGAAGTGTGGAAAATCTCTTTACCAAACAAGTCGCATGTCGTGCTGTTAGGTATTTTACTTTTTGATTCTATTTTTTATTCCTAAATTAGTACGCTCAATTGTGTTTTAATATTTTTTGTTACAAAAATTCATATATAAAAATCAGAGCAAAGCAGACTTTCAGGCGCAAAATTTCAAAACCACTCAAAATACAAAAATTGTTAGTGTAATTTATTCGCTTTATAAGTTTTACAAGTAATTTGGGGCATGCAAACAATAGAGTCTGTAAAGTGTATATGGCTTTTCAGGCGCCTAATAGTATGTTACTTTACGTGTGCGCGGTATTGGTCATTTGTTTAGGTTTATTTCGGCTTCACACAATTCCGACTGTAAATAAAATTGTATAATACAAAGTGCCTATATAAGCTTATAAGTAATGCAGAATTTTAGGCGCATTTCGATGCTGTATGCACAGCAGCCAGATTTTTGTATTAACTCTATATATATGCTTAGAGTTTTTTTTACGCAATTCGCAACAACAGAATTCGCTGTATATATAAATACTTACAAGTAGGGCCGAGTTTTAGGCGCAAATTAGTTTTAACCAGACCTGTTAAATAAGGACTTCTAATTGTAATCATTACCGGTTTGAATAATTACTTACTTCAGTATCCATTTAATGATTGATTACCAATTACTTTAAATTTTTTATGATTATTTTTCAATTAATTAAAAAAATCATGATTTTTAACGTTTAAAAAAAATCTAAAAAAATGTGTTTTGATTACTTTTTGACTATTTTTGGTTTTTTTTACTATTTTTGATTTTTTTCAGTATTTTTGCAGAAGCACATAAACATACACACCAACAATGCTGAAAAAAAGAATCAAAAATAATCAAAAGTAATCAAAGCAAATTTTTGGATTATTTTTGATTTTTTTCGATTACTTAAATTTTTTTTTTTCTAATCGTAGTTAATTAATAATTGCCTTTTCTTGAAAAACAATGAAAATAATTATAATCATTACCAATTAAAAAGTCGTCTAATTAATTGATTACTAATTACTAATCAAATTTAACAGGTCTGGTTTTAAATAGTTTACTTGTTAGTCAGACTTTTCATGCCATTCTTCCTTGCCTGAAAACACTTCAGCAACACATTTCAATGTAGTTTTTACTTCTCAAATCCCATTTAATCAAGCCCTACTCACCTTGCATATTATTTTTATTCTAATTTTTTCTTAACTGCAGATGGGTGCCAATCAAATGCATGGCGGCAATGTGCAAAATCTTTATATGAATGGCAACATTGGCTCAACCGGCAGTGGTAGTCCAAGTGCCACAAATATGAATAGCACTGGTGGCATTGGTGGTGGCATTGGTGGTGGCACTCAAGTGTCAAATAATCCAAATATGGGCATGAATGCTGCTTCCAATATGCAAATGGGTCATATGAACGCATACAATGGTGCTGGTGGTGGTGTTGGCCCCAATGGTAATCCCAGTATGGGGCCAACGAGGCATCAAGTAAGTACAACAAAAATAACAAAAAAAGTACATAAATATAACAAAATCAATTTTTTCCTTAACCTTTTGTGAGTTTCAAGGCCGTATTTGTGACTATGTGAAAAGTATAAAGCGCAGTTTGTGACTTGCAGTGAACTGATTTGTTGCTCTTTTTTTTTTTAATTTCAGTTATTTTTTCTGTTTCTGTTTTGTGCATCCTTTTGTATCCTTCCACGTGGCGCATCGAAGCATTAAATCCTATAGTCGTTTACTGCAGTGTGATATTTTACTAAGGTCAACAATGAATAGAGCTGAATTCAAAATCCATCAATAGATTGAATACTTTTCAAAAGTTCATTATTGTTTAGTGCAAGAGCTTTTTTCGAGCTTTATTTAAACATGCTGAGAAGCTGGTACAATGAGTTAAATTTTTTTTTTAAGTAGAAACTTTGGGTAATAAATGCCTAAAAGTATGCAACTGTAAGTCTATTATGCATATAGATGAAGCTTTTGTAGAGAAGTTGTAAACTTTCCCTTTTCGGGAAATATATAAACAATAAATATTTTGAAGACCCATTATTAGTAGCAAAAAGTATAGTAATTTAATAAATACTGCTTTAAAGCCTACTCAAGAAGAAGCTTTGAAGTTAAATTTACTTATACAGCAACTTTTTGAAGGAATGAGAATGGTTTTAAGGAAAAATTCTTTAGATATTTTGTTTTATAAAATTGCTTGTGTGCTTTTCACATTTTAGGTCAGTTTTACCTACGAAACTTTTCGGAAGCAAAAATATTGCTTTAGCTTTCTTTAGCGCTCTAAACGATGTTTGAAAGCTCATTTATTCCTTTTATGTCAAGTCATTCGAACGAAAGCTACATTTTATCTGCAAACATATTTCTTATTCATAATTAAAAAAAATTTTTTTTTTTTGGAATAATATTTCCATACAAATTTTGAATTATAAGAGCTTTAAAAATTTTATTTTTATTTTTTATGAATGTGGGATAAGACTGTAAAGCTTTTTTATACCTGTTATGGCAAGCTTTTTTTGAAAGCTCCTTCATAATATCTTTATAGTACATCGCTGGCTGAGTGGAAGATCACCTAATTTCAAAATATTTTTCAAAAACGCCCAATATCAAAAATTCTTTAAAAAACACTCTATTTCAGAATTTGGTTCAAAAAGGCCCTATCTTAAATTTTTTTCAACCACGCCCTATCTCAGCTAAAAATGCATTGAATTTTTGTGCAGATAGGACGTTTTTGAAACTTATTCTGAGTTAGGGCGTTCTTAAACCAAATTTTGAAATAGGGCGTTATTGAAAATACATTTGAGCTGGGGCGTTCTTCAAAGAAAATCTGAGACAGGGCGTTTTTGATAAATTTTTTGAAATAGGGTGACCTTCCACTCAGCCGTCGGTATATAGTATGTATAATTTTTTTTTAAATACTAAATTTTTATTTAGCTTAAAATTCATATCAAAGTTCCGCATTCACAATCTCGACACAAATCTAAAACGTGCACATTAATAAATTCCCATATGCACATAGAGCATTATTCATAAACATATTTGCATACTATTATCTATTATATTTACAACGATTACTTAAATTACTTTATTAGCTTAATTTTTTAGCTTTTTGCATTCACGTGTTATTAATGCGAAACAATTGAAAATTTGCCGTGTGTGTTTTGTTCATTTCGAGAGCTAGCAAATAATGACAAAAATAAATATATGAATATGTGTGTTTGTATGTTTGTATTTGTTTAATGGTTACTGATTTTTGCAATGACTTCTAAAGCTTTTGTAAATGCACATCTACACACGCATACAACAACATTTCAATAAGTGCGCATGGAAAAAATATTGTGACATTTGCAACGAACCACTCAGCCGCAACCTTACATGACTTAGTCAGTTGAAGTGAGTGTGAACATTATTAATGTTAAATATAACAAATATAATGACAGCAATTATTCGACTAATTTTACTACAATAATAAAAATTAGAAAAAAATATAGCTAGATCGACAAGTTAGGTGCTAGCAAAAAAAAAATAAATATTAATAAAAAATAAAAGCACAGCTTACAGCGCCTCAAGCTTTTAATATTTAATAGCATTGTTGATTGATTTGCATTGAGATGTGCATGCACGACTATCACACTCTCACATAGATGGTTCATATCTATCACGTTCCCCTGTATCGAAAATATCTAGTTCTGAAGTGGTGTATTCGATAGCAGTACTAACTCTTTATAAAGCTCCTTTGCAAGCTTTCAACTATAGCCTAAATTGGTGTTGCCATATAGAGCGTAAATTGCCCACAGCTGCATTACTTTCTCAATAGTTACGAACTGTTGAAAACTCGAGGGTTTAGTTCCACATAGTTCATTTAGTTATTACTACTATTTCATTAGTTTCGAACTAGACCAAAATTATAACTATTGTTTCCAGCAGGATCTTAATCCATTTTCTGTAATTCTTAAGTTTTATTAACAATTACAAATACCCTGTAATGCTCACTCAATGCCAGCTTGTGTACCATTAAAGACCTACTCACAATTTAACTAGTTCTCTAGTTTACTATAGCTAAAGTTGTACCTCGATCACAACTCATTAACTTGCCTGCAGCGCAAACGTGTGATCATAGCTATATATATTACAAGTGTTTGATCAGTTTAATAGTTATATTTATGTTAAGCTTATGCAATTGTGATTTTAGCTTTAGTGCATATAGGCGTCTTTATAATAATATACATTTGGTACCGATCTATGTGTATGCGCTATCTATTTATCTATTAATAGTTGTAAATGTTCTTCTAATTTTTGTTGTTGTTTTTTTTCATTTCATGGGTTATGACTTTATAAGCGCTGCCTTGCGGCTTTGCTTTGTGTTATTTCCATTAATTGTGTCATTGGATTGTTTTAATTATGAGTAGAGAGAGGTGTCGAAGCTAGTGTTGTTGGCTACTGCTGTCAATGATGCGCTGATTGAAGTCATCAAAATAGTAAATATTTAACGAGAAAATTCTAAGTGCAAGTCTGATATGTATAAATACACTGAAACGTTTATTATTGCAAGCTTCTGTATTACATGAAAAACCTTGAAGTTAAATATTAAAAAAAAGTGTAACAGTAATAGCTCGATTAGTTTTTAATCAACTTGTAAAATGTGAGCTTCTTTAAGCTTTTCTAATTCAATTTGTTCTCTGAAAGCTTTTTAGATATTTAGAAAACGTTTTCCTTAAAAGCTTTGACATTTTCTGTTTATAAGTGGAATGGAGAAAAGCGTATGTCTAAGTTTTTTTAAATTCTTTGCAAAAGTTTTCGAAAATGCTTTAGCTGTGAGCTTTTATATTTGAAGAAGGCTTTTGTGAAATGCCTTAACTCAATTTTCAAATCGAAATCGTTTCAATGTTCTATTTCTATGCATTCTTTACGCTTTATTGCTCAAAATATTTATGATACCAAGTAATTTTTGAATTTAAACAAACTTCTAAAAGCTTGACGTTATACTTTTAAATATTTTAAAAGTCCCTAAATTCTAAAGCTTTTATATAATAATTAAATTGAAATTTTCAAAATATTTTTCTTTTTTCAAAACCACTTTAATTATACGAAACTTAAGAGGCTTGTTTTTGTCTGCAAACATCACATCGCTGGGTATTTTGTCTCTCAGTAGCAGTAGTTGTTTTGAAGAAAGCTTTTATTAGAGAGCTTTTAAAATATCATTTCTACCTTCATTTTTGTTAAATTAAAAAGCAATCCAAAAGAATAAAAAAAGGGATGTGCAAAAATTACGCTAGAAAACCGTTGGCAAATGATAAACATACATACATATGTGAAAAGCTCACAAAGCTTTTACACGCTTACATAGGTTCCCAACAATTGCCTTTAAATGTATCAGGTCGGACTTAAAGCATACAATAGGCGGATTCATTTAAGCTTGTAAAAGTCCCCTTAAGCTTATAAACCATATAAAGCTCTTAAACTTTCATAAATAGTGACATATGGCGCTTATAGGGTTTACGAGTATTTGGTGCATGTCTTTTAACTAGTACTTTAAAGTATACAAAACTACATTCTTATAAATAGTTTTCTAAACATTTAACCCTCTAGCGCCCTAAATTATTTTTATTCTTGGGAATAGTTTTCCAAACATTTTAACCCTCTAGCGACCACATTTTTTTATTCTTGTTACATCACGAATTTTGTAAACAAAATCATATGTAAATGAGACAAAAACCACTGTGAAATATTATTTAGAATTTGGTTGTTTTAGAGTCCGGTCGTAGTTTGTTCATTAGTTTATTTTAGCATATTCTTAAGGCAACTCATTTCATATATTTAAACTTATTTTTTAGTAGTTTGCTGTTCTCATAAGATCCGAAACTGCCAGTTATTGTAAAAATTCGTTTTTTGGAGTCCGCTTCCTTGTTTCTGTACATCAATACTACATACTAGTATATAGTATGCTGCTATAATTTTGAAGGAAAAAAATATAATAAATTTCCAATGAGTACGAAGTGCATTTGCCATGAGTTGAACTTCAGACGCTTCAACTGTCGCATCGATTTTTTTCAATAACAAAGTCAAGCATATTTACCTGTGCAATGCAAATGCAAATTACTTTTGTGCGCATCAAGCAAAAAGTATATATTGACTACAATTGTCAGTCGATATGGCACTATAAACCTTTTATAATTTTTTTCGTTTTTTTTTTTTTGCATTTCAATTTTGCTTGTAACTAACTGCTTTGTATGTATGAATTGCAGTTGTTGTAGCAATGATTGCTACCAAATCGCATGTTGTAAGTAGAAATGTATGTATGTATATATGTATGCATTTGCAAACGTTGTGCAGTTGATTTATTTTCACTAAAGCTGTAATCTTTATGAAGCGTGTTGCAAAAGCACTAGAAATTTTACAAATTCTGCTTATGACTTATAACAGCTTTAACAAACAGCAGGAAGCTCGGGATTTCTTTAGTTGCTTTATGTTCATTTCACCGCTCTTTCGTGTGTTTTTAAGCAACTTGTTAACAAAAGATTGCTTTCACTGTTTCTGTATATGAAATGGGCAGTTTTTAAGCGTTTTATTTGTATGTTTTAGCTTTGACGATTTTTTCCACTTTCCTCGACACCTTTCCTTTTCGTTTTCTTTTTTTTTTATAGTTATATATTTTGCGCTTCTCATTTGAAATTTCAATAACAAAATTTAATGGTTTTAAACACCACATGACGAGTTGGTGTATGCAACGACACGCAAATGCTGTACACATACATGCACATACATATATATATTTATTGTAAAAAAAAAAAAATATTTAATTATAAAAAATTTGAATTCATTGCAAAAGTAATAATAAAAAAATGCTGGCACATGTTTAGTAGAAATTTGTTGTGCTTGAGGAGAAAGCAAATAGGTAAGAGCGAATATTTACAATTGAGTCTAGTTAGTGCCAAAAACAGATATTGTTAAATTACAGTAGTTACTAATTAAAAGAGGGTAATTATATAAGCAATGGAGTCACAAGGGTTTTTTTTTATTTTAAATTAAAATAAATAAATAATAAAAAAACAAAGGAAATTTGTATGGAAATCGTGTGCGCATGCGCTTACGCTACTGAGCCTTTGTCACTCTCAACTGATGAGCAGCGTGATTGGTGTTGACACATTCGACGGACAGTGAAGGTCAATTTGTATTTCATGAAATACATACACCCTGCAGAAAATTCGATTGGCTCAGCACTGACCTTAAGCTGAAGCAATTGATGACATTACTAGTTCTAGCCCTACAAGACGCTGCTAATGGATACACCCGATTTTTCATGTTACTGCTAGAAATCTGATGGCCGTTTTGTACTATGCTCTGATGACAGTTCAGCGCTTCCTTTCAAATGGCGGCTTATAAGATGGTTAGCTGTCTTGTAGGCAGGTCAATACCCAAGCAACGCTTTGAACTGTCCACTTTTACATGGCGGTTTCATTAGTGTTGTGCGATATTTTTCAGAAAAAAATCGAATAAAGATTGTTTGTGTTCGGTAAGGAAACTAGCGAAAATCGTCATAAAGCGATAATAATGTAAAACTCTCTCGAAACGCAAAAAGTAAAAAATATTACGCCGAACAGGAATTTGTAAAAACTTGCAAGCAAAACAGCTGTTACTAGTTTCATTGTTTAATAACACAAAGTTTGAGGTTTTTGTTATTATTTTGCTATGTCACGATCAGCTGTTTTCCACTTCCTCTCCCAATGAAATGTCAAAATGCGCTCTCTCGCTGCAATTGTTTTGTGTCGCCGAACACTATTCAGTAAAATTTTATAAAAATCTCCAAAATTTTCTGCTCGTCTAATACGCCTTTTAGCTGAGAAACTAGCGATAGTATGAGCCTCAATAATTTAAGATAACTTCGATAAAATCGATAGTTCCGATGTTTTGCAGAAATGCTTTTTCTGTTGCGCTTCTTTTCCATACAGTCTCAATTCGCATCTGAAGAAATTAGCATAGTTTTCAATACGAGAACTTATTAATGGATAATTTAATTAATAAGCTTAAAGATTGAAACAATGTATCGTTAGTGTAATCGATACTTTAAGACTACAAAAATAAATGCATCATTCCAAATTTACATGTATACTTATGATTAAAAAACAAAAACATTTATTATGATTTAATTCAAGATCTCAAGCCACTGCTCTTTTAAATTTTAAAAGATGCACATTTTTTTGCTTTGACAAGTGCTTATTACGGTCAGTGGTACGGTAGATAGCTTGTCCTAAAAGCTTTATTAAAAAGTCGTATCCTCCTTGGTGGAACCAGGATCTCTTCAGGCTCAGAAGAGAGACGCGCAAACTTTTCAATCTGAGTCACTCTACTGGTAACTGGCAACCATACAAAGAGAGTATCAGGTGCTATAAAAAGGCGATTCGAAAGGCCAGGCAGGAATCCTGGAGGGACTTCTGCTCATCTATCGAATCGACCAAAGAATCTTCGAGAATGGGAAAAATTCTCTCAAAAGAAAAGTCCGGTCCATCCTTCATCAGGAAGGATGATGGGTCATGGACAAGCAGCTCGGTGGAAACTCTTGAGTTGCTTATATGTGCACACTTCCCAGGCTGTAGCTCCATGGAGATGAAACCAAGGGAACGTACTGGGACAGTACCCTCCCCTCAGCTAGTGAACGGGCTTATAATGCAAAAGAAGATTGAATGGGCAATCAACAGTTTTTCACCATATAAATCACCAGGTCCGGATGGAATTTTCCCAGCCATGCTGCAGAGGGAAAGCTCGGTGGTGATACCCTGGTTGGAACTTATTTTCAGGGCTTGTATTCGGCTAAATCACGTCCCTCTAAATTGGAGAGGAACCCGGGTGGCCTTCATCCCAAAGGTCAATAAGAGGGGCCATGAGAAGCCTAAGGATTTTAGACCCATTAGTCCATTGTCATTTGTTCTAAAAACCTTCGAAAGACTAGTGGATGTTCGCGGAAGTTTGGGTACCCCTGGGTTGTCAACAGCGCAACACGCGTATCTCAAGGGTAAATCAACCGAAACCGCTCTTCACGAAGTAGGACACAAGGTGGAAGCTACATTGGAAGGAAAACAGTACATGCTGGCGGCTTTCTTGGACATAGAAGGAGCCTTCAATAACGTTCGATTAGAGGCGATAGAGGATTCGCTCTTTACACTTGGCATAGAGGACCCTATTGTAAACTGGATAGGAACTGCTCTGAGGTCAAGGTTGATAAGCGCCAAGCTTGGAGATAGTGAGGTCACTACGCATCCGTGGAGGGGTACTCCACAGGGGGGCGTTCTGTCACCACTTCTCTGGGTCTGCGTTTTAGACGGCATACTTCGCCAACTCAACAGGGGGGGAGTGAAGGTGGTGGTCTACGCGGACGTTGTAGCCATAATGGTGTCTGGTCTATGCCCCAATATGCTCAGTGGAATAATTCAGGGAGCACTGGCGAAGCTGAGCGAATGGGCACAGACTGATGGGCTCAACGTAAACCCTTCCAAGACGGAGTTGGTTCTCTTCACAACTAGGACGAAAATCCCAATCTTTTCTCTACCTTCTGTGTGAAGTATCTAGGTGTATTTTTGACGCCTAACTTGAATTGGAGACTAAATACAGAACACAGGGTCAAAAGAGCTTATGGGGCTCTGTATTCGTGCAAAAGAATGCTAGGGAGACAGTGGGGTCTCAGGCCGGAACTCACGGCATGGATGTACAAGGCAGTCACTGACCGATACTTACTTACGGTGCACTTGTGTGGTGGAAGGCAGTCGAGGCGGACTACATAAGTAGCATGCTTGGCAAAGTTCAACGAGCTGCCTGGGGAGCAATCACAGGTGCCATCAGATCATGCCCTTCAGAGGCTCTGAACGTGATCTGCAACATGCTACCGATCGATCTCTTCATTAGGCTCCGCGAGTTGGGACTATGGAGAGAACGCACGTACGGACACGGCCGCATTCTCTTCAATATTAACAACTCGTACATTGCAACCCAATCGGACTATATCTGTCCCAGGACAGCGATAGATATAAATTATTCGATTCTCTTTACAACCAGAAAGGACTGGAATGAAGGCGAATTCACTCACAATTTCGACATTTCAGTGTTTACGGATGGCTCCAAGATGGCCTGTGGAGTTGGATCAGGAGTCTTCGCAACACACCCGGCTCTTTCCATTTCTTTGCGCCTCCCGGACTCAGCGAACGTGTTTCAATCAGAGATCTTTGCAATCCAGGAGGCATGCAAGGTTTTGCTGGAAACGGAAGGCATAGGTAAAATCATAGCAATATTTTCTGATAGCCAAGCAGCCCTGGGGGCTCTGGGGTCTGCAACGATAACATCGAGCCTGGTAAATCAGTGCAGAGAGTGGGCCACGAGGCTGGCTAGTCGGCATATCGTTTCCTTAATTTGGGTGCCGGGGCACCGAAATATACAGGGAAACGAGATGGCAGATGAGCTAGCCCGAGGTGGATCGGCTCTTGATGTCACAGGAGCGAAGGAAGTCCTCGTACCCCTGGGACTTATCAAGGGCAGAATCTCTCAGCACTGGTTTAGCGAGGCAAATAAAAGGTGGAAGCGTCTGCAGTCCTGCAGAGTTTCTAGGAGTATATGGCCATCTTACAACAAGGCACGATCCCTATCCATTCTCAGGATGAATAGAAGGGACATTTTCAGGCTGATAGCAGTACTAACAGGGCACTGGACTATTGGGGCTCACGCGGCGCGGATGGGGCTAGAGCACAACGTTTCGTGCCGAAGTTGCAATCTCCCGTGGGCGGAAGAGACGATGGAGCACCTACTGTGCGAGTGTCCAGTGCACTGGGGGAAGAGAACTAAATACCTTGGTAGGCCCTTTTTCGAAAGTCTCTCAGAGCTTAGGGACATGAATCCTGGGGACCTCCTTAAATATTTGAACTCCACAGGGTGGATATAGTCGGATGGGATTCCAACTATACTATATAAGCACATTCAAAGTCTTCTATAATACATCCTTCATTGGTTAATTCACGAGTTGTGGTATGAAAACGGCGCATCAGCGCTAATTGGAGTCGCAGGAGACTCGCCACTAGAACCAACCAACCAACGGTCAGTGGTGGGCAAACTATAAGGTTCTAATTTTGTCGTAGTATTAAATTTTCTGTACTACAATGCAACTTTGCTGGGCTTTCATTTCGCTAAGTAATGACAACTTTAATTCTCACGCGGAAGTTGAAAAACCAAATTTGGCCACCACTGCTATGGAAGAAAAAATTCGACACGAGTTTTGTATTGGATTAAACGGTAGGATGCTCCATGTGTCAGAATCTGCGGAACCTTCCAAAAATGTTCTCTAAAAGGTGCCCCTGTTGTTTCGAAAAATACAGATTTCCTTTGGGAATGCCAGAGTTTAATGTGAATTGTTTGTTTTTATTTGTTATTAACAGCAGGCCCATCTCACTTGCCGTTGTTTTTCGGCTTCCATTTGCTGCCACATATTAGGTAAATGGTACACTCCCTATTTTTTTTGAGACAGAGAGAAAGCGAAAAAGCAAAACTTAAGGCTCTTCAATCAAAGTTCAAGCGGATTTTTAAAGTTCTGAGAGCCGCCAGAGACTTAATTCGAACCCAGCGAGTTCTTAGCGCACGATGAGGACGAGGGAATCTTTGCTTACTTTCCTTAAAAACCCATAAAATGTGCATATGCCAATAGTTTCCTTTACTTAAGTAATTTCCCCTTCATCCAAAAACTCCAACATAAATTGACAATTTCCCTCTTCAAGTCAAAAGTAACTTCAAATTGTGAAACTTTTTTTTTTGTACTAAAACCTTTTACGACCGATTTCTTATAAACAAAATTCAAATTACTCCTAATAATGGCCAGCACTGAGGCCACGGAAGTACCCCAGGAAACTTCAAAGGAAAATCTAGACGATACAAAATCTTCACTGAAAATAATCGCAGACTATACACCCGGTTTTGCAGAAGAGGATTGTAATGGGTCACGTTGTAGTCACATGCGGCCTTGGTCCTCCGAACAAAATATTGCAGCCAAACTGGGCACCCAAAATGCTTTGTCCAAGCAGATTAGTGCGCATAATCTTTATGTAAAACTCGCTTGCTTTCAACTTTCTTTTATTAAATAAAAATTCTACTTTTTCTTACAGATGAATCCCATGAGTCAAATGCAAAATATGACTATGGGTGGTGGTGGACCACAACTAACACCTCAACAGCAACAACAGGCCATGAATGGACTTGGTCCAATGGCCAAGATGCAAGGCATGGCGAATGGTGGTTATGCACGTCGCAGCGCACCATATCCCCAGCCACAAATGCATGCGGCACAAAAACGCGCCAGCTATACCTCGATGGGAAATCCCGCACTACCAAATGTTCCTCCACAAATGAGCATGCAACATTATGGCCAACAAATGCATCCGCAAGCGGGTAGCGGTGTACCGGTACCAATGCAAGCTGGTGCTTATGGACGTGGCGGACCAATGGGTAGCTATGGCAGAGCTAATGCAATGGGACCGATGGGTATGGGACCAGGTGGTGGTATGGGTCCAGGCGGCATGGGACCTGGCAGCATGGGTCCAGGTGGTATGGGACCAGGAGGCATGGGTCCAGGTGGTATGTGTCCAAGTAGTATGGGACCAGGTGGCATGGGTCTAGGCGGTATGGGTCCCGGTGGTGTGAGTGCAATGCAACGTGGCATGCCACAAGGCCCCGGTGGTTATAGTGCCGCAATGGCGCATCAACAAAATCAATATTATGCGAGCGTGAATGGTGGTGGGGGCGGTGGTATGGGTCCGGCTGGTCCGGGTTCCCTCACGAATACCGGTGCAATGTATCAGAATCAAGGGTGAGTAGCATTTATGTATATCCTTGTGAATTATTCTATTTTCCTTACTTTGTTCATCCTCAACCTACTTCCAACATATCTTCCTCCCGCATATAGTCCAACATATAGTTGTATGCCATATTATCAAATGTCCTGTTATCCAGCCATAGCCTTGCAAGTTTATAAAGATTTACTGAATTCTTATTTCCCTGTGTAGTTTCCAGCAAAATTACCAACACAGTCCAGTTCCTGGTAATCCGACGCCGCCATTAACACCCGCCTGCAGCGTTCCATACATCAGTCCGAATCCAGATATCAAACCAATTATGGATAACTGTAAGTGTGATTGTCTCCTAAACCCTGAATGTGAGAGTTGAGCTCGTTGTGCTAATTCAATATTTTATCTCTTTTGTTTATTTTTTGCACATCCTCGGCGCACAACCACGAATTGTTTTCGTATGCATGGATTTGTAGGCGAGGAGATGCGACTGACATTCCCCGTACGTGATGGTATCATACTTCCACCGTTCCGCTTACTGCACAACCTGTCTGTCAGTAATCACGTATTTCACTTGAAGCAGAATGTCTACAACACGCTCATGTGTCGGTAAGTTAGCAACTTGCTTTTGTCAGAACTCTACCTGTGTCCTAACTACCAAAAGCAAAAAGTCTAAACGTATGACTACTTTCTTTCGTTTAGTTCTGATCTCGAGCTGCAGCTAAAATGCTTCCATCAAGACGATCGACAAATGAATACGAATTGGCCGCATACGGTAACAGTGTCGGCAAACGCCACACCCCTCACCATTGAACGTTCCGAGAAGACAGGTCAAGCCTTGCGGCCGTTATATCTGAAAGCAGTTTGTCAACCCGGACGCAATACTCTGCAATTAACCGCTAGTTCCTGCTGTTGTGTAAGTATCATGTCAGCACACGGGCACCGTGCTTGAGCGCTTTTGTGCACAGGTCATCAAATTATTTCTACTTCCAGTCTCACTTATTCGTGCTGCAACTAGTCCATCGACCCTCTGTGCGGCATGTACTACAGAGTCTACACAAACGCAACTGCTTACCTGTAGATCATTGTGTGGCCAAAATCAAACGTAACTTTATGGTCTGCTCAACGACTAGTGTTCCGCTGGAAGGTAGCGCCGGCAATATGGAAGCAACCAAGTGCACTAAGATCTCATTGAAATGTCCGATAATGAAGTCTCGAATACGAATGCCAGCGCGAGGACACGAATGCAAACATGTGCAGTGCTTTGATCTGGAGGCCTATCTGCTTATGAATTGCGAACGTGGCGCTTGGCGGTGTCCCGAATGCAAGTGAGTATTGAACAAATCGCAAAAACGTTTCAGAAATTATATATTTTATTGCAATCTTACACTTCTCACAGTAAACCTGCGCTCACTGAAAGTCTAGAAATTGATCAGTATATCTGGGCAATTTTGGATAAACTCAATGGCACCGATGTGGATGAGGTCATTATTGATTCGAGTGGTAATTGGCGTGCGGCGCAAGGTTTACATCAAGGCTCACCCCTCAGTGCGATGTCAACACAAATGCCCAACCCAATGTCTGGACAAATGATTGGCCAAGGGCCAGGACAAATGGGTGCGCAAGGGCCCGGACAAATGCCGGTACAAATGGGTGCTCAAACGCATGGACAGATGCCAGGACAAATGGGTGCACAACCGGCGAATCAAATGGGCGGTGCACAAATGCCAAACCAAATGGGTGGCGGTCAGATGCCCGGACAAATGGGTACGCAAATGCCTGGTCAAATGTCAGGCCAGATGGGTTCAATGGGTGGCCAAATGCCAGGTCAAATGAATAGTCAAATGCCAGGCCAAATGGGTCCCATGGGCGGTCAAATGGGTGGCCCCAACGTCGCGAACATTAAGCAGGAAAACAACTTCGATGATCAATCAAAAGTTATGTCACCGTGGGATAACTCGCAGGCGATGAGTCCCTACATGCAGCATGACATGAATGCGGGCACGCCCAATGTACCCGGTGCTGGTCAAATGTAAGTTCCCAAACTCCACTCTAAACAAAATATCAGCATTTAATTTTCCTTTCTTCATTTTACAGTCGCAGTCCATTCGACATGTACGGTGGTAACACTGGTGAAGTTGGTGTTAATGATCAGCATACAGGTGATACGGGAAATTCTCTTGATCAGCTCAACGCTATGGAGAAAAGTCTAACAGATCAGGTGAGTATGGTATTACAACTGAATCAAGAAATGTAAACCATATATGCGATACAAGCCACAATCTGGAATATGATTATTAATCCTATAATTTTTAAAATTTACAGATGCCACACACACCGCACACTCCTATGCATCCGATGACACCTGGTGGTCCGCCTAGTGTGAGTTCGGCGCATAATGAACCTTCAACACCGAATGCGAATATCTCAAATTCCTCACCACAAACACCTGGCACGCCTGGAGGACAACCCGGTGGTCCACCATCCAATCGAGCCTCTACTAATGAAACACATCAGCAGCAACAGCAGCAACAACAACAACAACAACAATCACAACAAGAACAAATTATTAATTCGTTGATCAACTCACAGCCCAATGGTTTGTCGAATCTCAATGAAACAGATTTGAATGCAGAATTGAATATGGACAACAATGATGGTGCTGGAGATTTGAATGTAAGTGGCACTTCTTAAACTCGTTTTCATTCTTCCAATGAAATTTACACTTCAGTGTAGTTAGGCTTTTATAACGGACAGAGTTCTTCTCAATATTGGATCCACAATCTTGATACTTATGATATAAGCTTTGAATTGCCTGGGTAATAAATTTTGCTTGCTATTGTAGCACGCTCTTAGTTTTCTACAAGAACTTTGCATGTTGTTGTTGTTGTGGTAACGACAAAAACACTCCCCGAAGGTTTTGGGGAGCGTTGTCGAATTAACAGTCCTAGGCCGGATTTGAACCCGGTTCGCTACGGTGCTCCCTTGCGGTACTGCCCGACTGTCGTGGTAGCGATTTATGACCAGTGAAACCTTCTAGCTCATGTCACCCCTCCTTCCGTAAGGAAGGATAAGATGGGTAATGAGAGGGGAGAGGCATCATATCCGTAGATCAACCATCGAGTTGCACGTCATTACCTTTGTGCATATTAGTCGCTTCTTACGACCGGTATGCCTACCTCGGGCATATTCTAAACCACTAACCCGCACGGGCATCGCAAGTTTTAGGGCTGCTTATAGAGCATTTTATTTTAAAGATCACTTTATCTGCCGTCCCTAAATTGGAGCGTCGAACGTAAAATAGCTGTCAAAAAACATCATGTCCATACAATTTGTATGAATCATCCTCAAACAAGGCGAATTCGTTACAGGTGGCGTTGGTAACATATATGTATTGAACTTTTTTTATTTTCAGTCGAAAGCGTAATGTCAAACTCAGCCAAATTCAAGGCGAATTCAAGTTTTAGCAATGGCGCCCAAGGCAAGTCCATAAGGCGAATTTGTATTTTGGCAGCTCGCATCCGATTTACAAAAACAAAATACATGGGAAATTTACATATATGTTCCCGCGGCCACCTGTATAAATTCGTCTTGATCCTCAAATAGCACTGCCGCTGAGCAATTCGAATTTTTGGCAGAGCATTTCGCCGTTAAGTTGGCTGCACAAGACAAACGTGGGTAGCAAAAAAGACAAATTTGACAGAAACTTAGCGCACGAAAAACCAATAGATCTGAAAAGCTTAAAAAACATGCAAAAAAAATCAAGCAAACAGATCGGAATAAAATCATATATCTAGCGCTTTTACTTGGGTATGCCGGGCGGCATAACGGTAACGTTACGCTAAAGCGCTCTAATTTTGTGACGTCAGTAAATTAACGGCTACTAAGAGCGACTTTTACAATGCATTTATAAGTCGAACTTAAGTCTAGTTTAAGATTTTGCGTTTTACCAACAATTTCTTCAGCTGAACTTAAGTTTCCAACTTCGGCGACTTAAGTTGTTCTTATCTTTATTAACAGCTGATTATATGTTGCAATATACAATTTGGAAGATCTACTTATAGTTTAGAAAATTTAAGCAAAATTTATTAAAATATGGACTTTGACTGAAGTAGCAATAAAAGCAGTGACTAGGAATGTGAGGAAGTAAAACAATTCGTGAGCGTCCACAATAAAGAGGAAAAAGATTTCCGCGACCAAAACAAACAAGCTGCTTGGAGTGTCCTTAGTTTAATTAAAGATGCTCTAAAACATAAAAATGGAATAGAGAAGATTGTTTTGAGAATTGAAGTCCTCCTCGAGCTTTTTCCAGGCTACTTTCTTTTTTCCTACTGTAGTCGCGTCCGTCCTCTTGCACTCAATTATGTTCTTATAGTAACAAGCAAATCTATTTCACTCGGAGCAAAATTTAGTCGTAGTTTATTTTCTTTCATTTCAACCAACTATAATAGCTGTGTTCGGTGACAAAACTTGCAAACACTTGCAAAGAACTGTCAGTAAAGTGAGAATGACGTAAAACTCACTCCATACGCCAAAAGTAAAAAGTTTTCGCCGAACAGGAGTCAGTAAAAACTTGCAAGAAAAACAGCTGTTAGTGTTTTCATTGGTTAATCACTCAAAGTTTGAAGTTTTTGTTGTTGTTTTGCTTGGTCAGGATCAGCGGTTTTTCACTTGCAAGTTTTGCTGAGTGAAATTTTCCCAGCAGAAACCTGCAACTCTCTCTCTCAATGAAATGTCAAAGTGTGTTCTCACCATTCAAATGTGTTGTGTTGCCGAACACTAGTTAGCAAACAATTTTGAAAATATTAAAAAATATATATATCGTGCCGAACATGCTAATACATATTTAATTTGCTTGCTGAAAATTAGAGTCAGCTGATATTATAAGGAACGAAATTTCATTACCAAACTGTATACTTTCTTCTAAATTTGTTTTCGTAAATGTTTGAAAAGACTTCTATTTCATTTTAAATATTCTTCTTCAATTCCAGCTTCTGCCCGATGTCGATCCAATGGAAATTCTCTCCTACTTGGACCCGCAACCCGATCTAAATACACCACCCTCAAGCGGATCCAGCAATAACAACAACAATGATGATATACTATCAACATTATTCGATTGAGAGAATTTGTTAGATGAATTTTTGTAAAGAAAATGTAAATGAGGCAACAAAAATGTAAAATAAAACCCACTAACAGAGGCATCATCAATGAAGCAACGGGGAGTTACAAAAAATTGGACCAACAGAGAAATCGGACTAACTCATAAACAATTACTTTCTACTTTCGAAGATTATCTACAACAAAAAGCATACTATATTAAGTACATACTATGTAAGGCAGCAAATTTAGGCATAAACTATTGTTAACAAAAAAGTCGTGAACAAAAAAAATTTTGATGTTTTGAAGAATCAAAAGAAAAGTCCAAAAAAAAAAAACATTGCAAAAAAACCAATAAATTCAAAATTCACATAAATACTTACGAGTATATTCAAAAGCAACAATAGTGCTATAGTTGTGCAGAGGTAATGCAATTTTTCTTATTCAAAATGAGAAACGAAGTAAAAAAAATGGAGTAAAACTTGAGTAGAAATCAAATTAACTAAGATTGGTCTTTACAATTCACGTCTTTACAACAAAAAATAAGCACATTGCAGAGAACTGCAAAAAGCAATTTGCAACAAATTTATGATTGGGATAAAGAAGTCTACTTTACGATCTGTATATAGTATTATTAAAGTTTTAATCAATTTAAGTAAGGGCAAAATAGAAAAGAAAAGAAAAAAACAGAAAAAAAAATGTGTTGGCCATAGCGTAACTGGTTTAGTTATAAACCTATTTGCCAACTACACATGCACAATTCAAATAACTGTGCGCAGCTTGTAGCAGTGAAAGCTACGAACTTTGCAGCAGAGCTTTTAGTGAAATGTAGCTTAAAATTTATTTGCAAAGCTTACGCTGCTCACAGATGTCGCTTTGGTGTTAATAAAGATGTAATATTAATTATAAATAGTTAAAAATACATAAATAGAAATTAAAAGCTAAATAATATAGTAAAGTATTCGCATAAAAAATAAGTGATGAAAATTAAAATAAAAAATTTAAAAAAAAAAAAATAATATCAAATGTGATTTTTTAAACTGTAAATGAAACAAAACATTTATTGTTTTTTCATAATGCACATATTTTAAATGTACAAAATTCAATGCTTTATAAATAATAGATTTAACAATTGCATAAATAGCAGTTAAAGCAAGGTTTATAGCTCAGCAAAACAAATTGCAAAAAAAAGATATTTTTGGCAACAAAAAAACCAAACTGTTAATAATTTTTCTTACAAATATTTTTTTTAAGTTTGTTTGTTTATAAATTTTCTTTAACAGTGTTGTGCAAAATTTTAATGTAATGCGAAAATATCACTTTCTAGTTTTTTTTATTGTATTGATTAAAAGTTTTTATGTTTCACTTTTAAGAAAACAGTAAAAATAATAACAGAAAATATACATTTTTTATAAATTTGGCAAAATCAACAGGCAACCGTTTTTTATTCTAAAGTTTTCACTGTACAAAGTATTAAAATTAATAATAAATATAAACAAATATATATTAAAACTAACTGGTTAGCTTATCTATGTGTGTAAAAAAAGTTTTCAAAAATAAAGCATAAATTATCAAAATAAGCTTACATTATTCAAGAAAAAAGCATATAGATTTTATATCTGGGTGGAGCGTAATTCCAATAATTAAAAATATATTGAAATTACAGGGAGGCAGCACGTTTTGCAAACAAATTCTTAGTTAGAGTTATTTGGAAAAAGTGCTGAATGTGGCATTTTCAAACAAATGCTGGGATACTGCGGTTTTCAAACGTTTGCTGACATAGCGCGGGCTTTCAGTCAGCTAACATGATCATTCACGTTTTTTAAACACTTTATATTCTCTTATGTTTTGAATTCTAGATATACATCATTTTCGCGTAGCCACTGGCAAGATGGCTCAAAAACTGATTCCTAATTTTGAAAGCTGGGAAAAAATGGAACGGATATTTTTTTAAATTTGAACATATTGGTAAATACTTTTCAATTTCGAATAAAATAAAAATTCAAATCTAATCTAATAAAATATAAAACCAAGCCAATCACAATAGCGGCTAAGCATGAGACTACTTGCGTACCATGCAGGACAAACCTTTACATTTAACAAATTTTGCATTGTTTTTACTAAACATCCGATCCCAAAAAAAAATATACTTTTTGCGCTCCATCCTTAAGTATATTTGCATGCGCATATAACTTCTATGATACTTATGCAAGGTTAAGAATACTAAATTCATAAATTAGCTGTGTGCTATGTGTAGGTATGTGTGTGTGAAAGAGACAGAGAGTGGGTGTCAGCAGTAAAAAAGTAAATAAACTTTAATTGTTGCGTAATTTTAATTACAATTTTTTAATTAATTTTAGAATTAAAAACTTGCAACTAATTAAAAATATAAATATATACATACATGCATAAACATACTTATAGAAAATAGATATGTACAAATATACATATGTACATATACAAACACAAAGCTTACTTATATACAAACTTATACATACAAATACATGCATATATATATTTACTTGAATTTGTATATGTACACACAAGGATTACCTATGTAATAAAACACACATGCATACTTACATACTTACATGTTTACATAGAAAAAAACCCTTTTTGCTTAACACATTTAAAATTAACAAACTTAAGCATAATATATATATATTAAATATATACACCTTAGTTTTAGTCTTACTTTACAAACTTAAAAAAATTAATACAAAATTACAACAACAAAAATTAATAAAAATTTTAAAATCATAAAATCCCTACAACAACAAAAAGTATGCAAGACAACATTGAATTTAATTTTTCTAAGATATTAAGCAGCAGAAGTAAAACAAAAATGAAAACCAATTACAAATCAACTATAATAATAATGTGTAAATCTGAAATAAGAGTATATTTAGTATAAGTAATAAAGCAAAAAATTATTATATAATAAAAATCTTATTAATATAATATGCTTAAAGTATTTAATTCAATATGCATACAAAAGCATATGTGTATGTTTGGCGAAGAAAAATTTTAATATAATTGTATATACATAAACATGATGAAAAAATGATGGCATATATAAAAAATTTAATTGAAATTGATACAAAGTACACAAAAATAAAAAAAGTATTAAAAACAACAACAAAAATGTGATTTTTCTTTAAATTGCTTAATCGTTTTTATTATTTTCAACCCTCCGGGAACATCTCTTAATAAATATGTCGTTACATGAATTATAACTAGTTATCCCTTATGACTTTGATCTTGATTAGGAAGACCCAAAAAAAAAAACACGGTAACAAATAATAATGCGCCAGCATGCCTAAGTAACAGGGTTCGAACTAATATTATTGCATTTTGGATGGTGGCCAGTAGATCTTTTTTTCTCGTTCAGTAAATATGTTGAGAATACCCACAACACTAGTCGACTAAAGTGACTGCCTAACGGTCTATGGAATCGTCTTTGAAGTGTCATGTTAGCGGCTTTTGAAAAAATGTTGGAACATATACGAATATTGAAGACTTTTCCAGATAGAATGTGATCGTAACAATAACATGTCGAATGTTATGTTGTTCCATTTTCCCACTGCTCGTCTGATGCCTCGTATGCTTTTTCGTTTCTTCACAAATTTAGTATAAAACTTCAATTACCGACGTCTATATACTTTTTTCGTTCCGCCCCTATCCGGGCCGTTTTTATTCCGGAATGGCACATCTCTTATACCATAGTAGCACGCCCCGGGTATTTGTGAATATACGATAATTGTAATAGCTACATAGCATATTTTACCCATCAGTTTATCTTTTCCGACTTTTAGTTGGCTTAATTGTAAAGCTCCAGAGAGAATTTGTAAATTTTTTAAATTGGAAATGATCTTTAAAGACTGTTTGTAGTCGAATTCTCTTCATAACTTTTTTATTTATTCGATTCGTTTTGTTTCGTTGATTTTCCGACAGGGTGGAAATTTGATGTATTCTGAAACGATTTTCCGTCATCCCTTTTAAAATTTGGTTTTTTGATAAACTGCCATCCTCAGTGCTTGGTTTCGTTCCCAAAACAAGGGACAACTGAAAATCGTTCCAACATAAATTTTTCCTTAAGATTCTTTCAATGCTCCGGCGATCCGGATTTTATAGAAATCTGACGGACGCTCAGTTAAGGGTGGGTCTTTCAAAGTAGTCCATCCAATAATTTTCCCTATATATATTTATAATTAAAATATAAATAGCAAAAAAATAATAATTGTATAAATGAATTTTTATAATATTTTGACTTAAGGTCATAGCTAATCCGGCTAACTAGTGCTAGTGCGCAAGCGCTTGTGAACAATTCTAGGGAGAGTGTCCTGTTAACTAAACGCCAGCAACAACTACAATTTATTTTAAATATTTCACTTCTGAATTCATTTCTTTTGAGGCCATTTCACACATTTGATAAGCTGAAAAGGCCTAAAAAGAATAATTTCTGCACCAAATACTTACATGAAAAACGCCAAACAAATAATTTGCAAATAGTACATAAGAAAATTAATACAAAATAACTGTACTGTAGTTAAATGAATCTTAACTTTTCTTGACAATGGCGAAATGATTTTTTGGGGTATAAATAAGAATCAAAATTTAAATAAGTATATTAATAAAACATAAATATAAGTGATTCAACTAAACAAGTGTAGTGGTTTCAGTATAAAAAAATATAATAGAAAATATATTTAGTTGCCTAACATATTTTTATTTGAATGAAATGCTTCGTGATCACACATATTTCGATATGTAAATGTTTGTAGGGAAATAATCAAAAAGAAGATATACTAAAAAATTTAATTGCAAATAAAAGAAAATATAACATTTAAATAAGAAAAATAAAATGTGATTTTTATTCTAAATAAAAATGCACATAGATTTCGAGCTGAATACCGATTTACAAATTTAATCATTAAATAAATACAACTATCATAATGAAAAATAAAATAAATATCTAAAATCCCAAAACTTTGTGTACATATTAAATAAAAAATTATTTAATTAAATTCTTAGTTTTAGCGTACGTAAGTTAGGATAAGTGGTAAAATGTTGATTATTACAAAACATGTCAGCCGATAAAATGATTAATGAGAAATAAATGAATTTGAAAAAATATGTGAAAAAAGTGATTTTCATTATTAGTTTGTATTCACCCTCTACCCTAAGGTCATAAAGACTATTTTATTTTCGTTTTTTTTTCAGTTTGCATAATTATCATTTATTTTTTATCAGCAAACCCATCTGTTGAATAAAAATACATTTCATATGCATACATAGTAGTTTGCAGTAGCAGGTCATAGATACATTAATACATGCATACGTAACAAGCTATAGCCTTAAAGATAAAAGGTAACATTTTAAAGAAATGCTATATAAAATAGCTAATCCATACAATATTTCAATATTGTATGTACTTGGTTGTATAAAACATTTCAAGTGTATATGTAGTATTTTTTGAAGTCAGCTTTTATTCATGAATCTTATATATAGACAGCATATAAGAGCGGATCATTGAAGAAAAGTTTGGAATCTTTCCCCCGCGTTTACCCACATAGCTTTTGAGATATAAAGCTCAGTACGTCCGCCGAAACTATAAGCCTAAAATGTGAGACTAAGGTTATATGCAAGAATATAGAACAATATATCATTCAGAAAAATTAAAAATAAAGAAGTTTATAAGGAAACCCCAATTGAGATGTTTTACCGACGAAATTTTGAAGTGCTTCAGCAAATGAAACATTTTAGTCAACTTTAATTGAGTAAGTAAAGTCCCGGGGCAAACATTTTTAGCTCTTTTTCTCCCTACATCGATGTACGCCCTATTGCCTTAATTTAATAAATATGCGAAATGTTCAAAATGTAATTTAAGAGTACACTATAACATTTGGGCACGCGCCGTCTTTGCTTGCAATCAACGCTGAATGTTTGTTAAACGTTTTTAATTTCCTCTGGTTTTGCTCGTGTTCCCTCTCTCTTGTTGATGCATCTCGAGACTTATTATGTGTGTGCGATAAACTTATTTTCTTTAAAATTACGTTTTAATCCCAACGACTCTTCTTCTTTTTTGGCTTATCACTATTATCGCCACCGCCATTATCTTTACGGGCCGATGGTGGGGCACATATTGGAAGTAAAGGTGCTGGCGCTGCAAACACGCCCGTTTCTGGTACAGTTTGCTCCCAAGTGCGATCGCTGGATGCACGAAATTGTGACATATATTGTGCTTTGTATGCTTCACGCATAGCGGCATAGCGATTGGTTGCCGGACCTGCAGCTGATATTGACTTACTTATTGAGGCATAAGATGAGGAGTCATTTTCTGTATTTGATTTTGTACTATTACTACTGCCACCACTACCACGTTCACGATAACCCAAGCCACTGCCACCAATGGTGCTAATTTTCTTGCCCTTTCCTTGCTTGAAACGTGAGCTGCGAAACCATGAACTTTTCAATGCCAATTCCATTAAATCTTCGGGCACTTCCTGATCAGCACCTTCCAAGTTGCGTACTAAATGACCAGCAAACTCCTTATCCTTATCTGTAATTAGCGTGTAAGCTGTACCCTTTTCGCCAGCTCGTCCCGTTCGTCCAATACGATGTGTATGCGTATCAATATCGCGTGCTATATCATAATTGATAACATTGCGTATATGTGGTATGTCTAGACCACGTGCAGCCACATCAGTAGCTACTAAAATGTCGCATTCCTTTTTCTTGAATTGTGTTATGACTTTATTACGATCTGCTTGGTCCAAGTCTCCGTGCAAAAGTAAACAGTTGTATTCTTTTACCATGAGGTTATTTGCCACAGTTTCGGCATCAGCTTTTTTGGTGACGAACACTAGCACACTTCCTTCTGAGAGGAATTTTACCAGGTGACAAAGAAGCCAATTCCATTTTTGCAAGGGATTCGGAAATACGTACACGTATTGCGTAATATCTTGATTGGCTTCATTCAAATCTCCTTGCACCATGCGCACGGGATCGGTCAACACATCGCGTGCCAAGCGTTCGATACGTTTTTTGAAGGTGGCTGAGAAGAGTAGTGTTTGTCGGTCGGGCCGCACGTGATTGCATATGGAGCGAACCTTTAAGTAAATTTTTTTAAGAAACTTGAAACAAGTATGAAAGTTTAGGTAAACCCGAATATTATATGTATATCCAATGGTAGTTTTTAGTAGCAATTAAGGAAGGGTAATTCAGATAACAGCTATATTATAGACACAATTTGTTAATGCCACTTTGTCCGTTATATGGTCTCAAGCGTTTGCCGCCTAAGTTCCATGCAAAAGTATAGCACTTAAGCGGTTATCACTTATGGATATAGATATTTAGGTTTGCTAACACCACTTGATATAAAATACTTGACTGTTGGTGTAAACATACCTGTGGCTCGAAACCCATATGAAACATACGATCTGCTTCATCCAAAACCAAAAATGTAACTCTTCGCAAATTTGTCGCTTTCATCTTAACCATATCGATCATGCGACCAGGCGTTGCCACAACAATCTCCGCACCCTGCTCAAGCGCTTTGCTCTGTTCCCATTTAGATCCACCACCATAGCAGCATACAACATTAAGATTGTACACTTTGCCAAATTTTTTGGCTTCATTATATATTTGTAGTGAAAGCTCACGTGTTGGTGCCAAAATCAATCCTATCGGGCCATCACCTTCTCGCAACTCACGTTGATCCATAATATGTACAAGCATTGGCCATAGAAATGCCGCTGTTTTACCTGAACCCGTCTTTGCAATACCTATAATATCGCGTCCAGATAATGCTGTTGGCACTGCTTGCGCTTGTATGGGCGTCGGTTGAGTGTATTCAGCACGACGAACTGCTTTCATTAGACTTTCATCAAAACCAAAATGTGCAAATGATGCCACAGGTTTTGGTGGTTCTGGCCCAGTCACTTTTACACCCAAAGTTTTGCGCAACTCGCGCACCTGGTCATCCGACAAGTTAGCAATCTCTTCATGTGGTGTGTAGAAATTCTTTTCAAATGGTTCATATTCAATTTGAGAGTGATATATTGGTGGCAGGGGATCAATGTCTTTCTTTTTCGGTGGTGCTATCGGATTACCATCTTCATCATATTCGATTTCTACATCTGAACCATCATCTCGCAACCCAGCATTAGGGTTTTCTTCCATATAACGATAGTAGCTCTCCTCGTCATCTTCATCGTCTATATCGCCACGCACTCCTTTCGCATTCTTGGTGATAGCGCTAGAACTGATAGGTACTTCTTCTACAGGTGAAATTACTGCACGTTCCCTACGTGTTTTTTCTTTCTGTACTTGCTGCTCAATGCCTGCCATGAATTGATCCAATGGATCTTCATCGGAATCACTGTCAGCTTTATTGCTCTTAACATAACCAGGCGATCCAGGTGCTGGAATGTAGGCTCGTTCCGGTGGTCCTTGCTCATCATCATCATCAAAATAATCATCTTCTGTGTGTGCTTTACGTTTGCCAATGTGGTTAGATGTTGCAGTAAATTGACTTATCGCTTCCATAGATGTGTAACCATATTTTGTAGAACCTAACGCTGTAGCAATATTCCGAGCTCCGGCTATACCACGTCCACCACGAATGCTCAGCGATAAAGGTGGTGGTACGGCGTTCATCGAAGCGCCAGCAGCTCGCGCTGGATTAACTTTGTAGGGGAATCCACCGCCTCCAATGCCCTTGTAGTTACTCATTTTGAGGATATCAAATTCTTTTTCGTTACTTGGCACCAGACAACCTATAAAAAATAGTTTTTTTTCGCGTAAAACAATACTATACTCAAATCGATGAAATATTAAATGTCAAAAAAGAAGTAATTAATCTTAATACTGTGGCGATTATTCTCAAGCATGTACCATCCCTAACTCAATAACACTCCCACCACTAGTTAAACCACAACAGAGATAACGATGGCTACGCTTATGCATGCAAGCGTGTAACTAGGAAGAGGAAGAGAGATGGCGCGAGTGTTTGCGAATACGATGCAAAGAGGAGATTCCAATAAATAACACCGACCCTTCCAGAACACGAAAAGCGAATAACCAAGAAAGTTCTCGGTGCGTAGGCAAGTACCCTGTTGGACTATATAAGGCGGTGACCAAGCAAGGCAGGTTGTTCAGTTTATTTTCAAGCGTTCAATAGTGAACTACTGTAAAGTTATCAAACTCTTAAAATTGTTTTGCGTTTATTACTAGTAAATAAAACTAGCTATTACTTACATTATTTGTGCGTGTGTTTATTCGACTTTATAGTGATCGAACCCAGGATTGATAATTAAGGAATCATCGAATTCGTCACAATTGGTGTCAGAAGTGATATTGTTAAATAAATACCGAGAGTTTTCAAGGATAACAAAGGCATGGCAAAGTTGAATGAGCTGAAGATCCAGCAACTCAAAAATGAGCTGCAACAGCGTGGATTGAATACAACAGGCAATAAATCCGAGCTACAGTCACGATTGCGAGAGGCTATGGAAGCTGAAGGAATTAACGTTGACGATCATGTGTTTCATCTTGTGGAAGAAGCATCGACAAAAATGGAAGAGAAGGAGTCTACAATTCCAGCCGCAAGTGTGGACACTAACGCGTTGTTGACTGTATTGACACAGATGTCATCTAGCATTTCAGCTCAGTTGGAAGAACAAAAGACACACATGGCATCTCAGTTGGAAGAACAAAAGGCACACATGGCATCTCAGCTGGAAGAACAGAAGACTAGCATGGCATCTCAGATTTCAGTTCAACTAGACGAACAGAAGGCATACGTGAGATCTCAGATGGAACACCAGGAGACACGTATAACATCAAAATTGGAAGAACAAGAGGAGCGTATATCTATGCAGGTGGCACGAATGTCTTCGCAGCTAGAAGTGCAGGATGCGAAAATTGCACAGCTACAGAATAAAATCGATGCTGAAGTAGACGCACTGAGAGGTCGTATCCAGGAGTTACAACTGAATCGTCCAACTACTTCAATGAGTGTCCCGAAGGTAAAAACCCCATCTTTTGATGGTTCTGTTCCATTCCAGGTATTTAAGCTGCAATTTGAGAAGACGGCTGCGTTGAATAATTGGTGCACTGAAGATAAAGTTGCAGCACTATTCGTGGCATTGAAGGGACCTGCAGCAGAAATCTTACAGACTATTCCCGAGTCCGAAAGGAACAGTTATGATGCATTGATGGGTGCAGTTGAGAGACGCTATGGTAGCGAACATCGGAAGCAGATATACCAAATAGAGCTACAGAATCGCTTCCAGAAACCTAATGAGACTTTACAGGAATTTGCATCGGATATCGAGAGGTTGGCCCATCTAGCGAATGCAGACGCACCTGTAGAGTATACGGAGAGGGTAAAAATCCAGTGTTTCATAAATGGAATACGCGATGTGGAGACGAAGCGGGCCACATATGCAAACCCCAAACGGACATTCTCTGAAACGGTATCGCATGCTCTGACGCAGGAAACAGCTTCGCTTTTGAGTAAACCTGCATACAAGGCTCATCGCGTAGAAGTGGACACTCCGGCTTGGGTAGACAAAATTTTGGAAGCGTTGAACGGAGTACAGAAAAAAAGTGATGGTGCCATTAAATGCTTTAAGTGCGGGAAACCAGGTCACATAGCACGTTATTGCGGCACTGGCTCCAGTAACCCCAGCAATTCAGGTGGACGAAAACGCAAAGCTGGAGAAGATGAGCAAGATGAATGCCCTATAATCTCTGTGTCACAACTCGAACGGAAAGCGGGTAATGTTACTGTTGAAGGCAACGTGGACGGGAAAGAGCGCTTGCTGACTGTGGATACGGGTGCATCACATTCCATCATTCGGAGTGACTTGGTCAGCGGGAAGGTGAGACTATTGCGGAAAGCTAAATTGTGGACAGTAACTGGTGAAAGCAAGCAAGTCCTGGGAGAGGTGACATGTAAGATTGTGATTGGGAATGTAGCTACTTATCACAACTTCTTGGTAGCGAATATTGTCGACGAAGTCATCATTGGCGTTGACTTCTTGGCTGAGAGAGACATTCACATCAACGTAAGGAACAGGGTTATGACTTACAACGGCCAAGAAGTTCCTCTGGTCTTTGGACACAATAGTGGCTATACCACCAAGGGAGTGATCTTGAAGATGAAGCAACAGAAGCCTCGTAAAGCACCGGTAGCTCCTCGACCAAAGGCTTTCATGGACAGGTGCCTCCTGAAGAAGATTCGGCAAGGCCAGGAGGAAGATCCAGATTTGGCACGTGTGTTGAAAGGAATAAAGGAAAACAAACAGCCAAGAAGAGGAGAGATGATAAGAGAGAGTCGCATCGCAAAAGCATACTGGACACAATGGAGTAATTTGAAGCTAATATCTGGGTGTTTGCATCGGATATGGGAAAGTGAAGATGGCCGGAATCATCGAGCACTTATTGTTGTTCCCAAGGCAAGAATTCCAGATGTTATCAAAGCGTCGCATAGTTGCCCAGATGGAAGGCACATGGGAATAAAGAAAACGCTGCAAGAGGTAAAGCGGCGGTTCTATTGGATCGGTTGCAAACAAACTGTGAGGAAATGGATTACTAAGTATGCACGGTGTGCTGAGGATAAAAGACGAACATCTGATGGCCATGTTCCGAGGAAGCAACGCAACTTAGTGGATAATGTGAACCAGTGCAATGGGCATGAGAGAACGGAACGGAATCCTGAAGAAACGAGCTGCAGGAATGTTTGCCGGGTACCACTGGGAACGAAAGTGAAGGCACAAATCCATTCGGGATTAAGAACGGACAAAATGGTTGGAATATGTAACACTGCAATACATTGTGGGAATCTCTGCAGGAGAGGATTGATGTCGGAGTTTCAATCACTGGAGGAAATGAGGTTTGGTAAAGCAGTGCCAACCATTGAGCGTCTAGCAGCGTTTGGTTTGGGAAATGTGTCTGATCGGGACGATCAGACTTAGGTGGAGGGCAGTGTGGCGATTATTCTCAAGCATGTACCATCCCTAACTCAATAACACTCCCACCACTAGTTAAACCACAACAGAGATAACGATGGCTACGCTTATGCATGCAAGCGTGTAACTAGGAAGAGGAAGAGAGATGGCGCGAGTGTTTGCGAATACGATGCAAAGAGGAGATTCCAATAAATAACACCGACCCTTCCAGAACACGAAAAGCGAATAACCAAGAAAGTTCTCGGTGCGTAGGCAAGTACCCTGTTGGACTATATAAGGCGGTGACCAAGCAAGGCAGGTTGTTCAGTTTATTTTCAAGCGTTCAATAGTGAACTACTGTAAAGTTATCAAACTCTTAAAATTGTTTTGCGTTTATTACTAGTAAATAAAACTAGCTATTACTTACATTATTTGTGCGTGTGTTTATTCGACTTTATAGTGATCGAACCCAGGATTGATAATTAAGGAATCATCGAATTCGTCACAATACGGAAGCCAATTATCGATGCCGTTTCACGGATATCGATAGTTTTCCTTTGACAGTCTATGGTTAGCGTTAGCGCATCCTTAAATGCACAATGTTGTTCTATGTAAGATGCCTAATTTCAGATATATTTTCATAATTTTTTGGCATTAAATATTTGGAGAAGATTACTGTAAATGTAAACCGGTTGATTAATCAAACTTTTTCTTTATCACAACCGATACTTTGTTTCTGTTTCAGTATCGATACATTTACCGCAATTCAATCACTACACATTAAGACATGTTTCATAAGCAAAACAACGCGTTGTCATCCTAGCACTACGAAACACAGCAGGGGAAAAACAGATGATCATCCTACTTTGACGTGCGAAAGGAAAGGAACTGTTTTTGTTTACAGGAAAAAGAAAATATGGTAGAAAGTGCAGCAGAGGACTATGCAAAAATTTTGCAAAGCATTAATTTGGATCGTGAGGTAAATAACAACAATTAATTTTCTTTGGACTTAAGTAAACATTTAAATATTATTGTTAACAAATAGATTAATCCAATTTGTGTGAATATAGAGGATATGCTTGCGCGCTTGGACGAATTTGAAACGTTGCTTTCAAATGTAAGTAAATTTCGGATTTACTCAAAAGCAACAACTATTTTAATGTAAATACCTAAAATATTCACAGGTGCGTGCGGAAAATAACAGTATATTGTTGAATCATATTGGTGGCATTCTAACATTTTCCAATCAGTTCCAAGATCTCCGTCAGCGCATTGATAAGTTGGAACAATTTGTGGATATGGTAAATACGAATGTAACTGAAGCGGAGAAATCATTGGATATAGCCGAGGTCGAACTTAATGTAACCGATTATAGTTTAAGAGGTTTACTTGCCAAGGCCAAGGCGACGACCCTGCCTGCTGCGTCAATGGAACAATCACAACAAAGTAATTTAAAAGATGGCGAATTTCAGCCAGTGCCAGTCTTTCGAACAAGCTTACACTTTGGTGACAGTCAAATTAGTTTTAGTGAAGAAGCGCAAGAAGTAAAGGAAAGTTAGTAGTAGCATATTTTTTATAAAATTTTTTTTTATTACTTAGCCTGAAAGCTTGTTGTATTAGCCATGCGATCAGGTTACATATTTTAAGTAGTACCAAATATATAATTGGAAAATATAAACAATGAATTAGCGTAATGTTAACCAAATTATACTTGTATATCCAATATCGATCTAAAATATACTAGGCATATGCAATATAAATTATTAATAGAGCAAAAGGTCGTATACAGTTGTACTTTGTTGATGTTATTATATTTAGTAATTATGTATTTATATAAAAGAAGAAATCATTAGATTCGCTTTCTTCTAACACCTACATCACTCTGGTCCAACCCTGTGGAAACTGCGCGTTTCCTTGGACTTCCGTTAGAAGAGCCTGATGACAATTTAGAGTGATCGAGCCCATTGGGCAGGGCGAAGCACTGTTAACAACAACATTAGATTCGCTTAGCGTATCTTTCGAAGCAAGCAATAAAATATATTTTCCTCCATGTTCAAACATAAGTATTGTTTTATTTTTTCCGCTTAGGATTCGCCTCTATGACCATGACCAACACCACCTTGTCCAATCCGACAGACGTACGCAAAGGTGAAAGAGAGTTTCGCAAGGTAATTGATTCAGCCTCAGGCCGCTTTATTCCTGCTGGTAGAATACCAGAAATTCGTCCGAATTTTCCTGCAGAAGCTGCGCCGATGGCAAGAGAACGTGTCCAAGTGAGACTCACCAATCCCGCAGATCCCAGAATCAAAGATCTCAATGCGGAATTTCGTAGGATAGTCAACGAACACAAACTGACCAAGTGGAAACAACACCTTGAGGCATGCAACCTCTCCGGCGGAGTCGGCAAATTATGGTCGACTGTCAAGGCCCTATCCAATCCGACCAAACACAAAGACAAGGTCGCCATTGCTTTCGGCGACAGCGACAAATCGGACGCCAGGAAATGCGCGAGCTTCTTCTGTTTATAATGCATCCACCTGCGGATAGGACTAAGAGAAGAGTCATCCGACGTGCGCACAAACACAAACACCCCACTGCGCCTATTGCCGTCTCAGTCGCAGAGGTCAGGGAAGCCATAATGAAGGCCAAACCCTCAAAATCCATCGGACCCGACGGAACCGCCCTGAAGATGATTAAACCCCTAGGCCACGAGGGACAGATTTATTTAGCGGCTCTTTTCGACCTCTCTCTAGCTACTTTCTTCTTACCTGAGATATGGAAACAGGCGATTGTAATTCCCCTACTAAAACTAGGGAAGCCGGCGAACCAAGGAGATTGTTATCGTCCGATATCCCTCCTTTCATGCCACCGCAATAGCTTCAAAGGTACAGAACCGCAATAAGATCCTCAAGTCACTGTTGTTGTTGTTGTTAACAGTACTTCGCCCTGCCCAATGGGCTCGATCACTCTAAATTGTCATCAGGCTCTTCTAACGGAAGTCCGAGGAAACGCGCAGTTTCCACAGGGTTGGACCAGAGTGATGTAGGTGTTAGAAGAGTGGGTTCAACTGAACAGGAGAAGAGATGCATGGTATCATGAGGGGTCATACCACATGCAGGGCATGTAGTTGGTATGTTGGGGTTCAGTCTGGATAAGTAAGAGTTTAACCTATTACAATATCCAGAGCGAAGTTGTGCCAGTATGACTCTAGTCTCCCTCAGGTGGTTGAGTATTAATAACGGGATTCACAGGCCGAGATCTGAGAGATCTGTCCACCGACTCGGTGTGGAGTTCATTTAGGCAAAGAGATATGATGCCGGATCTCATCGTAATGCTTACGGAGATGTCTCCTTATGTCTCTGGAAGGCGGTGCTACATCCAAAAGATGTCGGTTTGGATGACTAGGTTTGGAAGGCGGTGCTACATCCAAAAGGTTTCGGTTTGGATGACTAGGTTTATGACAGTTCAGAAGGAACTGTCTACTCAAGAGTTCCGCGTGCTCTTGAACATTGAGCAATTTTGCCTCTTGATGGAGGTGAGACTCAGATGACATAAGCAGGCATCCCGTAGCAGTTCTGATGGCGGTGTTTTGGCAGACTTGCAATTTCCTCCAGTTGGTGTCAGAAAGATTGGGCGACCATATAGGCGCAGCATAGTCAATAACCGGCCGGCCAATAGCCTTATATGTAGCAAACAATGTTTCTTTGTCTTTTCCCCAAGTACTGCCGGCCAGTGACTTGAGGATCTTATTGCGGCTCTGTACCTTTGAGGCTATTGCGGCGGCATGACCAGCGAAGGTGAGGCCGTTGTCAAATGTCACACCCAAGATTTTTGGGTGGTTGCCAGTAGGTAGAGGTACTCCGTCTACGTGGACATTTAACTCTTGCCCCATCTGCGCATTCCATGTAGTAAACAGGGTCGCCGTAGATTTAGTCGGAGACAGGGTCAGATTACGCTCGGTGAAGAAGCTGGAAAGGTCATGGAGGAAACTGTTGATTCTAATACAGAGTTCATCAATGGAGGGACCCTTGCCCGAGGCCATTATCGTGCAGTCGTCAGCGTAGGAAACAATGGAGACCCCTCTGGTGGGGGGGGGGAAGTCTCGAAATATAGAAATTAAACAAAAGGGGAGAGAGAACACCACCTTGCGGCACCCCTTGTTTTATTCTTCGTGGTCTAGATTTCTTGTTCCTAAATTTGACTGTTGCCTGTCGACCATTGAGGTAATTAGCGGTCCACCTCTTAAGGCCGGCAGGGAGCGGTGTCTCATCCAGATCTCGGAGGACTGTGGCGTGATTGACCGTGTCAAATGCATTTGACAAGTCAAGTGCCACGAGAACCGTTCTATGGTTTGGTGGATGTTGATTCAAACCGTTGTTAATCGGCGTTGTAATGGCGTTCAAAGCGGATGTCGTGCTATGATTTTTGCGGAAACCATGTTGATGATCGGCCAATTTTAGATTTGTAACGAACTAAGGAAGCAGAATGGACTCTAGAATTTCACTACCGGCGAAAGGAGGGATATCGGATGATAAGACTCTCCTAGGTTCGCCGGCTTCCCTGGTCACTGGTCGGCAGTACTTGGGGAAAAGACAAAGAAACATAGCTTGCTACATATAAGGCTATTGGCTACGCTGCGCCCATATGGTCACCCAACCTTGCTGACACCAATTGGAGGAAATTGGAAGTCGGCCAAAAAAAAACACCGTCATCAGAACTGCTACGGGATGTCTGCCTATGTCATCTGAGTCTCACCTCCATCAAGAGGCGAAATTGCTCAATGTTCAAGAGCACGCGGAACGCTTGAGTAGACAGTTCCTTCTGAACTGTCATAAACCCAGTCATCCAAATCGACATCTATTGGATGTAGCCCCGCCCCCCAGATACATAAGGAGACATCTTCGTAAGCACTACGATGTGATCCGGCACCACATCTCTTTGCCGTTTGATCTGCGGAACCATAGACGGGCTCTCAATGACCTCCACACTGAGTCGGTAGACAGGTCTCTCAGATCTCGGTCTGTGAATCCCGTTATCAGTACTCAGCCACCTGAATTGGCTGAAGAGGAGCGTGTACTTCCGAGGGAGACTAGAGTCTTGCTAGCACAATTTCGCTCTGGATATTGTAATAGGTTAAACTCTTACTTATGCAGACTGAACCCCAACATACTAAACACATGTCATGCATGTGGTATGTCCCCTCATGATACCAAACATCTCTTCTCCTGTTCAGTCGAACCTACTATTCTAACAACTACATCACTCTGGTCCAACCCTGTGGAAACTGCGCGTTTCCTCGGACAAAGTATAATAGTTCAGTTTCACGAAAGTTAAAGGAAGTGCTGTGGGTTTGTCGGCTTACCTTCTTTCATATCCTGTCTGCAAAAAATATTCACTAAACTATATTATAAACGGTGGGTAATGGGATATGAAAGATTAGGCTGGGTTACATTGAAATAACTGTTGTGGAAATGACCGGTGGGTGATCACTATACGTTGCTGATTACTCAGGTTTCACCCGATAAAGAATATTTATTGAAATATAACCCAGTTAACTCCATACCCGTGGATTACATAAGGGGAAATACTTCCAATGTTTGTGAAGAAAAAGACTCTTCTCGCGCATTTTGGAGAATGACAACTAAGAACCATTCATCTGCTGGATAAGTTTCCGCGTGTTCTCGTACTTCCAACTGAGTTAGGTTAGGAATAGTTCCCGTGCGGGGCTTTCTCGCCGAATATTAAGCTGTTGCGTTACATTATGTAGGTCCCACTGCTGTGAAACACCTTAAAGTTCACAATAATATATGCAACAAACCAAAAATTGAGATACTTAAAATTGTTTTAGCGCATCCATGCTAAGTGGTGATTCATTACACAAATTGTTGATAGTATTTCGTATGTTTACTCATTAGTTAAAAAAACCTTATGCAAATATATGGATTCCAAAGTAGCACTTGGATAATGACTTGGATTCGCATATGCGAACTTCTGCATTACTTAAATTAGAGCGAAGGTTTTGCAAATGCGAACGTTCGGAGAAACTTGGTGCGAAAGAAATTGATTTATTTAAACAAGTTAATTCTCCATATCTCGAGCTCATAGATTTATTTCTATATCTGAGGGTAGTTTAAAAGTGGCAAGCAAAATTCCAGAATTTTCCATACGAATAGTAATAATACATAATAAAATAATTTAATATTTTCTAATAGTTCGCTTCTGTACTCTTATCAATATCCGCTCTCGCATCCCTAGATGAGCAGAATTTGTACATTCGCAACATCCCTAGCACAAGCATATAACGATAATAATAACGGAAAACTACGATGAAAGCCAAGTAGACAGGTATCCATATTATTATTTCTAAAATTAGTCAATATATAGCAATAAATTACACTGTGTGAAATTGAAATCATATCGTTTTTTGCATAGTTAATAAAAAATTAGTTTCAAGCAAATTTCTCAGTTTGAGACGCCCAATTCTGAGCGTAATTGGCCACTTTGCACCTGGATGATTATCTAACCGAAAATCGTCGGCAATGCAGTTTGCGTAGCCGCTAATCTAGCGTACATGAAAACAGCGTCAAAAGCAAACAATGCACAATAGAGAATAAAATGAAAACGGGAACGCTACTTCCTGTAATAAAGTGCTAATATTGTTTATTAATTCCAGTAAACTAGTATGTGTACAAACTTTGTGCCATTTTTCGTCCACAAAAATATTTACAAAACACGTGCACTTTTTCGGTATTACGCGACATTATCACCTATATTTATGATTACGAAATTAGACTGCAACTGAAGCCGGCAGAATAAAAAAGGCTGAAGAAGTTGCGGTAAAAAGAATGTTGTTACCACACTAGAATTGATCCGTAATTATACATTTTCTCCAAATGCAAGTAAAAATTATTATTATTTTTTTTATTTTAATTTCATAAATTCTAACATTTTTTTACAGGTTTGGTTTACTGAGATGCTGTCGTTTGCAAAGTTTAAGCAAATGTGAGTTTTAATTGGGTGGGAAACTTCTATAAGTTGAATAATAAATACGTATGATTATAGCGATAGTAGACAAGACGCATCCCATACTTCCGAAATGGGCATTAATGTATATTCAGAGGATCCAAGCAATATGTGTTTAACTAGCAGAGCTAACAGTCACCACAGGGAAAGAAGAACATCGAAGGATAGTTGATTTCACATACATCATTAATATCGAATCCTTCATCAATTTGCTTTTCACGTGCAACATAAGATCAGCAGAACTCTCCCTTTGGTTTAACGCTTTTGGTTGACCTCTGATCTTGGGAGATTTGCGCCAGAGAAGTAACTTAGACTCATTAGGTCAAGAGAATTCGAAGTACTTCCTCATTGATTCCCTCTAATTCTTTTAGTTCTAGTACTTCAAACTGAAGGCTCACGCCACAGGTGTTCGGTCGTTTAATCGTGGAAGTGAACCATTCGTACCATTATTTCTCAACAATGGAGAAGTTCAATTGCAGATGAGTTCCCAGAACTAGGGACACTGATATAATTATGATATTAACGGGTCTGTTCTGTGCGTAACCGGTAATTTCGTACCTGGCAGATTATCTAACCGAAAATCGTAACTGTTGGCAGTGCAGTTCATGTAACCGCGATTCTAGCGTACATGAAAACATGCAATGTGCAATAGAGAATAAAATGCGAACACGAACGAAAGTTCGTGTAAAAAAGTGTTCATATTGTTTATTAATTCTTGCGTACTCGTATGTGTACAACAATTTTCGTTATTTTCTGTCCACAAAAATATTTGTAAAACACGTGCAATTATTCGCTGTTACGCGACGTAACCACCTATTTTGGTGGTTATGAAATTGAACTGCAACCTAAACCGGCAGAATACCAAAAGGGTGTAGAAGTTTCCAAATTATTCATTTGCCGGTAAAACGAATGTTGTTGGCACACTAGAATTAGGGCGTAAATAAACATCTTTGTTACCTTCTTTCCCTCTGAATATATACGTACAAAGTAAACCCTCCTCAAATTAAACTATCACTGCTCTGTCTGCTATCCGCTTCCCGATCAAAATCTTATTGACTTCGAAGTCTAAGATCTGTAACATAGGTCCCCATGATGTGTTTAGTTTGTCCAAGCTTCTACCCCTTTCTCCAGTGTTTGGTATACCGCCCTCCTCCAATGTAGATATGACACTTCATGTAAACAACGAATTTATTATGTCTCGCATGCGCTCTAATTAGCACAATTTAGCCATAGGTTAACCATATCAGTAAATACTTTTCAGTTAGTTTATTTGTTTTCACATTTTCAATTTTATATTTTACTTGAGTTCGTGCTTATATTCGTACCGCCATACCGTCATTGGCCTCTCATATATAAATACCGTCAACAAACTGGTTAACAGAAATAGTTAAAATTTGTAAATCAAAGGTAAAAGCCGAACATAACTTGGACATGCGGGAGTTGGTAAGCACATACATATATATTTACAGGAGCAAACCCGACTGATGGCCTGTGATGTTACTTACAGATTTTATTAGTCTCTTTGGTGGTATGCTGTTATGCAGCCCCAACCTCACTTCAACAATCTTCCAGTGAACACACAACACACAGCGTACTGTTAAACAGACCCAGTCCCATAAATCCTGATATACCCAGTGATCCTAAACCAGAAGAGAAAATCACTATGATTACCGATCCAAAAGAGATTGTGAAGCATAAACGGGAGGCAGTTGATGATCCCTACGATCATATTTCACGTTTTGCACCAACTATACCACCGGCAAAGCAAGTAGAAAAAGGACAAGGACAGGAGTCCCATGAGAAAGGCATCAAAGGGTCTGATTCCATAGAGCATCGGCAAAAGCGAGAAGAAATGTTCCATATTATAGAAGCGAAAAAACCAGCAATAGCACCATCCGCTGTACCAACGCCTACATCGCTAAAGAAGGAAGCAAAGGAAGAAAGTGAGAAGCAGGCACATCACCATAATGAGCCAGAAACACCAACTCTTCATGTACCCAAAACACGCCAACTTCGTCAAGTGGATCCTCATCTGATTGGAGCATCGACAGTTGGCTTCGCACCACAAATTCATATTGATGATGAAGAGAAAAATACACCAGATGAAGAGGTAATAACAGAAACTTCACCTCAAGAACAAAATGTATCAGAAGCACAACAAGCCGAAAGATCAGATAAGCACGAAGACGGACAAGCTAAGCGTGATATACCAGTTCCTTTAGTGCCTAAATATCATCATCCTGAAGAGTCACCAAAGAATGACGAAAAAGTCGAAGAAGCTAATGCTGGGCACAAAAATAGCGAAAGTGATGAAAGCGATGAAGATTCAAAGGAAAAGAAGCATGCAGCTCCAATTCAAACTCATCAGCTTGTACAAAACTCAGTGCATGCTCAAGGAGCCAATGGCTATCAACAGCAAATCTCTACGCAACCACTTCTCTTAGATGGATCAAATAAAGAGGATGCAGGGCATGACAAACCTCTGGTGGAAGCTGGCCATCAACAAATTCATCAATTATTCACACCAGCAGTTCATCCACAACCCGCAAGTAATAACCTTCCTCACATATCTACACAACACTTAACTGTGGATGGTCAAAATTCTGACTACTTAGTTCATGGTAACCCAATAGTGCAGCCTGAAGTGAAACATGAGACAACTGTTGCATCACATGAAACCTCAGTAACGGAGTCCGACAGCACACCCCTCGAAGACCATTTAGCTGATATCAAGCAAACTAAGATTATTGCTTATGAACCGCCAGCAAATGACGATCATCTTGCCATCAAACATCCTGTGCCGGTTGCAGAATTATTTTCCAGGTAAATACCTAGTTTTTAAAATACTTTTGTTATGATCGCGCATTACTTGTTCTATCGTATTTTTCAGACCAAAAGCGTAAATGAAAGTGCACCAGGAATTGTAAATACAATAGCTGCATTAACTATATATGTATCTAGTTTGTATGTTTGATTCGGATAAAAAAACAATTGTAAAACATGTACTATGTTGGTTGTACCTTTCAGGGTTTGCAATAATAATGACTTTTATACACGAAATCAAGACAGGTGTTAATTGAGCTTTCACGTCGTGGACTACAATTATTACACAATTTCCACTTTCGCCATTGTTTAATTATCAAGAGTGATGATGAAAAATTATCAACTTTTAGGTGGAAGTTCGTGCAGGTGTGGAAGGCGTAGTAGCCATAGATTTGATGGATCATGTCTCAAAGATCTCGTTTTGGTCTAGTTTTTTTAAGATCCAAAAGAGTTACATTTTATAAATTTATGCCAAGTCGATAAAGCAGGGTTTGTCAAAAGCCGCTCTAACCAAAGAACGTAGAGCTATTTTATATGTCAGTGTTATAAGAATATGTTGTATTGTAGAAGGCTTATTTACACTAAAACAGTAGTTTCTTGATGTTAATAATATTGAAATAATGAGATAAGTCTTTTTTTTTGAGAGGGAGGCGAAGATGGCGTGATGAAGAGGTAAGTGGAGAATATGGAGCATGGTATAAGGGAGATCGCTGAAGCGAGCTGGGCAAGGTAGGGTGGGCTTCCTGTTTTTTAAATTTTCAATCTTTTCTCTTTCATTTTTAAATGCAAATATTTTTTTTTTATATTATCGCTATTGTATTTTATCCGACATAAAAAAATTTATGCATGAAAGTAACGTAGCCGACCAAAAATAGTGATATTATAGAAATTTAAAATAAAGTTGTAAAAAAAAAACCAGAAGATTGTCCAACCGGCAACCGCCGTTAATACAGTTATTGTATTAACCTACGTGGAAGCGATGTCGAAAACGAAAAATGTGCAAGCTTATAAATTAAAATCATGTGTAGGTATGGTTAGGTAGAACAACGTCTGCCGGGTCTGTTAGTAGAGAATAAACTAAAAAGGCGAACTTACAGGGTGTGTTTAATTCTTTTTCACTAATATGTGAACAAAATTTCTGACAAAACACGTGCCACTTTTAGCGGTTGTTGGACGTTACCACACCTATTTTGGTGGTTGCAAAATTGGACTGTTTTCTGTGTCGGTAAAAAGATTTTAGTTACCACTACAGGATTATGGCTTGAGACAGAATTGTAGGTAGTTATTTTCTTTGAAACCACGTGTCCAGAAACTTACATTCAAATTAGCGTTAATGTAAATACAATAGCACAGCACAGATTGCAGAGAATTAAGAGCAAAACTGCTACTTTGGGGAATATTCAACATTCCCCCCCGATAGTAATCGTCTTTTTACTTGATCGACGGAGCAGACTCTTTTATAAGCAAACTAACTTTAGTCAAACTCCAATGAAAATGCCAGTTTCCTAGGACCTACCTCAGAAGAGATTGTTGGCATTTCGGGACCTGAAAAAAAATTTATAACATACCTCCAAAGTCAAAGGTAAAGCTTAAACATATTTGATGGTAAACCAACCAATTTTTACGTATATAGGGGTTGTACCTTGTCTTGGTTGCTTTCCAGCGGAAAATAAATCTCCAAATTTTGATTGCGAATAAGAATAAATGCACAGTTCACAGCTTTGCGACATAATTAGCCTGCTCTATCGACACATATACCCTGCTTTATCATATTTCTTGTCACCCTGTAATTATGATCTGCCAGCTGCCAAAATAAGCTGTGTTTATTGAGCAATGTTTATGTTTGGTTCTATCAGCATATTAATTATTACGTGTCCACTGTGTTTTCCATAAATTAATTGTTTATCAAAAGCATAAATATGTTACAATATGTTTTAATGTGGCTGGGCGTGTTTGCTGTATGTATAGCACATTGCAATAAAACTGTAATAACATTTTGCGATTACTTTTTCAGTGGGTCACATTAGCCGAGTTTACATCACAAGATTGCCGTGAGCTAGGATTCATAAAAGCGCAACTAATGTGTTCATCGTGCGACAAGTTAGAAGATTTTGGTTTGGATGCAATAAAGTAAGTGCCCTATAACCATGAAAAACAAATTCAATCAATAAACCTTTGTATTTAGATCACATTGTAAAGAATGCTGCACGCCCGATACATTGCCGGCTGCTCAAAGGCTCTGGCCTAAAGCCATATTGGAAGTATGCACATGCAAATTCCGAGCTTATCCACAAATTGAAGCATTTATAAAAAGTGGTAGACCGGCAAGGTATTCAAATCTACAAATCAAATACATGCGTGGCCTTGATCCGACCATTAAGCTGCTAGATGCAAAGGGTAATGTGCACGAGACCCTATCAATAACCAAATGGAATACTGATACAGTTGATGAATTCTTCGATACACATTTGGAAAAGCCCGCTGGAAGTAAAAGTGGGAAAAGTGCTTACAGCGTTGTAGAAGAAGAAGAGGATAGCGATTTTCTTGAAACAAATAGAATTTAATAAAATTAAAAAATTTAAAATAAAAAAAAAATAGTAAGCAAGTGTAAGTTATTTAGCAAAATTTTTACCCATTCCTTAAAAAGTAATTAAGCTTAATGTGTCTAAGTCAATAGTTTTTAAAAGGTATAAACATAAATAGTGAATATCATTAACTGACATCAATAATCAAGATTTTATAAAAGGAATTAGTTAAAATCGGAAATTTTGTAGTTATTTAGATATTACGAGAAAATGTGTAAATAATTTGTTTCTATTTCCACTTCTGCACGTTTTGGTTAATTGAAATTTCATTATCTTCTAAAACCTTGAATGTCATTAAGTAACTAACAACTAAGAATAACTGCGATCAGAATCCCTCACTATGAGTTTTGTTAATCGCAAATGGTATGCAGTCTGTCCACTAAAAATTTTGTAAGAGATAAACTGATAAACTTTGCATTATATATTTTAAAAACAAAGGTAATAAATCGACACATTGTAACAAAACTATCTGGAAGTATGTACATTTTTTTTTATCAACTTGGAACATTCTATATAAAGCCAGCAGCAAGACGAGCATCAGCCCCTGCGGGTTAGGGGTTTAGAATATGCCCGAGGTAGGCATACCGGTCGTAAGAGGCGACTAATATGCACAAAGGTAATGACGTGCAACTCGATGGTTGATGTACGGATATGATGCCTGTTGTTGTTGTTGTAACGACAAAAACACTCCCCGAAGGTTTTGGGAGTTGCTGTCGATGATGCCTCTCACCTCATTACCCATCATATCCTTCCTTACGGAAGGAGGGGTGACATGAGCTAGAAGGTTTCACTGGTCATAAATCGCTACCACGACAGGCGGGCAGTAGAAATAACCACAAGAAACTCTTAAATGATATCGATGGTACAACTGCTTTTGTTGTTGTTCATAGTGCTTCGCCTTGCCAAACATCAAATTCTTCTAACGAAAGTACGAAGAAAGAGCATTTTTACCTCTTGATGTAAGTGAGCTTCAGACGACATAAGAAGATATCCGGCAGCAGTTCTGATAGCGGTCCAACTTATAAATATGCTTGTGTTTGGCTAAGATGCAAAGAAATAGGCTCCTTTCCAAAATTAGTAGAGTTGGGAGTTGCAAAGCCTCCTTAAGCTTGACTTAAGGATGGTTTTCGTAATCTCAATCAAAAGAATTACTAATTAGCGGAACATTAAAAATGTCGAATCTAACGGGAAGAGAGAAACTTAAAAACGGAACAAAAAACAAAATGGCAGAGCAGAATCGCAGAACTTAAACCTTAAAAAAAAAGAAGTCTTACAATTTGGGAGTTTATGCTAATACAAGGTACTATTTGTAGTTCGAGCCACAATTATTGACTGCCAATGTAGTATAAATAATTTGCACAAGTTGTTTCGTACTTATATTTAATACTTAGGGAACTACGCTTACTTAGTATGCTCACGCGAAACATATACACCATCTATATATACAAATAATAAATCAGTTAAGCCTTATCAGACCTATAAAGAGATAATGGTCTTTTGAAAGGAGGCTGGCCTCGTTTTGTAGCGTTGCACCCTACATGGTGACACATTTAATTTGTGCGAAAGAATTATCTGCTGATTTTTCGCTTCTTCGGTTTTTTTATTTGCCATATTTAGGGCAGAGTTCCTGTTTGTGGGTTATTCTCGGAAACATATAGTGCACTGGGGTTTAATCGAAATATTCTCTGCACGATCGGCATTTTCTTTCTGATCAGAGACGCGTCAAAATAAAGTGCTCCCTTTCCTGGAAGTGTAGATAATGAAAAAAGTTGGCCAATGGATGCAATCGGCTTTATCTGCCGTTTTGACAAATTTTTTTCAGAAAGCGAGAACTCGTTTAGGTGTGGTTTTGTGAGCATTTTTAATATTTCTTTGGTAAATATTTGCAATTAAAATGGCAACGCCGAAAATGTGTAGCTTCCTTGTATGGATGCTCTACCATAGAACAATCCTGCAAAAAAACGATGGATTACAAGAGTACTTCAAAGAAATCACCTTTCATATAAAAAAGGTGGTCCAATTTACATGGCGATGGATCACCTAATCCATCTCGGAGTACTCCATTTCTTTGCTTCTGAATACTCCATGGAGCACCTACATGGAAGTATTTTTAAAATGCTCCTAAAAGATTACTACTTGAAGAGATTCTTTGGATGACTAAACAGAGTATTTTCGTGTTTTGCAGGTTAATGGCACTCTTGCCCTCTACCAATGCCGACATTTCTAATTTATTTGTTCTCACACCATGTGATTCCCTTATAAAAAAATCTACATAAATATTTGATATTCAAATATTTGCCAAATGTGGTTTAGACGGAATTTCCGATTCTAGCTAGTAACTTAGTCCGAGGTATCGGTCGGTTTGAGTAGGTTGTGGGGGCAACTAAACTATTCTTGAAAAATTTGTGTTTGTTAACGTTCGCTCCCTTCGCTACTTTTTGTGTACCCTTGCCCCAATCTAAAATATTCACGGAAGGGCTTTACTTATAATAAGGTAGTAAAATAATTTGCAGCCTAATCTGGTTGACATTTTATTTGAATACACATCATGCTCAATATCTAGAATTTGCTTAATCCCTCACTTCCCTTTGAGTCAATAGCTATGTGGGTGCAGCTGCGTTTGCGCTTCTCCTTTTATTTTTTGCTCTGCTTGTTTCCATGTTTGAATTTGCGCGTTTTATCGCATGACAGAATGCGTCATAAAAATGTCCATCGGTTGCATATTAATTTTTCGTTGAACTCTATTTTCGTCAGTTATGTTTGCTTAATAGAATAGCGCATTGAACAAAGCTACAGTTCGCCTTGGCCCAATATGAAGTTTTTTACACTATTGCCATATTTTAGTGATTCTTAGGGCCGCTTTATAAAAGCCGGTTAACGCCAATCGACAGGTTACCGAACGGTTTACGGCAATTAAAACCGGAGTTACGCCGGAAATGGCAAAAACGGCCTTAGCAGGATAGTAAAGGATAATATCCCAATAAGCAGTTAGAAACCTTCTAGAAGCAATTTCATTTTAATTAACTAAGCATCCAGTCACGGAAAACCAATTACTTTTCTATTCAAAATCCGAATTAAATCGAAATTAAATTTGTAAAACGAAATCATTAGGTGTGTTCGGTAACAAAACTTGCAAAGAACTGTCAGTAAAGGGAGAACGACGTCAAACTCTCTCGAAACGCTAAAACTAAAAAGTTTTCGCCGAACAGGAGTTAGTAAAAACTTGCAAACATAACAGCGGTTGCTTTTTTGATCGGTTAATAGTTAAAATTTTATAATTTTTGTTGTTGCTTTCCTATGTCGCGATCAGCTGTTTTTCACTTACAAGTTTTACTGAGTGAAATTCCCCCAGCAGAAACTTGCAACTCTCTCTCTCAATGAAGTGTCAAAATGCGCTCTCTCGCTGCAAAGGTTTTGTGTCACCGAACACTTTCCAGTAAAATTTTTTTAAAATTCATAAAAATTTGATCTTGACCGAACACAACTATTATTATTTATTGCAAATGTAAATAATTCTATTTTTTCACCCGACGTTTCGCTAAAACTATTTTAGTTTCTTCTGGGGCATTTCATTAAATTTAAAGTTTTTTTAATAATTTCCTCGTGTATAACGGCTTGAAAGTGTTCGATTTTTTCTTTTCTCTCAATTTTTGTAAAGTTAAAATTTTAAATTTTTTACAATATTTATTAATTTTATTTCAGTTTGGGTTTGACAGCGAATTCTTTGAGCTTAAACATTTTTACTTGTATAAATTAGTAAGTCTCTGAAGCCCTTAAGCTCTCGCTTTGGTAGTAAGAACTCGTAACTCCCGGTAATAAAATGTTGTTATTGAACAGACCTTTTATCCCTGCCGAACACAGCTAGTATGTTACAAAAAAGTAGGTATGGCCATCAACCCATATTTAATTCAAATATACACACACGAAGATAACCTTGGAGTAAAATTTTGAGACTATATACAACACAATTTTGCCGCAGATTAAAGCTCCGGGATACGAACAGCCACCACATCGTAGAAAAAGTTTCACAAACATTTTTTAGGCATCGAAGTGACGAATGAACAAGTAAGGAAGTCTAAGTTCGGGTGGAACCGAACATTAAATACCCAGCTCTGTATAAGTGGTCGTGGTAAATTGTTGTGTAGTTATGACCTATAGTGATTTTAAACTTTTTCTACTACCATGTGGGCAATCTTCTAAATAAAAATGAATGTGTGTCTGGCGTCCAAGGTACTTAACCGATCTTTATGAAATTTGCGCAGTAGATTCATTGATTCACTGGTTCCAGCATAGGCTATATATAATTTTGAAAAGCGTAGATAGCGTACCTCGTATCATGTTTCGTAATTTTATTTAACACGGTTCTGAAGTTAATAATAGCTGAAATTTGATATGTTGTTCATTTATATATGGGCGGTACCACGCCCATTTTCCCAAATTTTACAAAAATAATGAATATGATCATCAGGTCATTGTAACCACGAAACTCTAGCATTCTATCTGCATCAGTGAATAAGATAGGGCATGTTCCGGGTTCCTACCTCTCTTTTAGAAAACTTTGGTCCAAAAGTGGCCGTGGTCGTTAACCGATTTTGCTTATTTTCCGTGGGCGTACTCTACATGTCTATAGTATACCTCGTATTAAGTTTCGTAATTCTATCTTACACCGTTATGCAGTTATTAAAAGTCGAATTTGAAATTTGCTTGACTCATAAGTGGGCGGTGCCACGCCCACCTTCCAAAATTTAGCAAAAATCATATAACGAATAACAAAATTTATGTAACTATCAAATTATAATATTATACCTGTATCAGTTAATTAGATATGGGCAGTTCAATATTTCTACCTCCTTTCCATATAACTATTATGAAAAAGGAGGCTTGGTCGAAAAGCTATTTCTCTTATTTTCCATGCGTGCATTTATCACAACAACGGTATGCCTCCCAAGAAATTTCGTTATACTAGCGTAAACGATTCAGAAGTTATTAAGGGTAAAAGTTTGAAAATTTCTTCACTCATATGTAGGCGATGCCACACCCCTTTTCCAAAAATTTCATAAAATTGTCAATGGGACAGCCAAATTAATAAATTTAGCAAATTTCATCATTGTAGCTGCTTCTATTATTGAATTAACCCATTTTATAAGTTTTTCGGAATTTTCGATATCGAAAAAAGGGGCGTGGTTATGGTTCGATTTCGCCCATTTCAAATAGCAACCTACCTTGGCCGGAAATCAACCTGTGTGCCAAATTTCATTAAAATATCTAAATTTTTACTCAAGTCATCGTGTCCACGGACGGACGGACAGACGGACGGACGGACATGTCTTAATGAATTCCTCTGTTCATTCTAAGAACTTTGATATATGGAACCGCATATCTATCTCTATTATTTTGTACCGCTACAAACCACCGTTATATGACCAAAACTATAATACCCTGTGTACTAGTAACCGCTGGGTATAAAAAGGCCTATTATTATCTTATTTTGTCAACATTCAAGTTTTGTTATCCACGAATTATTATTGTTCTTAAGTTTATGCAAATAACATTTTTCGAGTTTTGTTGTTGTAGTGCTTATGCATATGCAATTGTTTTCTATAATTAGAAAAGCAGCTCCAATACATCCATGGAAATGAAAGTTTTAATTTATGAAATAATCGTGCGAGTATTTTCAACAGACAAAACAAGTTGCAAGCAAGCGAAAAGCACTTTTACATAAAATAAGTACAGCTACATAAATAATAACAAATGTGACAATATTTAAGCACTTCCATTTGTGCCCAATAATAATCTAATTTTGTTTTATGGGTGCGTAGGTAAAATTAATTAAAACATGCGACTTCATGCCACAGGTATGTATGTATGTTTATGGATATTAGGGATATTTCGGATGATGAATTTTTGCAACTGCGGTTGTAGAGATTTTTTCACTTTTTCTTTGGATTTCGTAATGCCCGCTTGAGTTCACCCGAACATCCCAAAACTTCAGCGAGCAGTTAGAAGTTATCTTTTCTGCCACATTTAAGATATGTTTGTTTGTTTTTTTTTTTTAATGAAAATATCGATGATTGTGATAAGCTAATTTCAAACATCTCAGAACCCGATGACCATACCAAATTAAAGTAAAAAATGGCGCATATATCCACCTATTTAGAACTCAAAACAAAAAAGGAAGTTTGTAGGTTGGCTGAGCTGTCAGCTAGCTCCATACAGCCTTTCCGTAGGATGCCACAAACATAAAGGCACACCAGGTTTTGCATAATATTCAGAAGAAGCCCGGGCGGTTAGATGACCATTTAAAGAATTTTACAGAAGCTACACTTTGAATTTTTGGTAATTCGAATGCGATTATTCGCAACATTCCTATTTAGTAAACATTTATATTAGAAATGCGGAGAATATTTCGTTGCCGCGAATCATTGTCTTAAAATAATCCATCCAGAAGTGGCGCTCGATTGCTGAAGCCTGAATATTCTTTAAATGGTCATCTAACCGCCTAGGCGATTTGACCTTCCAACATAGCTCGCAAGTTGGTACTTCGTCCGGCGGAATCACAAATCGGTCTTCACTTTGTCCTTCCATCGGAGTGATGGTGTCCCTCTTTCTCAGTTTCTTCCATCTGGATCGTTGAACTGTGTCTTTATAAATCGCACACAAAGCTTTATTAAACTTATTCGACATTGATAGAGTTTTTAACATTTCAATTCAGAGTATTTATTTTCAATTGATTGCAATGCTCTTAGCTTGAAACACTCATACATATTAGAGAAATGCATGCACATTTTAAAAATGCGTTGAAGACATTTTTAAAATTAATAGTTACTTGAAAAAATCTAGCGTTCTATTCAAATAACAAAAACAAACAGTAAAATTTTGTTTTCTTTAGTGCTCGTTAGCGTTTTCTCGTCGACCAATTTAACAGGCAGCCAAACCAACCTTTAAAATTTGTTGGTTCGAAAAACGAAAAAACAGCTGATTGTCAATTGAAAATGCCCATATTTTGTTTAATATCTATATTCTTACAGCTTTTTTTTGACATTCCATTTCCGAAAAAAATTATATTACTCTCTTTGTACTAATCACAACACGGTTTTATTTTGGACATAAGCTAACCGTTTTATATTTTTTTATTAAAAACACCAGCAACATTATATTTTAAAGATTTTAGATAGAAGGCATCGGTTTAATATGTTTAAAGAAGTGTTTGTTTGCATATAAACAGATTCTTGTTTAAAGAGCCTTGATAACCAGTATCCCATTTGATAACTCGTACATTTGTTAAAAGTCTAAAACCCAAAAGCTATACCACGATTACTGCAGTCCCTCTATATTCATGCAGCTCTCTGGTATTTTGCCCATATGGGCATATTAATATTAATCAGTTCATCAGTAATGATTCGCACATCGGCATGCTGAATAACAATAATAAATAATGCAGATAATGAAAACACAATTTGTAAGCCAAACTAAACTTACAAAAACAACAAGAAGAAAATATTATTGTTTACATGAATTGAAGACGTGCATGGATGGAAGTGTTACGTGGCACTTTTGGCTTTTCCCTGTTTAATGCATAGGTGATCACTTTTAAAGAATATATAAAGACATTGCAGCCACAAAACAATTGTTTTCGTGAAAATAGTGAAAGATGATTATTTGATAAGGCTATTGATATTCACGAGTTTTCCTACAGAACAATGAATCTAAGATTAAAGCCTCTGAGATCAAATCCATTTTCCTATTTACAACATTCATTTTTAACTTGAAATCAATTGGAGAAATAGTCCATTCTCCAGCAAAAGGGAACATTTTGGATATGAAAATATTCTTATTTCTCCACTTGAAAAAAATATTGGCCCTTCGCTTTTGAGTGTCGTCAAATCAAGACTACATAAAAATTCGTGTATGAAATAATAAATCTCGAAAAAAATTAAACGGGACTTCGTTAACTGTTAAAATAACCGGAAAAAAAAATTTGCCACCATTTAATAAAAATTGGATTCGTTTTATATGAAAAATACAAAACAATTAACATATGTAAACACACTTGAACAATCACATAAATAAAACTTAAACTAAACCAAAGTCAAAAATTACATTACAGGGCATGTTTCAAACAGACGGACAAAGACATTTAATTCACGCATTACTCCAAGGTAGGACCAGGACAAGTTATACCAACAAAGACATCAGGGTTCTAGGCAAGCAGACGAAAATCAAATATTGGTAAAAATCAAACTGGACATGCCACACATCAATAACAAAATCCAACAAATGGAATAAAAATTACTTTGTAACAAAAACCTAACCTAAAAAATAGCAAAATAGCCTGCATAAGGAAAGACTCAAAGAATATGGCATACAAGAACTGTGGTGTCACACACACATCACCTCAACTTATAAAGGAATAACGGAAACAATAAATCAACTGAAACAACACTTAAAAGCTAGCACATGGTGAAATCACAAGCACCAAAAGCTAAAACAACAAAGATATTAAACAACGCTTAAGTCACCACAAACCTATTGTGAACAAAGTTGGGCAAAAACTTATGACCTAAAATTAATTTACATAGAAACCACTGCAAAGGCTTAAATCTACATGACAGGTCTCAAAAGAACTACCACAAACAAGCTAAATATTTTACAAGACAAAAAACTATAGTGTATGATATAACCGGCACTTTGAGGGACAAGAGAACAACCCCGCCTAATCAGTACTTCACGTGGAAGTACACAAAGCCACAAAAAAAAAAAAAATATTGGGTTCCGATTGTAATTCCATCAATATATACCTATCAAACTTTACATTTTACTTTATTATTAGGCATTTCACTAATTATTCAAACACAATTCTTAATGTAATATTATGAATGCTACCTTTTGTCACACAAATATATATCTTTTTATTTCTTTCCTTTTTTTAATATTTTGGCAATTTTTCGTTGGCTTACGTGTTTTGATAAATTTATCATGTCAGATATGACATATGAGTGCTGCCATGTGTAAAAATTACAGGTGGAATTTCAAAATGAGCTCCAATGGTTTTAAAACTGTGGAAAAAAATGTTCAACCTCACTTTGAAAACTAAGACATTTCTCAAATATTGAAAAAAAGTTGGATTTAAGCATATTGGGGTCTGATACTCTGGTCTGAGGTAGAGCGGCACTAGGTATCAAAATCTGATAAGCAAACTCCCACGTACAGAACTGTTGTGATCGGATTTTCCATCACCTTTGCCATATAAATCTTATCAGAATTCTGCTGCCTCACTGTCACAGACCCGAGTATCAGATGAGTTGTCACTGATAAAACAGCTGTCTGGAGGTGTTGTATGAAAATTTGAAACTTTCAACTAAATTGTATCGAAGTTTAATTTGCGACCTTCATTCATGCATGTCTTGAGACAATAACAAAAAATATGTACATAATATTATTTAGCAATAGCAACACCATATGACGTGATTCAACCAACTGATCAAATTTGATATTGTTTTATGAATGATGAACGGATGTGCCAGAAATATACTATCATTATCAAGTTCATCAAAATATGTAAACATATCACGTGTTTTATTGTAACTGATGTCATATAAAATTTGTTCAACAATTCGACTATAAAACAAAAAAGGAAATATTAGTTCAGTGGGTCATTTTAAAAATTTTGCAGTGAACATAATATTATTACTTAAATGAAATATCGTTGCATATAGCTAATCAATTGAACAGAGGAAACTAAAAAGGACCCATAATATATCTGAAGCTACCTCTCCTGATAAATTTTAACATGCTAATTGCAACGCATTTTGAAACCTGTCTGGCCTTTAAAATCATAAAAATTTCGTCTCTCATATGTGATAGGTGCCACGCCCTCTTTTCCAAAACTTGTTACTAAGCTCGCAACTCTAATTAGAGTGTGAAATTTGCGCAGTTTGTCGGCGTTAATTAACGCTATGTTCCCACATTCGTTTCAGCCCGTTATTTAGTTATATCATAAAATCGCCAAAAATTATAACTTTTGAGTTACATCTGTTTGCAATAAAACTTGACATGTTTTTAAATAAAATGTAATTGATCTTGTTTTAATGCCTTTGAACTGTACGACGCATGCTATGATTTTGAGTTTGTTATTATGAAGCGGGCTCAGCTGTATAGAGTCCAGCTTCCCAATTAGGGATATAGCGAAACTGAAATGTAAAACACCTGCTTATGCGAATGCGGATGTCTGAAAGTTAATATCGTATACGGATGTTAAGTATTTTTAAGAAAGAATTAAGCATAGAGCGACATTTTTATCACCCGAAAATTACTTTTACCAAGCATTTCTAACGTATCTTGATTGTCCTACTTATTTTATGTTTTTTTTTTTTGAGTTGAAGAAAATCCCCACAACAATACCATATACGGAATACTCGGGAAGGAGATCCCAAGCCAAATAACCGAAAAAGTAATAAAGATATACTTTAGAAAAAGTTTAAATAAAGGTTTGATCTTCGGCAGTGGCGGGTAATCCTCTGGGTGTATTTTTAATTGAAAACCTTCTAAGCTTGAATTCACCCGTCGTAACAGCTGCCACTGGGATAGTGCATTAAAGTTGCAGGACCCACCAAATCGTTGAAAAACTTCAGAGCAGTACACCACAAAAAAGTTTGACCTAACATCTTGAAAGACAGCAGTTCCGCATCTGCGAATGCGAATATTCAAAACATCACTGCTTCGAAGCTTCCCAGCGGCGAAGTGAGTTTGCAGTCCTTCCACATAAAGCATTACGAAACTCTTACCAGTACTTTATTACCATCTATTACATTGTATGCTGCCATGTAATGAAATAATTTCTATGATTTCTGCCTCGTAAAGTGTTTAAACTTCGTGAAAGTTCGTCTTTGCTCTATTACCGTACATTCACACAATTATTCCATTACTAGTAAAGAGGTATGTAATCGCCTCTGTCTACAAAACGGCCATGCTTATGGGAAAGTAATATTGGTTGTAACTGATTCTTGAAGGGCAATTGTCTGCAAAGTGTTGGAGAAGTATTGCATTTTGTAATGTGAATTTTCGCCGCTGGGTTATGGAGATAAAGAGACTTGCCTCTTATTGCCAATCACGAAGTATATATAAAAAAGCAGAAAAATAGCACAGCTTTATCACAACGTTTATTATACATTCCAATATGCATAAATCCGATGTTTAAGAAGTGTCTAAATTTCCAAAGTGTTTTCCAACATATTTCTTCACTTGAGGATGAACATGTTTGATTTCAGTTTGAATACCATTGGAGTTCATTTTTAAAGTGCACCTGCAATGTTTACATATGGCAGCACTCGTATTTTCTGTCATATCTGACATCAAAAATTAATCAAACAAAAAATTGCCACAATTTTTGCAAAACATAAAAAGGAAAGAAATTAAATGATATATATCAATGTGACAAGAGGTACTATATATAACATTATATTATATTGCGCATTGTGTTTTAATAAATAGTGAAATGCCTAACAATAAAGTAAAATGTGAAGTTTGATTTCAGTTGGAAAATATTGAAGGAATTCAAGTCGGTTCCAATATTTTTTTAAGTGAAGAAATAAAAATATTTTCATATGAAAAATGTTCGCTCTTGCTGGAGAATGGACTGTTTATCCAATTGATCTCAAGTTAAAAATCAATGTTGGAAATTGGGTATGGTCACACAGAGGATTTCATACCTACCAAATCATTGATAACTAGATGAGGGAGGTGGCATACTCTAGAGAGCTTACGGATATTAGAGAAGAGAGATAAACAAGAGAGAAGACACGGACAACAAGGACATGGAAATAATTATTTCAAAAAAGTCTTAGAACTTATGAGATTTATCTTATAGTTTGGAAATTAATGCCACTGTGGAAATACGAGTTTCGAAATGTAGTAATTAGAAAATATTTGGAAACCCTTTGTAAATCCCAATATTTTCAATGCAACTGGATTGAACATTTACTTTCAAACCTATCCGGTATGAAGACAAGGTCTGAGTTGGTGCCCAACTTAGTGCAAAAACGAATTACGACCTCTTTGTGTTCGTTGAGACGTGGTTAAATGAAAACTTTGATGGTAAGTTCTTTAAAAAATGTGTTTTTTTTTCGTTTTATACATGAGTTTTTTAATGCTCTTGTTTTGCTTAGATCGAAGCGATAAAACGATACTTATTAATAAGTAATATTAAGTTTACAGCCACTTATATTTATATGCTCGTACATACTATATAGGAAGATAAGAAGTTCGCAATAATACACAATAGTTAATTATATATAAATTTTATATCGGTTTTTTTTTAAAAGATAGTGTTATTGTGCTGCGATTAGGCACTTACATATGTATATATTTATACGCAGGTACTAGGTATGCTAATCCCAGAACCGTGTCTTGTTTTATACCAGAATTACCGGTATTGGAAATACATAGTCTCTTCAAAATTTAACTGTTAGAAGATATGCAAAAAGATTTGAGATTTATACGACTCTTGAAATAGAGTTATATTAGGGCAATATCGAAAAAATTTGAGGAAAGTATTTAAATGATTAAAACATTTCAATACCTAATGTGATCAAATTTTCAAAAGCACCATATGTAACTAAAAACTATATATATATTTGATTGGTTTATAAAAGTTAGCTTAATTTTTTTTTTTATGTGTAACAAAAACTGAATTAACACAGATATTAAACTTAACAAGTAAGGAAAGGGCTGTCTTCGCCTGTGCCGAAAACTTTATATCTTTCATGGATACGCATCACGGTTTCAAGTGTCCGATCCTTACTCACATTTAGTAAAAACTCTGCAAAACTGATAATTTAAAGATACATAGCCCAAACCGCATTTATCGGAACAATCGATTGTATGGGAGCTATATGGTACATATATGGTATATGTTGGTCCGATCTGGCTGAATTTCACTACACACATTACGCATATAATAAGTACCAAACCTGCAAAATTTTGCGTTCCTAACTTTTTAATTGCAAAATTCATAGCCCAAAACCCATTTATCGAAACTATCGATTGTATGGGAGCTATGCGTTGTATTGCTTCCGACATTAATGTGCAATACCAAATTTCATCAAGATATCTCAAAAACTGAGGGACTAGTTTGCGTACAAACAGACAGACGGACAAACGGAGCGACGGACATGGCTAAATCGACTCAGCTCATCGCCCTGATCATTTTGGTATACTTATTGGTTGATCTATCTATTCTTCTTCTCATTCTTACAAACATCGGACCAAAGCTATAATACCATTTCATGTTCATGAAAGGTATAAAAAGAGTATCGTTTTCTTATGTCAATTTTATATTTAACGTCTGATAAATACAAAATTTTTTTACATCCACATAAACACACATTTTTTTCACAACATGACAATTTAAAAAAATTGCATAAACATTTCCTTGAAAATTCAAAAAAGTGCATACAAAATGTAAGACTTGAAAAGAAGTGAGTTTGATTATACTTTTTATTAATAAAATAACTTACATACGTTTTAAATAAAAAAACATTAAAAATCCAATTATTTGTTATAAATTTTAAGGTCAGTTCGTCTCTTAAACAATTTTCCGGAACTAGTAGAATCCTAAAAATTGCCATCCCTTAACAAATCAAATAATTTAAGTAGTACTAAGACTATTTTAATTTGTACACGTTTTATGTCTGGCACTTTGCAAACATCTAGCCTTATTAACTTTATCTTTCATAAACTGATTAACTATTGAGCACGTGTGATGTTTATCTGTCCTAAAAATAAATGTTCATGAATAAATGTTCGAAGTTTATTTGTTAAGAAAGTGGAAGACCTTGGCCAAACATTTTCAGCCGTGACTACTGCGCTTTACCAGCTCATTACTACTTAGAAGAAAATTGAGTTGACTACTATATCATAAGTGCAGTGAAAGACCATTCGATAGATTCCTCCCAGTAAGCTTTTGATTTAGCCCACCACTGGTTTAGATACAATATATTGTTACAATTATACTAAATGGTTATTATTATATTCATCCAAAAATTCTCAAATCGAGCTAATAAAGCAACTAAAAGCTTGTTTAGATGCCGTTGAACAAGTAGATTTTAAATTCTGTTCAAAAGTCTATGCTTGGATTTCTTGTTTGAATGGTAAGTTGTTGTTGTAAACAAAAGCTTATGCATACATATATATGTAAATATGATAGTTAAATATATTTATGACAATCAGCCTCAAATAAGTCGTTCCACTTTTGGGTCAAATTAAGTTAATTTAGAGATTGTCAATACCTTTTGTTAAGTAGTTTGAGTACACTGAAATTATGTGGTTGTGTTCGTAAAATCTATCTATGGATGCACACATGTTTTCGACTTTGTCGTTAATTTTTGGTATTTGCATAATTTTGTGAATTTAATTTTAATATTAGGAAGAACTTTTTTGGTCAAAATTGGCTATGCTGACCATTCATTAACGTTTGCATATTTACAACCAAACATAGCTTTTTATCCATATTGTTAAAATGTGAAATTTCCTGTGAAAATCAAATGTGAACCTTTTCGCTTTCTAGATGGTAGCGAAAATTGTGAGCGTTTCTGGAATTTCACCACGTATGTCAGTTTTGTGAAATTTTTGTATATTTGCTGTTATTTCTTATTATTTTGGTGCCATATTTTGATGAAGGGTCTAGGACCTGCGATATGGTAGCGAAGCTCACTACTAATTATACCACCGTTGTCGCCTTGGCTCACAACTTTTATTTTAGGAAATCTGGTGTGAAAAGTATGAAGGGTAGTAAGGGGGAAAAAAGAGATAGGAATAAACTTCTTAAAATATTTGTCAAATTAGTTTCTGTATTGCAGTTATACTACGCCTATCATTATGCTACGTTAGAGTTGACTAAGTTGCAGGTGATCATGCCTTAAGTGTAGAGTTAAGAAACAAGATAACTAACTGCACCGTAAGTTATATTTATGAAGTAGCGAGTAGAATGCAATTGTAAAAGTAGCGAATGAAAAACATAATGTGTACGCCATTTTAAAAATAAAAGAAAAGTATCGCGTAGCTAGGAAATTCGGAGTTTGTGGGTTTAACAGGAAGTGTCGAATACGGAAAATTGCAAGTTTATTTCTAAATTAGTAAAATAAAAATTATTACATACATTTGATTGCAATACAAATTACTTACCCCAGTTTCTTTAACTACCCTCTCCCTAACGATCGAAGTAGCGGCACAGCATTTTATACTATTCAAACTAACGAAACGACAGAATAGCAAGGCAAGGAGAAAGAATAAGGATGTACAAAGAAACGAAACAGAGATGCATTTGCGACGAGTTAAATATTTGCTTTTTATGGTGGCTCTTGCGCTCCATATACAACTCAATCTACTACAACAAGTCATTCGATTTTGGACACCGCACCGTAAAGAAGAAGGCGACAGTAAAGAGGCGAAGCTGCCAGCGGGGAATAAGTGTAATAGAGTTTTGTGATCTATATCGACTTCATTAAATTCACTGCCAAATTTCGATTAAATCGATTGCTTTCTGTCATGATCTATTACATTTATCCCGTCGGCAGCTCCGTCGCAATAGCTTATAGACCCCGAAGTCTTTATTTCTACCGGTACCACGCAATATTTCAATATTAAAGAAAAAGCGGTATGCTGGCGCTCTAAGTTAAATTTTCTTAAAATTTATAGCCAAAAACAATTAGCTTATTTTAGATTCGTTTGATTTTTTTGTAATCAAGCAACAAATTTCAAATAAAAAACACCACTTCTTAACATTCAGATTTTTTTGTTTAAATATATGTAATTAAAGATTTATTTGAAACAAATAACTATGTATGTAGGTATGTGTTATTACATTTACATTTAAGGGTTTATTTCATAAACTTATTTATTTGCTTCTTAAAGAATTCTTTTTTTTAAATTTATCTATCTCGTAAATGTTTATTTACTTTAATAACATAATATTAATTTTTACATATTATATACATATTCAAATATATATTTATATATATTTTTTCCTCTTGATAATTTGTTATATCCCATTGACAGATGTATGTTTGTTAATATGTAAACGTATTCAGCGTTCGATTTCATAAATTTATTTTAACTTAACAGTTTCCATTTCCTTAATATTTACGCTCCTAGACAACTCTCATTTGACATACATTTGTTTGGGCACATATCCAAGCTGCCTACTTCTTGTTGTTGGTAGTCATATATTTTACATATTCTTCACATTTTTATAATAATTTACACTTAGTAGAGAATTTCTTGTTCTGCATTGATTTTCTTCTTGTTAAATTTTAAAATATTATTCTAGGTACATCAATTGATTTATTTGCTTCCCTTTGCTTGTATATTTAATAAAAAAATTGAAAAAACTAGCTTATTATTCTTTTATGATATTATATAATAACCTATGTCTATTAATTTGTGATTAATTATGCTCAGGCTTTTTTAAATCGCATTTGAACGATTTGTTTGGTTTCTTTTTTAACTTGAAGAAGTTAATCGACTTTACTAAGGTTTCAGAAACATTTGAATGCTGGATCTAAAAAATTTGAAATACCTTAACTATTCAAAATTTTAAATGAAACCTATGTAATGGAAAATGAACAATTTAATTAACTTAATTGCATTTCGGAAGTGTTCTGCCCGATGCAAAAGGGCGATCCGCTAGCCGCATTAATTCTCTATGGGAGCATACAAATATTTCAGCTCTAAACACTGTTAGTTGATTTTGGGACAAGGTTTTGTAAAAATCTCACTGTGCCTAGGCGACCAAGAACAAGGACATGGTGAAGGTAGCAGCCGGCTGAGCAAAAGAAAAAAATCTTCGAAATATATTGCGATGCCGGTCAACCGAGAGAAGAAACGACTGGCGAGCTATATTAGACGCGCAAAATCGTTTAGACAGTTAAGCGCCATTTAAAGAAGAAAAAGAAAGAAAGATAATTTTCATAAATTATTTAAAAAATATTAAAAAATTAGAAGCCTATTTAACTAAATAAACTTATGAAAAAATATTAAAAAATTAAAATCCTGTTTTTTCGTAGTTAGCGACTTATGAATAAAACAACAAAATTTAATTTTTTTTAGAAATTGAAATTCGCTTTGAAAACCAGATGTGAACTTGTCGCTTGAAAGCTAACAACTAAATTTGTGAGCGCTTATAAATTATCTTCTGGCTTATTTTTCGTGTTTTCAATTAAAAAATATTTTTAGGCAAGCACAAAAATTTGTATCTAGCAGATTTTTTTATGGTAAGCACTTAGCGACTTGTGAATAAAACAAACAACAAAATTTTTCTTTCTCAAAATTTTAAATTTACTTTGAAAACCAAATGTGAATTTTGTCGCTTGCAAGCTAGCAATCAAAATTGTAAGCGCTTATAAATTTTTCAGACTCTTATTTTTTGTTTGTTTTAGATTCAAAAATTTTTTAGGCAAGCGGAAAAAATTTTATTTAGCATCGAAATGACAAATAGAAACAGCCAATGATCATTACAACAAAAACAGTATTGTTACATTCCGCCCATGGCTGAAGGGTTAAATTAAAAACCAAAAAAACTACGCAACTGCAAACTGTCACTGTCATCTTCTTTCAATGACATTTAAAGTTGTCAAATGTTGATCAAACTTTAGTAAGGCGCACAGCTATACTTAACAATATATATTTATTACATAAAGTTTTAAAGCTATTACTGCATTTATATATCTAAAGTTTTGTTTAAATATGCACACATGTACATACATATAAAGTTAAAAGAAAAACTGAATAAAGCGACTTTTAGAAGAATAAATTACAATAAAAAATGTAAAAAACACCAAATCTACTTATGTGAATTAACGGTACATATTCGTAGTTATGCATGTATAAATATACATATATATACAAATACATATGTTTGGGGGTGTGTCTACATGACTTTTTTAACTGATTTTTAAAGAGGTAAGCAACATTTTTAGGGTGCACTGTACGACAATATTGAAAGTATTGCAAAGGTAATCAATTACATTATTTATTGCATTTGAAAATGCGGAGCTCTTTTACGAAGTTTTGTGTTTCTAGAACATATAGTGCATATATTTTTGTGTCTTTGCGCGATTAAAGTGTGAGGACCGAATATTATTAGTGACAAAGAAATTTTTTCAAAAAAATTTGGTTTTTGTAATTTAGTTGTCTAAACTTTTGCCTGCAGTACTTTAGAAAATATAGTTACCCGATTTTCGATTTTAGAATCTATCATATTGACGGCGCAGTGAAAAATCAGCTTATTTCAAAATATTTTTCAAGAATGCCTTATCTCGATTTTCTTTTTCAGAGTTTGCTTAGCAAGCAAGTGATTTCAAGATTTCACTTAGCAAACACCCTATTTTTTTCAGTGATCGTTCTTAAACATTTGTTCGACTTTTGACAATTTTCTTTTCTACATCGTGTTTTTGGTATTTTCTACCATAAGAGCTTATCACATAGTTATTCAATTTGTATGAAAATTATCAAAAATCAAGCAAATTTTTATAAGCTTTGAGGCTTGTACTTTGTGAGACCAGAATTTTATATTTTACAAACCTTCATACGCAGAAAAGATTTTTAAATTCTTACCTCAAATTTGAAGATTCCCACCCCGTTTTTTTAGTTTTCCAAGAATTTTTCGAATTTTCGCATAAGCTTAGAAACACTGATTAAAAAGATTTCCGTGTCAGAACTATCTATATTTTTATATAAGATTATCAATGAATTTTGGGCAAAGAAGTTTTCGTAATACATTGGAAGAAACAACTGTAACATTTTCACTGTGAGCGACTGACTAAACCAAAACAAATTTCACTATCATAAATCCCATATGATATATTCTAAAATCATACTAGTACTTTCCTGTTGGAAAAGGTTTAGCTGCGTAATTATTTATTTAACGGAGTAATTATTTATTTAAATATTAAATTAGCTGAGTAATTTTTGCTGCTGTTCTAATTTTGAATATATTTGATAGATAATTAATAGTTGAACAAGTAGTTAGGAGTAGCGGAGTAGTAGCAGAGAAATATATTAAAAATACTGTTCAATGAAAAATGATTAATTTCACAATAACATGTTTTAGATTTATTTTTTGTAACAAAAGAATTTTTCCGAAAGAAGTTATATAGCAGCTCTGAGTTTGTTTGCGTTTATAGGTCCCAATATGCATAAATCAAACTTTTTTGGATGTTTGAGAAATATCTTCATTTTCAAAGAGATTCCCAACCGGTTTCTCCACTTGTGATTGAATTTTCTTTTCCAAAGTTTTGCTTGCAGTTTGAAAACCATTGCAGTTTATTTTGACAGTGCATCTGAAATGTTGACATATGGCAGCAGTCGTATTTTCTGTCATCTCTGGCATTTGTCATATCTGATATCAAAAGTTAATCAAAACACGTGATCGAATGAAATTGATTGCCAAAATTTTGTTGAAAACATAAAAAAATGAAGGAAATAAAAATATATATATTTTTGTGACAAATATATATTATATTGCGCATTGTGTTTTATTTATTAGTGAAATGCCAAACAAAAAAGTAAAATATGAAGTTTGATTTGAGTTGGAAAATATTGCTGGAATTCAAGTCGGAATAAAATATTTTTGCAAGTGAAGAAATAAGAATATTTTTATAACAAAAATATTCCCTTTTGCTGGAAAATTGTTTATTTCTCGAAGTGATCTCAAGTTGAAAATCAGTGTTGGGTATTGGAAAACGAAATTGAACTTAAATGTTTTTTCGACAAAAATGCTTATTGAGACTGCTGATTTTATATCTTTGATTCGCTATCATTCTAGCTTTTGGTATATTAACTTTGTTCCGAAGTTTTAACTTCGAGATAACCGATTGTTTAGATCAGATAGGATGCCAGCGTTACTATTTCATTAAGACAGCTAACTTTGTTTGGGATCATGCTGTGTTTCACTATGAACTTGTTCTGCAAAGCTGCCACCTTTCAGAAAAATAGTTTTCATGCTTTCAGCGTTATTTAAATACAAGTGTGCTAAATTTAAAAAATATTATTTGTTTGTGATTTTAACAATTAAAATTCTTTGTTTATAGTTATGTGCTTGTTTGATATTATTTGCTAAACGGCTAGAGTTCTGATTTGATTTTTTCATATATTTTATATTTGGTCTAGTATTTGACTTAAAATTTCTCTTATTAAAAATACTTGGGTATGCTATTTGGGCGCTTTTATTTTCATTTGAACTTTGGTTTTTACTTCATTCTATTTTTTTTGGAAATGTCCATCATTGCTTTAAACATTGTTTTATGCTCCATTATTTCTTGTTTTAATTGTGTATAAGAAACTAATATTTTTAAAATATTATCTACAATACGATATATCTTTATATCCTTAAGGTATATACCTCAATCTTTTACAAACTTATTTTCTATTCAAAAATAAATCGAATTTGCCACTTTAAAAAAATTCTTATACAAAACAAGAAAAAAACACTAACTGCAAAAGTATCGAAACTGTGTAATAGAATAATAATCAATTCAATTATATTGCATTGAATGAATGAAAGAAAAAACGCCCGAGTAGTTGCTTAAACACTGGACCGGATCTACCATAGGGGCAGCCGCGGCAAGGCCTAACGTTTATGAAGAAAAGAAAAGCATTCAGGTCAAATTTTAAAAATCCCTCATTCTTGCAAATTTTCAAATTCTTGCTTTTTTCATGTAATTTTTTAAGGCTTTTGAGTTGTTTTTGTTGTCATCAAAGTTTTATGAAGTTCGCTTCGTAAGCTGGTTTTGAATGCTGGGTATAGAGTTAACAATTATAAAATTTTATCGTCAATTATTTCCGAAATGAATAAACCAATCTTAAGTTTTAGTTGCTATCGTTGTAGGATTAATCGTGAAAATTATTTGAAAAACAAAATTTATCTCAATCTGTTCAGTGCCTTCCGAGACCTTGTCATTCAAAAATTTTAGACTTTATTTTACAATATGTATAGGAGATTTTCTATCTCTAAGGTCCACGGTTAAGGGGTTTAATTCAAATATGTTATACTTTTAAAATTATTTTTTGAGTTCCTTAGGTTTACAAAACCTCATATCCGATTATTATAGAAAACCGCTTGGCTAACTTAATGCTCATAGTTAGTAAGTGCTACTCTTCGCGTTATGAATTTCTCAAACTTAGGGCAGCTTAAAGTATGTGCAAGTGGGAAGAATTACAAATTTATAATGAGCATATTAAACTACATGGCATATAATTTGTTTTCCTGGAAAATTAAAAAAAAATTCAGATGTTGTTGGTTCAAATACCTCGATATACTACATCCGACCCTGTTTATAAACAAGCTCGCTTATCGCTTTGTTTAAACATATTCGCAGTAAAAATCAAATGTAAACATAAAATTCGTATAAAAAAGATATATTTCGTACTAAAAATAAACTATATTTAGAGAAGCTTTGTTGCGAGCATATGGTCTAACTCAGCTATCGAATTGAGTTGTATGACTAATTGAGTTTCCGACTTCTTCAATGTGTTCATATCACTTCCTTTTACCACAGCGACTGTCGGTCTTGTACTTGCTGTCAACGGCGATGAATGGCATTTTATTGTTTGTGGTGTAACAACGCATTTGCGGCATATTGATTCTCTCTAGATATGCGAGTGTAGTGCATAAAATAACAGGTAATGTTTGTCCAGTATTTACCGGTATTTCGGGATTTACAATGTTTGTATCGGGATTTGAAGAAAAAACCATGAAATGGAATGAAGTTCGTTTAAATTTCTCAAATTATGCAGATACAAATAAACCGATATTTTACTTCAACTGTGGGAAATAGCGTGTGGTTTATTTGCAAACCAATGATACCCAAAGTCGCCCAAAACATGTTCCTTTAAAATTTTTCTAGTACCTTGGATGTTTCCAAATTTTATTATTTTTTTTTTAAATAAACCTAGAATAATTTTCGCCAAACACTTATAAAAATAAAGTGCTTTTTCGAGCTATTATTTCTTAATTTTCTTGTTTTAAATTAGAACTTGATCAAAATTACACTATTCACAGGACACTTTCAACCACCATCAATGTAAAAAAATCTTAAATTCCCGGGATACCGGCGGTGTAATAAAAGTTTCGATTTGGTCTATTATGTCATTCCGACCTCAGCGTTTTAAGCTGATACACCGGCTATCAATAGGAATACGTCTTAGGCTCCGTTCCTTCTAACTTCTTTTCTTCTTAGTTAAATAGTCATCTAACCGCCTGGATTTTGACCGTCCAACATAGTTCGCTAGTCGTTTATTTCTTGCGCTAACTGGCGCCAATTAGATACACCGCGGGATCGCAAAATCGGTCTCCACTTGGTCCATCTATCGGATTTGTGGTCTCCCTGTTCCGCTGCTTCCACTGGCGTGTGCTCATAACATTACGCCCAAGGCCGTATCATCTACGTTCATTCGCACAACGTGGCCTAGGCATCGAAACCGCTGAGTTTTAATTCGCTGAACTCTGTAGGCGTCAGTGTAAAGCTCATACAGTTCATCATGAAATCTTCTTCGGTACTCGCCATCGCCAACGGTAGAGTTCCACAACTCCGTTCTACGTAAGAAAAATATTACAAGCTTTCTTAAATTTATTATCAACCGTTTGAAAGAAAGAGACAACGTGATTTTAGCTTGAACTTTGGCTAAGCTGCTTTGGAACTACTGCATATATGTAATTTAAGTGATCAGTGTCCTTATAAAGGTACCTTCCAATGAACTAGTTCGTCATGGCAACAGGTTGGTAAACTGGATAATTTAAGCTTATTATCCTTAAGTCCCTTAACGTCAATGCATGCCCCCCTGTTAGCTGTGTTTCTTTGGGATACTGAGAGTAGTAACGGAGAAAAAGTCTATATGCGACCGATGTAGATATAGGCCTTTAGTCATAGTCAAATTAAAATAGAGTTTTATCTACTTAAACATGATTCTAAAATAAACATCATTTCATGTCTGCCATAGTCAACTTAAAATACATTTTATGTCTGAGACGGAGTTTTAATTTTAAAACGACGAAACTTTCATTTTAGCATTTTGAGATTACAGTATGTGTCTATGGTTGTGTTTGTGACATTGCTTACTCCAAGACATATACCATACCATACAATAGTATACTATGGTTTGTGAATAAAATAGCTGACACAGGGTGACCTTGCAAAACATAAAGCATTTCTTCATACCACCAACCAACCAAATTTTTTTTTCATAGGGGGGCCCTGTTACATTTAATTTTAGCTAACATCTTTGTTAAGTAAAGATTTTAATTAAAAGGCGTGTTAAGGCTATGATTAAAGGCCATACAATTTAAAAAGGATTTACGAAATGTTGTTAATTTACTATTTATATTTTATATCCGATAGCAATTGCTGTGATCGAGAGAGAAAGGCAAAGAGAGGTGGGTATAGGAGTAGGTATGGTGAAAGGAAGGGTGAAAGAAATGTGTGAGTCCAAAGCAAAAGCACCAAAAGAGCAACGTGCTGCAACGGATCAACAAATGGAAATCGGAAAATAAAATATCCTTGCTTGAACTCAATTCGCAAGCTACATCAGCGTATGCACCCGATGCTCCATGGCCATAACATGAATTGTTAATTTAAATTTATTTTTTATATTTATGTAAAAATGTAAACACATTGGTATATACAAATATTCATGTACCTACAATATATTCTCGCTTTTTTCTCATATTTATTTTGTTTGTTGTTTTTTTGTATATTTTATTATTTAAGAATCCTAACTACCGCTTAGAGATTTTAAAAGCTGTTGCTACCACTTTTTCTTGCGCGTGTATGGTATGTACTCCATAACTCATAACTGTTAATGTAAGTATGTATGTATGTGCTGGTATTTGTATGACTTTGTTTGCATGCATCCTTGAGTGTATTTGTATGTGTGCTGTTTGGGTTTTTGTTTTTGTTAAGCTCTCTGTGCGTCATTTCAGCTTAGGTTTTTGTTGTGTAGTCCCAACGATCGTCATAAATTGTGCTTTTCTATGCCACACCTGACTGCTGCCGATCTCTGAAGAACCTCTTGCATGTACCACTTGCGTAACGTGCCGCCAGCTATATCAACTAGCACAATTTAGAAGAAGAAATCTCTATCATTATCATCACTACCAATGCCACTACCCATACCCATATCAATACTCAGACCCAAACCGATACTGATATTATCATCAACATTATTCAACTCATCAGCGACATTATCTTGGCTATCGCAAATGTTTAGTGTAATCGGTAGCTGGGAGTCTGTGCTTGTTTCATTAGCATTTGCGGCTATATCAATGGCTGTTGTTCCTGTTGATGCGCTGGCCGTGGTGACCGTGTCTGTGTCGTGCGTGGACTTCGTTGTATCCGCCAGCGGATTGTTGCTGCCCAGTACCTCATTGACATCGACTATGGGTCCCAACGGATCGAAGGTGTCATCGAGCAGTACGCCACTCTCAATAGCTGCAACAGCTTCCTCATAGTATCAGTTAAGATCTTTACGAAAACTATCTTCGATTGTGGGATCGGCAATCATAATCGAATTTTGATCTGCCAACAAATCCAGCGCAGTCTCATCCATTTGACCCAAGTCGAGATCGAGTGAATCGAATATTTCGCGCGATGAATAATCAGAGAAAATGATGGCCGGTATGTTGGTGGCGGTCGGTGTATTGGCATGATTTTGTTGTTGTTGATGGTGATGAAGTTGTTGCTGGTGCTGCTGTTGATGTTGTTGTTGCTGCTGTTGATGTTGTTGTTGTTGCTGCTGATGTTGTTGCTGTTGATGCTGATGTTGTTGTTGTTGCTGCTGATGTTGTTGTTGCTGCTGATGTTGTTGTTGTTGGTTGTGCTGGTGTTGTTGCTGGTTATGTTGTACGGATGCCGTATTGTGTGACGTCGGCGATGTAACGCCTCCGGCTAATGTCGTTATGCCCGGTGAGGAGGATGATAAGGGAGAGGCGTGGTGCGGCGAATGCAATGGCGAGTGATGTGGTGACGGTTGCGTCGAATGTGAGTGCAACGACAGCGACATCTGTTGATTATGATGATGTGGCGATTGCGCTGTCATAGGAATCGGCAGCGGCGACGAGGGTGAGCAACCCAAAGGTGACGAAATGGGTGAAGAATTCACATCGCCACTTTGCGCCAGATTCACATTGTTGTTACGGCAGGATGGACTATTTGTACTTATGCTGTTGCTACCACCACCGCCCGCACCGTTGTTGTTTAGCAGCTGCTGCGTTAGGATGCGTGTGGCCTGTTGTGAATGTTGTGTGTTGTTGTTGTTAACGATTGCGTGGCTGGAATTATGCGCACCACCTCTACTATTTTGCGTTGTCGTCGTCGTCGCTGAGGACGTGCTTGATGCTGATACACCCGTCAAATCGCTAAAGTCCAATTGTTTGCTTTGGGACAAACTCTGCGCGCCATACAACGTACCATTGCCAATGCTCACGAAATCATCGAATCCCAACGCAGCGAAATTACTTTGTTGCTGCTGTTGTCGCTGTTGTTGAAAATGTTGTTGCAGTTGTTGTTGTTGTTGCTCAGGCGAGGAATTACTATCACCCAGCGTAAATTGCTCGAAATGATTGTGGAACGATGGATTCAGACTATTATAACCAGCAGTTTCGAGCATATTTCCAGCCATGGCTGGCGAATAACGTTCGAATGTCTGCATACCTTGTCCGATCATGCCGGATTGTGGATGCCTTGTTGGACTAGCAGGCGCACTAATGTGTACCACATCGTTGCCGGAGGTGGATGTCAATAGGCCTGGTGATGAACCGGGACTGGGTGGATTCAAAGGTTGACGATAGTCGGTCAGATTACCCGTTGAGCTAGCGGCACCCAGTGTAGGCAGATTAGCAACAGCGAAGTTGCCCGTTTGTGCGCTATTTTGTGTTGTGTTGGGGCCGCCCCCCGTTGGCGATTGCACGGCGAGATTGGTAAAGGACAAATGCGGTGATGTTTGTGCAGCTGTCGGTGTGGTAGCGGCTGATGTGGGAGAGTGCTGTTGTTGCGGGTATGGCGAGGATGGACCAGCAGCTCCGTGTCCATTGCCAGCAGGACTAAAAGGACTAGATGACTGATCACGATCGCGTCCGTTGTTATTGTGCGGTGAAAGAACGGGCGAAAGCGTTTGTTGTTGTGGCATTTGTTGTTGTTGCTGTGCGGGTGCATAATGTAACGAAGTCAGATCGGGCAGAGAGCCGGTATTGGCCATCGATTGCTCTTGTAGCGATTTGAAGAGGCTATTTATTGGCATGTTGCTATTCGTATATTTGGCATTGAAATGTTGTTGCTGTTGCTGCTGCTGCTGGCTAACGCTACTCGCTGGATGTTGCTGTTGTTGTTGGACATGTTGTTGTTGTGCTTGTTGTTGCATATGCTGTTGGTGTTGCTGCTGCTGTTGTTGTTGAAAGTGTTGCTGCAGCTGTTGATGTTGTTGTTGCAATGTCATTTGTTGCTGACTGTGATGATGCAATTGTTGTTGTTGTTGCTGTTGCTGCTGCTGCAACATCTGACCTTTTCGTCTTTGTGCTTGCGGACTAAAAGACCGTACAATATTTGGTGAATGAGATCGTTGATTCTGATGTTGGAAGTTTGCATGTAGCGCATTCATATCAGCCGGCAACGCGCCCATACCAATCATGGCTGCCGGTCCGAAGCCACCCTCCGCTGCTACTGCCATATTGAGTGTATGATGGAGCGCTGAATCCGAATTGGAGCGCCGCCAACTGCTATCGATAGGCGGACTGAGATACGCGTTGTTGGTTATTGTCGCTTTCATGCCGGTAGCAACAGCAACGCTGCTGCCGTAAGGCGAGCGATCTTGCTTGCGTTCGGATGGACGACGCATAGGTCCGACACCAACGCTACGCCCACGGGACTCGCGCGCATTATTATTGCCTGTGGTGCCATCGGGTGAGGTGCCCCCACTGCTGCTGCTGGCAGCGTTTGTGCCTGCGGCATTTCCACCGCCACCACCGTCTGTACCGCTACTACTTCCTCCTCCTCCGCCACCCACACCAGCACCACTTATTAAATTCGCATTTGTGCTATTGTGATTGCTCGTTATGTCAGTGTTTACCAAACAACATTCAAGTATCTTTTGATTTGCTTGCGTCTCATCCATTTTAGTTGCGTAAACTTCTTTCATAATGCGTTCAAACTCGGCGGTGCCCTCCTGTTGGCGTTGCTTTTGTAATGCAATTTTCTCACTAAATTTCCGTGGATTCGCCATTTTTGCTCACTTTAACGGCTCAACACGACTCCGATGTCTGTGGTTGAGTTAGGTCGTCGAATATATTATTCTCGCTGTTGTTGTTGCTTATTGGCGCAGCAGGGTAGGAGCGTGCTTTTGTCGTGTGCCGTTCCTCCCCCGCCTCTCTGCAACTGGATTGCTTCTGCTGTTTTGCGCGAAAATGTCAATATTCGTTGTACGGAAGCCGGCATTATGTTTGTTGTCATTATATTTTATTTTTACAGTTAAGCCAGCAGACGAACAATGACCGGCGTTGCGCGAGCCCAACCATAGCATACGACGTTAAGCGAGGCAATGATAAACACAAACGAATGCAAACACGGCCACACAACCGATGCGTTAGAAAAATGGAAAATTGCATAAAACAAAAACCAAAAACAACAGTAACAACAACAAAATAATAATCACACATTGCCGTGTATCATCGCAAATGGTGTGTCGCAGGCGTGTGGTGTTTCATAGGCGAAGGCGTCGAGGGCACAATTTTTATATGGCCCCCATTATATATCCATGAATATGATTATTGTTGTTCAGCGCCATATTTCGTTGTTGGTGTTGTTGTCATTGTCATTGTTTAATAAATTATTTATAATCGTCGTTTACAGAGCGTGCCATAAAAGAGAGGGAAGAGAAAAAGAAGAAAAAACAATATTCATTTATTAGACAAGGAATGCAAATCTTTATGAATATAATAATAATAATAATAATAATTGAAAAAAAGAAAGAAAAGTACATAAAAAATTGGCAAGGGTGCTTGCGTGTTGAATGCACTGCACACTAAGTAGGCACATATTTGGATGCGTAAAGACAATTAAACTGAATATGGACGCGTTCGTGTCAAGAATTTTTTAATATTTTATAGGTTATAGCACTTATAATAAAGCAAAGAGACAATTGATGATGTGTAAATGCTGGGCAGTGTTGGGGGATCTTGGAATCTTGATCGTTTTCCTCATCATTGTGTGATCTCTGAGGTGAAATATGCAATAAATTGAAGCCAAGAATGTTCTATCTCATAAAATGTGCAAAGAAGCTGCACACAGCTCACGAAGTATATCAATTTTATTCGCATAACGGTAGGTCGTAAATGCACTCATATCCAATAGCTATATAAAATGTTAAAAATCGGTTGATATCTACGCTCAAATATTATATTTTCGACATTTTGGAAAACGCATTTTTCATTTTATACCTTATATATATATGTATGTATATGAAACAACAAACAGTGGGGCTTAAGTCCGGAATTCACAGCATGTATGTACAAAGCAGTTATTCGACCTATCTTAGCTTACGGGGCAATAGTGTGGTGGAAGGCAGTCGATGTGAACTACATTACGATTACATCATGTCCCACGGAGGTTCTGAGCGTGATATGTAACATGCCACCGATCGATCCCTTTATCAAGGAAACAGCATCCAAGGGTGCACTCAGGCTTCGGCCGTATTCTGCTGAATATAAACGACTCCTATATCAAAACCAAAAAGGATTACATCAAGATTATATTCCCTTCCAGGAAGGACTGGAAGTAGGAGGAATTCTCTCAGAAATTCGACATTTCAGTATTTACGGACGGATCAAAAATGGCCTGCGCAATAGGAGTTGGTATTTTTGCCGCACTCCCGGCTATGTCCCTATCTATGCGCCTACCAGACTCAGCTAGCGTTTTTCAATCCGAAATCTAGATATGCTATTCAGAAAGCTTGCAGGACATTACTGAGTTTGAATATCACCGGTAATAGGATAGCCATTTTCTGTGACAGCCAGGTGGCTCTTCTTGCTCTCGGGTCGACAACAGTTACATCGAGCCTGGTTAGTCAGTGCAGGAAGTGTGCCATGAACCTGGCTGATCGGCATATCGTTTCTCTAATATGGGTGCCGGGGCATCGTAACATACAGGGAAACGAGATGGCCGATGAGCTAGCTTGGCATGGATCGGCTCTTGATGCCTTGGAGGGGAAGCAGGTCCTTGCACCCCTGGGACTCGTCAATGTCCGGATCTCTCAGCACTGGCTTAAGCGAGGCTAAGAATGGATGGAAGCGTTTGCAGTCCTGCAGAGTAGCAAGGAGTCTATGGCCTCCTACAACAAAACACGTTCTCCAAACCTTCTGAGGGTGAACATAAGGGGCATTTTCAGACTAGTTGCGGTGCTCACTGGGCTTTGGACTATTGGATGGGTTGGGTTGGGAACACAACACCTCGTGCCGAAGCTGCAAACTTCCGGGGGCGGAAGAGACGGTCGGAAGAGATTGTCCAGCGCACTACCGGAGCAGAATGAAATTTTTAGGGACACCCCTTTTCGGTAACCTCTCCGAGCTTGGAAATATTAAGTCCGGGGACCTTTTAAAATTCTTGAACTCAACGTCATGGATATAGGGGGACTATTATTCGTCCTCCTAGAACATGTAATGCCAAAAGGGAGTGTACAAAAATTATATGGTGATATACAGAAGTATAGGGAGTAATCCCATACTCGCAAGGGAGTACTCCGGAATTAATAATACGATAATCCCTGCTTCTACTGGGATAGAACGAAGTTCTTATAATCTATGCAAAGTCAAAAAAAATAAACTTTGCCACTTTCCAAGGGGTACTAGAAATAAAAAAAAATTTGAAAAAAAATCTTAAAATTCAAAAATTCGCCATTATATTTTGGACATAAATATTTTTGAAAATATGAACTTTTGAGTTTTGGCCAAAAAATTTTTTTTTTATTTTTTTAATTTTTAGCCGGATTAAATTATTTGAGAAATTTTAATCGTAGTGATCGAAATTGAGTAATTTTTTGTTTAACTAATTGAAATCGACTGAAAAAAAAAAAAAAAAAAAGTTTTTCAAAACGGGGTCGCCCCTCGGCAGTGGTTTGGCAAACTCTCCGAGTGTATTTCTGCCATGACAGGCTTCTCAGCAAAAATTCGTCTCCTTTGTAGATGCCGTTCGGAGTCGGCAAAAAACTGTAGGTCCCACCAATTTGTAGGGAAAAATTCAAATCGGCACACCACAAATTGGAAGAGAAGCTTGGCGCAAAAATCTCTTAGGAGGTTTATGATGATATGCCTGTTGTATATCGCGCCATAGAGAGAGAATTGAAATCGACTAGATCGAATGCAACGAGGAGTGTGTGTGAACACTACCGCGAGTTGAAGAGGGAAGCGAGGCGGCTTTTCCGGGCGAAAAAAAGAGAGGCAGAAAAGCGTGAAATAAAGGAGCTTGAGATGCTGGCCAACGGGAATAATGCCCGAAAATTCTATCAAAAAATTCGCCGAATGACAGAAGGTTTTAAACCCGGGGCAAACTCCTGTAAGAATGAGAACGGCGACCTGGTGGCCGATGTTCAGAGAGCACTCAGAATATGGAGGGATCACTTCTCTGCCCTTTTAAATGGAGAAACTGAGCAAGAAACCAGAGAAGATGCCGAACCCGAGCCCACAATCGAAGATGATGGAATTGACGTTCCACAACCCGACTATAATGAGGTGCGAATAGCAATATCCCGATTGAAAAACAATAAAGCAGCTGGCGCTGATGGTTTGCCTGCTGAGCTATTCAAACACGGAGGGGAGGAGCTGGTAAGGCGCATGCATCAGCTTCTATGCAGAATATGGTCGGATGAATGCATGCCTGAAGATTGGAATCTAAGTGTTCTCTGCCCAATCCACAAGAAGGACGATCCTGCAAACTGCGCCAACTATCGCGGAATCAGCCTTTTGAATATCGCATATAAGGTCCTATCAAGCGTATTGTGCGAAAGACTGAAGCCTGATGTAAACAGACTGATTGGACCTTACCAGTGTGGCTTCAGACCTGGTAAATCTACCATCGACCAGATTTTTACAATACGCCAAATCTTGGAAAAAACCCGTGAAAAGAGAATCGACACACATCATCTCTTTGTTGATTTTAAAGCCGCTTTCGATAGCACGAAAAGGAGCTGCCTATATGCCGCTATGTCTGAATTTGGTTTCCCCGCAAAACTTATACGGCTATGCAAAATGACCTTGAGCAACACCGCCAGCTCGGTCAGAATTGGGAAGTACCTCTCAGAGCCGTTCGAAACTAAACGAGGTTTCAGACAGGGTGACCCCCTATCGTGCGATTTCTTTAATTTAATGCTGGAGAAAATAATACAAGCTGCAGAACTTAACACGCTGGAACAATATTTTATAAAAGCGTGCAACTGTTGGCATATGCTGACGATATTGATATCATTGGCCTTAACAACCGCGCCGTAACTTCTGCTTACTCCAAATTAGAAAAAGAAGCGGAGCAAATGGGATTGGTGGTGAACGAGGGAAAAACGAAGTACCTTCTGTCATCATGCAAAGAGTCAGCGCATTCGCGCCTTGGCAACCAAGCCACTGTTGGCAGCAATAATTTCGAAATAGTAAAGGACTTCGTTTACCTGGGAACCAGCATTAACACCAACAATAATGTTAGCCTAGAAATCCGACGAAGAATCACTCTTGCAAACAAATGCTACTTCGGACTGAGTAGGCAATTGAAAAGTAAAGTCCTCTCTCGACGAACGAAAATAACACTCTACAAGTCACTCATCGCACCCGTCCTGCTATATGGTGCAGAAGCTTGGACACTAACAACATCTGATGAGGCGGCTCTGGGAGTATTCGAGAGAAAGGTTCTTCGAAAGATTTGTGGACCTCTACGCGTTGGCGACGGCGAGTACCGAAGAAGATTTAATGATGAGCTGTATGAACTTTACGCAGACGCCGACATAGTTCAGCGAATTAAAACAAAGCGGCTTCGCTGGCTAGGCCACGTAGTGCGAATGAGCGAAGATGCTCCAGCCCAGAAGGTATTCTTATCGGCACCCGCCGGTGGAAGCAGAGGCAAAGGGAGACCACCACTCCGATGGAAGGACCAAGTGGAGACCGATTTGCGATCCCGCGGTGTTTCCAATTGGCGCCAGTTGGCGCAACGAAGAAACCACTGGCGAGCTATGTTGGACGGTCAAAATCGCCCAGGCGGTTAGATGACCATTTAAAGAAGAAGAATTGAATTCGACTAGAAAATTAAAAAAAAAAATTTTGGTCGAAATTCAAAAAATCATATTTTTGAAAAAAATATCCTCCCGAAAATTTCAGCATATCTTTAGTTATAAATGTATTTGCGTACTTGAATTTTTTTGATTTTGAAAAATTGAACATTTTCTAAAATTAGAATTTTTAATTTAAATAAAAAATTATTTTGTACTAAGTACCCCCTTTAAAAGCTCAAAAGTTATTTCTTTTACTACAGTAGTTTCCGCAGTATTGATAAAATAAACTTTATAAAACGAGAAAAAAGTGAAATTTTGAATTTGGCTGAACTTTAAAAAAAAAAAAATTTATTTTTTTATATATTTTCTTTGTTTTATGGTAAAGGGAAATCTCTCAATCATTAGCTCAATCGCAAGAACCCCATGCCCACATTTAACTCAAAAAAAGTATATCTCATAGTATTTAAGCATTGATGGAAAAATTCTATGTAGACACGATTTACGTGAGGAACAATCTGAAGCTCACAGCTGAGTACATAATGTCAAAGGACTACTTGAGCTAGGGTGACGCTATACAAAGTTTGTGGAGCATAACGCGAAGCAAATTATTAAGCCACTCTTACCTTATTTCTCGTGTAACAAACCTTGTTCGAAATGGACTCCGAAACTAGAAGATTATTCAAGTTAAAAGATAAGATACTTTTTATTTCAATATATATAAGGGGCGTGGCACTGATAGACCGTTAAATTTTTTGATACTGCATATCTCCGAAAGTACTCAAGTTAGCCAATTGAAGTTCGGTGAAAAGTTAAATGAGATTATCCGCTAACACATACCGAAAACTAGACGATAACGGATAAGGGGGCGTGTCATCTCTCATACAAATGGGATTTATGATAGAGAAATTAAATTGTCGATCCAGAGGATCTCTTTAATATTCATAGTAGCTAATCTCTGCAAATACTAAAATTGTAACAATGTCTGTACATTTCAGATAGCACAATTGATACGAGAAATCATTATAGAGTCAATAGAATCCAATGCAACAGAGTTTAGAATTTTTGTCTATATGTGTATATGTTTGTTTGCACATCACACAAAAACTGCTGAATAGAATTGAATTCAACTCCCACCGTTTCATAACTAGACGCCTGACTTAAAATTAAGGATACCACTTATTTCGATAACTCTACCAGTTTTGGGGACATCAACCAATAAATGGACCATTGTATTTAAATAATGATTAAAATCTAATTCAATATATTATAAGTACTGCGACGCAAAGAAGCGTGGTCAGGTTTGCTAGTATATAAATAAATGTTGAGCTACTTTTATTGCCACCACTATAGCGCTTTTACAAACATAGCACACTCGAATTTTACATGTTTTAATTAATTATATACTATCAGTTGAATTCAAATATTTTTCCCGTTGAATTCTAATTCAAGAGGCATATAAGTCTGTCTTCTGAACTTTGCACGAATCTAAAAAAAGTTAAACAAATTAAAATCAGTGGAAACTGTATTCAATGCCAACAAGCAGAGAGAAAAAAATTCTTTGACTTTTATAATGTACAGACATCGGCTTGCTATAAGTGTAAGGGTTACCTATTAAATATGTAAATAAAGGTTCACTCCTCTTAACTGTAATTAAATAGGATATTTTTAGCTCAAGTCGAACCATAAACTGAGACTAGTATACGAGTATAGGGTGTTTTTTAACGCAGCTAAAGAAGTGTGAAGTGGAACGGTGTAATTATGTATACACAATAGACTTCAAAACATTAAGCTAAGTCGACAAACTCTTAGTTTAAGAAGAAGGGTGGCTAATGACAATTTATATATTTATAAACTTTTAACAAACTAAACGGAAAAGTTTCGTTCGAAAATTTCTAAGAAAACCATTCCTCACTCCCCACGGGTTTTTCATCTCTCCAATTTCTCGTATTCTGAATAAAAACTCTTTAGGAATATTTTTACTTCTCCTTTTTCTGTTATTCTGAATAATATTCGAAAAAGGGAAAGCCAGTTACGAATTTCAGAAAAATGGAGATTCCGCTGCCAGTTTTAAAGAATTTTTTTACCAGGTAAACCGAGAGAGGCGCGCGATGAAACTGAAAGTTCCATGTATTTTGATAGAAAAAATATTAATATGTGTGAGTAAATACTGAACTAAAATAATATTGTATTACAATACTATGTATATTAGTTCGAAAAGTACAACCTTATTCTAAAAATGCTGTATTTATTTTCCTGTGGCTCTTATTCTCTTTAATTTACGCCACTGAGATATGAAAAGCAATACTATAGTTGCTTTACATTTTTCCTGTCAATGAATTTCGTTGAAACAAAGTGTGAAATGGACTGCACTGGACACAGCAAGGGGGTGTAATATTTTCAAGATTCATATCCACAAATTTTGTGTTGATAATAAACCTAATTTTCCTGGAAGGGTTCATAGATTACTTGGTATAATAAAGAGTTTACATTCAATACCGTCTATATCTAGCTAAATTAAACTGTCTGGATAGACTGCTTTACAAGAATTACATAAGAAAGTTTGAATTCAGTATTAAAAGCTAGCCTCCTGCAGTTAGGTTGGATCAAAGAAAAAAATTCCAGCACTTCTTCATTGGTTTTTACAGTTTTTTTGCGAAGTTCTTCTTCTAACTTTGCTTCTGATTTTGTCAACATGCTTGACGATGACCTTGCCATTGCATTCTCTGTTGGCTTCGGATCACTTGTTGTGACCAAAGAAGATGTCATGAAAGGGCGAAATCTCCTAATCACTTGTTTATAGATGGCCCTTCTGCAATCATTTTTAAAAAGTGTCCTTCTCTTACTGTAACGTTTACAAATATTTTCAATATATCCCTATTATCAAGCAGGCTCATCGATATATAATATGGTAAATGGCTCTGTAGATTGTCCCTATTTCTTGGAATAACTCTACTTCAATGTCTTTATGCGTAATCTCAGTTGTGAAGATTTGTTTTACATCGAGCTCCTTAGGTAAAATTATGCTAAATTGTGTGCTCCAGTTGTGGGGATCCTTGCTGAGTTAAATAGTGTTTCAAATGTCGACCTATCCGTACCCAGTGGAGTAATACGATTTTTTGATTTGAATACATATTCCATAAATAAATTTATTTAGATCCCTTAAAATTATTGAAGTTGCTAACAATACGCCCTGTATATGAATGAGAAATGCGACATCTGTCTAACATGCAATTATAAGCGATAACTGTTATAATTAAATAACGGGTTGCCGATCTCTTAGATAGTTGGTTGCCCATTTTCCTAGACTGGGGAAAGAGCTTGTATCCTCAATGTCATTTAGTCTTTGCCCCTCAGTTAGCGAGCTACCCAGGCTTGATGAGCGGTATTAGAGAGCCCTGTAAAGTAATAATTACTTAACGGAATGATTGCCGGTTTGATTGATTATTCTTTGGAAAAGCTTGCTAATGATTGCTTATCCATTGTTTTTAATGATTAAACAAAAAAACAAACCATCAAAAAAATCATGAATTTTATGATTATAAAAAAGCAGACCTGTTAAATAATGATTACTAATCGTAATAATTACCGGTTTTATTAATTACTTTCTTGAGAATCCATTTAATGATTGATTACCAATTACTTTAAATTTTTAATGATTATTTTCCGATTAATTAAAAAAACAATCAAAAAGAGTATGATTTTCTACGATTATTAAAAAAAAAATTTTAATAAAAAATAGTCAAAAAAAGTTGTTTTGATTACGTTCGGTTATTTTTGATTATTTTTAGAAAACAATTTTTTATTGTTTTTGATTTTTTTCAGTATTGTTGTAGAAGCACATAAATATACACATCAACAATACTGCAAAAAATCAAAAAAAAAAAAAAAAAAATATCAAAAATAATCGAATGTAATCAAAACTTTTTTTTTATTATTTCAGATTTTTTAAATTACTAATGACCTTTTCTTGGAAAACAAATAAAATAATCATAACCAATTAAAAAAACCGTTTTATTAATTAATTACTAATTACTAAGCAAATTGAACAGATCTGTGAAAAAGATCAATAAAAAGCAAGAGTAATTAGAAACAATAAATATTTTTTTATGATTACTTCTGATTTTTTAGCTATCACAAAAGAATGATGAATTTTAAATAATACAAAATTCAAGAAAAATCCAAAACAATTAAAATAAATTTTGTTGATTACTTTTGATTAGTTTTAATTGTTTGATTATTTTTGTTTGTTTTAAATTGTTTGTTACTGTTTGATTACTTCTGATTGTTTTTGATTATTTTTTGGTATTGTTGCAGACAAACATAAGTACATACGGTAAAAAAACAATAAAAAAAAAATTGATAAAAATATGAAAAAAAAAATCAAAAAAAGAAATCAACAATAATTAGAAGTAATCAAAAACGAACAAAACAAATTTTTTTTATTGTTTTTGATTACTTTTGAGTTTTTTGATTTTCGATTTTTTTCAAACCGTAATCAATTAGTAATTGCTAATTTTTGAAAACAATTAAAATAATCTTTATTGATAAAAAAAATCATATAATCATTTGATTATTCAATTTTAATGGGCCTTATGTTTACTCAATTTTAAAAATATATAAAATGAACAGGGTGCTCATTAGAGTGGGTCGATTTATTAACCGATATCGCGCCATTAATAAACGTTTTATATATTTTGAATTGCAAAACAACTTCAATCATCTCTATCTCCATTTAAATTTAACACCACATATAAAAACTAAAAAAATAAATAATTTCAACAATTAAATTGTTTTAATTACTTTGCCATTCAATTGTTTACTTTGATGTGTTTCCCAATCACACCAAATGTAGTAAGCATGGTAGTTTATAAGTAAATTATAGTGCAAAGGTTAATCAACTCTCTGAGCAACTAAATTCAGATTGCGCACATTTTTCAAATTCTAAGTAAATAATAGCCTGGATGTATGGCTGTGTGTAGTGCAAAGATTGTGAAATAGTAAAAGCAAAATATTTTGTATATTTATTCATAGAGATTTCTTGAATGGAATTTTCACTGCATAGATTTGGCACACATTTGCTATGTACAAGCATGTATGTATGTATGTGTGAGTGATTCAACACCCACCATCTAAATGCACTCACTCCACGCACACACGTGGGCAGCTGCTTTGAGTTGATGACTGCATTTCTATGTATGTAGCATGGTGTTGAAATGGTTGGCTGAGGTGGCTGCTTCTGCTGCTTTGCCGCTTTCAAGTAAATAATTCAAAAGTCAGCCAGAATGATCTGCGCATAAATGCCACAAATATTTAGCTTTGCTGGGTTTTCCAACCACCAGTGTGTTATCTTTCTACTAAATTATTCATTGCTAACATATTGGTATTTACGCTTTTTATACCCAGCTGCGGAGTGAAACAGTGGGGTTGTTAGAAAAATATCTGCATACATTCAAACTTTTGTTGATACATAAATCTCAAAATAACACCCGTTTTCCGCAAGTTTGAGTTGCATAATTTTAACTTTGACTCAAATATCAAGACATATATCGGGGAACCTCGAAATCATTTTCGTTATGAAGAAAAGTTTTCTTTGAATTAAACATTTTTCTTCAATTTTAAAATGTTGGACTGAATATGTTAAGTATACGAAACCAAAAGAGAGAGTAATATTATATAGAAACCCTAGAGAAAATTTAAACGTGATGTAATTTTGTGCAAGATTTTAACATTTTATATACTTGTCCTTTTATGAAGTAGCATTTAGGAAGTTGCTGAAGAGTTAAAAGGTTTGAAATTCTTTATTGATTGCATAACTCTGTCAATCAATAATGATTATTTTTATTTGGGAAAAAAAATTTAATACAAATTAAAAAAAAAATCAAAAACAATCAAACTTTTTTATTTAGATTTCTTCAAATTTTTTGTTTTGATTACTTTTGATTTTTTTTTTTGATTATTTGAAATTTTTTTTTTTTATTAATTTTGATTTTGCCGGATTTTTTTTATTTACTAATAATTTTTTTTCTTATAATAATAGATAATAATAATAAGAAATAATTATTAAAATAATCATGAGAAACCAAAAAAAAGTGTAATCAATCATAAGTAGGCTTTTCTAAAAAGTAATATGTAAATCAAACCGCTAATCATTACGATTAGTAATCATAACTTAAGAGGTCTGGTTTTAAGTCCCCGCACTCCGAGAATTTAATAAAAAATCTTAAATACGATTCACAATTTTGCGAGCAGTTTCATTTAAGTAACTTAGTAACTGGCTCCTCTAACTAGAAAAACTTTACAATTTTACATTAAGGTAGTAAGATACTTTTTGAAGGGATGTGCGATTAATTAATCAATAGAACATGTAATTAAATTAATTAAAGAATAACAGTAATGTGTATAATAAAGCGACTAATTTTTCAAATAATCACATTTTGATTAATTATAGTCCAATTAATTTGATTGTTCAGAAAAATGTTTAGTCTCAAAAATAATTACTGAGTATATATTTATTTAATTAAATATTATTTAAGAATATTATTTTTTATTAAAGAAATTTGTTTTCAGTAAGAATATAAAAAATTTATATAATCAAAAATTATCAAAATGAAAATGTAAATAATTATTTTTAATTATTATAAAAATACTAAGTGGTTATAGTTACAAAGTTTATAAATAAATAACCCTACAATGATTAATCAGGAAATAAATTTTAATAAGATAATTTGTTATTGCTTTATTTATTTTTGAATGATTGAAAGTAAACCCGTTAAGGTGTTAAATTACTTTTATTTTTGACTGCTTTTTAAGTTTCTCGACTTTTTAAGTTTTTACTACCTTTTTTTAACTCTTAAAATAAAATTGGAAAAAAGTATTTGAATTTTGAGTGTTTCGATGAAAGTCATAACCATTGCGGATTTAATTCGAAATTTCCTATACGCAGCACAACAAGTATTAAGTTAGATATCGATAAACTTTCAATTCGATAAAATCTTATTTCTCCAAAATCGATTGCCATTCTCTAATCAAAGCTTTTTTGTTGAACTTTTCCATGATTTATGTTCTCTGATATATTTCTTTAAACATTTTTACATTAACGTGACACTCCTTCTAATCTTTCTGCTCTTACTAAAGCGCACAACTGGCTATATCATTTTCGTGTTTTTGTTGCAGCCATCGATTGGCTAAAGAATTCAGAATGATTACGTTTTTCGTTTTTAGCTTTCTTTTCAATATTATTTATGCGCTCTATCGCAGACAAATCGGCTGCTCTTTGTGAAAAGTTTGATATCTAAATGAATATTAGGATAAACATATTCATCTATTCATAGTTATATAAATATATATCTATGAATATTTTATCTATGAAAGGTCTAGTTATTGTAGATTTGTACTTTTATCATTTTCACGGTCCTAAGCAAAATGATAGATAACGTTCTGGGAAACGATTATGAATAAAATTTTTTATTATGTAGTAGCGGAAAATATATGAAATAATAGAATACTTTGTACCCTTCATATGAATGGCACTTCAAAACGCAATAACTTCTTTGCAAAATGGACATTTAATCTACAAACAGCAAAGTATATTTCATTCGATAAATCCATTGGTGGCGCTCATTAATTGCTGGTGAGATAGTAGTATAGGCAAAGAGCTAGTTGCGTTTGAATGAACAGATACTCAAACTATGGATACCAAATTTACAAAATGAAGTCGTCAAAAATTTAAAGAGAAATCCTACTATTATTATTATTATTAACTATTTTAAATCAAATATGCTAAAATTACAGTAACTTTTTTTTTTATAAAAATTAGACTCAATCCAAACTCAAAAAAATACCTTCTCTTGACGTCATCTAATCAAATTGTAAAAAAGCAGCGTAAAATATAATATTTTGTTATAAAAGACGTGCCGAAACCAGTTAAATTGAAGTGTCTCCCTTGTCTTTTGTGCATGATTTTAATTTTTTTATTTCAGTCTGCGCTCGCATATTTGAATTAATTAAAAAATATATTTACTGTTGTTATTATTGTTGATGTTACGCTAAAAGAGTATAATCCAAATAAGAAGCAAAACTTGAAGTAAGTCTAAGCTCGTATGCAACCCAACACTATATACTTAGCTTCAGATTTGGGTTTTAGCAGCCTAGTTGAAGTTATTTTTTATAAATTCACTATAATAGGACTTACTAGTAAATCCCTGCCGCTTCGCTGCGTCTTAGAACTAATAATAAACTGAGTCCGATTTTAGTCATTATATCCCATACCAGATAAGATGTGAAACTTAATTACGTCGCTTATTGCTGCACTTTTAATTACCTTTCGTTTGATACCCATATTATACTAACAAAGTTTGGGTCACCTTGGTTCACATATCGACCGATATCTCCGAAAGCGGTTGAGATATCGAAACAAATGGTATCTTAAATTAAAGTTAAATGTTTAATAATGCAACGGTAAAAGTTCCATTCAATTCTATTTAGCGGGTTTTGAGTGATGTGCGATCAAACATACAGACATACAGACAAAAATTCTACAAACTGTTCCGTAGTATTCTATTGGCTTAATAATGACCTCTCCTATCAATTTTTCTTGCATATCTGCAATGTACATGCATCGACCTGTTATAATTTTTATATATGTAGAGATAATATTTGAAAAGTTAATTTGACTAAAAGTGAGCGTGGCCACACCCATTTTCAACAGTTTATGAACAAATTAATTGCATACGATAATTTCAATGTAAACAACAAATATGGTCATCATAGGTGCAATATTTACGGAATAATCACTTTCTTTGTGTTCTCCAAAATATTCGATAAAAAAAAGTGGGCTTGGCTATCATCCGATTTCGACGCTTTTTATAACTTTCATGAACATGAAATGGTATTATAACTTTGGTCCGATGTTTGTAAGTATGAGAAGAAGTAGAGATAGACCTACCAAAAAATATACCGAAATGATCAGGGCGATGAGTTGAGTCGATTTAGCCATGTCCGTCTGTCCGTCTGCCGGTTTGTACGCAAACTAGCCCTCAGTTTTTGAGATATCTTGATGAAATTTGGGATGGATCCGCCATTTTGCATGAGATTAATCATTCGTCGGAATCAGCAAGATCGGAGGAATACAACGCATAGCTCCCATACAATCGATAGTTTCGATAAATGGGGTTTAGGCTATGTATCTTTAAATTAACAGTTTTGCAGAGTTTGCACTAATTGTTAGTCGGACACTTAACACCGTTATGCGTATTCATGAAAGGTATAAAGTATTCGGCAAAATCGAAGACAGCCCTTCCCTTACTTGTTTAGTAGAGAAAATGTTCACAGACGTTTACTTTGATATATTTAAGTCTGTAAGGCTAATAAAATTTCTGTGAGCTTTGCTCAGCTGAGTATTAAAAACAGTAACAAGAACGTCTAATAAAAGTAAGGACAACTTGGTCTACGGGTACGCTGAAGGCTTTATTTATATCTTTCATGAATATGGAAAAGTTAATTCTATTGAATGTGTGATTAGTAATTGGGTAAGAACTCATGACTCGTAATAACTTTAAAAGCTATTGTGTAGGTTCTGTATATATATCAGACCTGTTAAATAATGATTACTAATGATTACCGGTTTGATTAATTATTTTCTGGAGAATCCATTTAATGATTGATTACACCTATTTAAATTTTTAATGATTATTTTCCAATTAAATAAAAAAAACTATCAAAAAAATTTATGATTTTTTACGATTATTTAAAAAATCAAAAAAATGTTTTTATTACTTTTGGGTATTTTTTATTTTATTTTTTTTTATTTATTTTTTTTTGATTATTTTAGATTTTTTTCAGTATTGTTGCAGAATCACATAAATACACACATCAAAAATACAACAACAAAATAATCAAAAATAATTAGAAAAAATCAAAAAACAAATATCAAAAATAGTAAAAAGTAATCAAAACAACTTTTTTTTATTATTTTTTATTTTATTTGATTTTTTCTAATTAAAACCAAAATTTTTGTTAGAGCAAAGTAGCCAATTCAATGTGCCGATTTCTCCAATTCAAGTTCTAAGACAACATATTTGCGCCACAGTGGGACATAGGATTACTTTCAAAATATTATTTGTATCTTTTTGGCATTAAGACCAACTGAACTGTGATCCAAATATACCGCGCTTTTTTTTTTCCAATTAAAGCAAAACTTACAAAAGAAGCGGATTGGGATAGTTCTAATAAGAAGGTGCGCGGTCTACAGTGGAAGTGGGTCATAACGGAAAGGGGAAGAAGATTATGGGAAACAGGCAGAAGGGGTGAGGAACGCTCTAGAGAAACGGGAATATGAGTAGCAATAGGACTGGTAATAGGAAAAAGAAACAGATTAAGAATATATAAGAGAGGAAGAGGAAGACGAAGGCGATGAAACATATATTTAATGGGAGATCTCCTAGTATCATACAATAGACCGATTTTGGTACAACGGAAAGAGATGTGACGGATAATTTCATATCGCTGTTGTTCTTGTAATTATTAAGAGCTCATCGTTCTCATCATTTCGGTACACTCTTTTGTGGGTCCTTACAAACATATTACCGTAAGTTAACATACAATTTCATGTTCATGAATGGTATAAAAAGAGGCTAAACAACAAAGACAGCACAAAAACAAACTCATTGACAATAACAACAAGTTATCAGCATTAAAGTAATTTTCTTTGAATAAACATGAAATGGCGCGCGAAGGCGATTAAGAATTTCTGTCGAAAATTAACAAACGCTTTAAAGAGCAACACCAATCTGCACGCATTGTTTTTGCGAGTATTTTTAGTTTGCAATGCATTTTTAGGTGTACCCAAAGTTTAAAACTAAAAGCCTTGAGAAACTAATTTTAAGTTTTTGCCACTTGCGAGCGTGTTTCTGTTGTGCTAAATTTAGAATTGTTTGTTATTTGCTTGGTAAAAATTTGGTTAAAAATAAATGCAAAACTTTATTAAATGCAATCTCACTGGAATTTACGCATTTATGGAAACGCTGTAGAGTTGCTATAAATATGGCTACATCGAAGTACGCTTTCCTACGTAAATAGGCAAGTTTTTTGTACTTATGTGCTTATAAATAAAAACAATAATTATTCTGCTTTCGGCCAAAGGTTAATCGCAAACACTTGTGTGGTTTGTTTTAATGGTGACTTTCTTTTAGTAAGCGTTGAAAAATGAAATAATTTGTGGTGCTACTTCATACATAACTGCAGGGGCTAAGATGAAGGACTGGATGGCTTTGTAAGGTTGAAGAACAATGCGTAATATTCCATGACCTCTAGGGCAGAAAAGTAGTACGAATTCATACTTTTGTTATCAGTAAGGTAACTAAGACTATTTTGGAGAAAGCAAAGTACTTTTTTGCCATTTTTACTTCAACGCAACTCCGATGACACTGCTACAAATATCAAATATGCATTTTGAAAGATGGATAGGTAAGTTTTATAATCGGGGGAATATGCGCAAACAACTGAATGGAATTGTGGACATTTTAATTTATTTATTTACTTTTACTCATTATACGGTATATTTAGAAAAATAAAATGTTATATGTTTTTAGTTTTTTTATGTTTATACATACACATATGTATATTAACCCTCGTTTCTGTGTAAATTTATGTCAGCAGATGAACTGCTTGAAATTGTTTTAATAAATGTTATATTGTTTGGCAGAAAATTATTTTGGTACGTTTTTTTTCGGTTTGGTACGAATCACTATCACTATCACTATCAATATAACTATCACTATCACTATCACAGTCACTATAATGTTATGGTTTACTTTCAATTGATAGTCATTTATATTTGGTGCAATGCGGTTGGTTGGATGACAGTTTTGATTCACCTTCCGGTTTGACGTTTAGCTACGGGAAAGTGCGTGATTTTTGCTGAGGTGGCAGCACCAAATGGTTCAATCCGTTCATATCAATCATCTGAAGGTAACGACCAATCAGAATGTTCCACCTGGCAATAATCACGCCACGTCAACGGGTAACGGAACTTTTCCATTGCGCAGTCGCGTTAAGCGAATAATTTTGGGCATAGCAGCGTCACCGGCATTCGACCAATTCAAAAAGTATACATGATTTGAACGGGAGCGGTCGTGTCGCGGAGTGTGAAAAAGTAGTTTTAATTTGTGAAAACTGAATCTTACATAAAACTCCAAGTGCTAAAGTTACGACAAGAAATTGTCAAGTTAAAAAAATTGGATTACAGCCAAATAAAATACAGCTTAGTACGTGTTTTCATTTTATCTCAATTATTCACTTTTACAGTGGTGCGCCTTGATAAATATAAAAGAAAAAAAAAACTTAAGTTTAGTGTGGTGAAGTGGTTATTCAATTTTTTTGATTAAGTTGGTGAAGCAATTAAGAAAAGTTCTGTAAGAAAAATGTTTGTAGTGGCACCCTGACTTATAAAATTATTGTATAAATTGAAATCTTTTCATTAAATGGATTTGGCCTTGCTATTTTGGCATTTAAGTACTTGGGAAGGGGGTCTTTTTAACAATAATTTCACAAAAACGTTATCTAGTTTGTACAGTTTTTTTTTGATACTGTAACTCGTTTAGAAAAATTACTTCTTTTCGAATTAAATACGCAGCTCACTTCTATGAAAGCATTCTGAATCAAGTTTAAATTGAGCTATTTAATCGGCAATTCTGTACGACGGCACGTGCTGCTGATGTGCGTCCGAGGGTCTCGGGGGGTGTATCGGGCGACGGGTTTTGACCTCCATGTCGATGGTCCGGGGGCGGAAGTTCTATATCTTGTGTCTGTTTAGAGATATTTGCAATCCAAGTTGAAAAGTTTTCGTCATTTTCAGGTGGTTGTTGTAATCACAGATTAGGGTGTACCAAAAAGTGCAAAAAAGTGTGTCCTGCTCAAAATATTGTGGACCGTGTAACGGGGGTTGGACCAGCTAAAGGTTATTCTTTTGAAAGGCGGCCAAAGGTCGTATACGCGAAAAGGTGTTGTGCACATAAATACCTTGGATGAAGCCGCCTATTTGGGATCGAACCTAGCGCATTTTGAGTTTTTGCTGATAGCTTTCCACCGAGACAAATTATTTGATTTCCGCCTTCGGATTGTTGGTGCGGGGGTCGGAGCGCGTCGATTGATGCCTTTCCCGAGGGTTTTGAACGTATATTGGCGGTTGAACGCTGTCGTATAGAATTGCCATTGAATCTGAAAATTTTAGCACACTTCCTTGAAAACCTATCAAAACTTCATAAGTTCCATTTTGTTTTTTTTAAAACGAAAGTGAATCGGAAGGACTCAGTCCTAAACTACAAAAACAAATATCCAAAGATATCAAGTTCAAAAGCGCTATAAGAACAAAAGCAAACAAAAACAACGAAAATAAAGTTTCAAAGTACAAAACGCAATAAGAAAAGAATTACAAAACAACATAAACCCAATAATTATACAAAAAAATAAACTTTAGAACCTTCTGAATAGAATTGTGTGGTCAATAAAAATATAATTAACATAGATACACATATAAACAAAAAAAAATCTACAAAAAGAATATAAAAAACAAAATAAAGCTACAAAATTAAACTACAAAAACCACCGCAAAAATAACAACTTGGTGAGAACAAATAGCTAAAACAAACAAACCAACAAACAGAAAAGTTCACCAAACAACAAAAATAAATCACAACAACAACCACATCAGTAGCAGCAGTTGCAGCAGCCACAACAACATTCCTGGATATTCATCAGCATTGACAACAGCGGGGGCCGCCTTCACATAGGCCCACCGCCATAAACCGCAACAACAACAACGCGCACCAGGGCGCACGACGACCTCCAGCAGTGACATCAGCGAAGGCCGTTCTCATATAGGCCCACCGCACTATCAGCAACCACAACAATACCAGCAGCAGCAATTACAGCGAAGGCCGTTCTAATATAGGCCCACCGCACTAGCCTCAGCAGCAGTAGCAACAACCAAAGGTAACAACACAACCAGTAGTTAAATTAGCGGGGGCCGACGTATTATAGGCCCACCGCAGTAAACCATCGGCAACAACAACATCCAGCATGGACAACAGCGGGGGCCGCCATAATATAGGCCCGCCGCACTAGCAGCAGCGACAACAACACCAGCAGTAACAACAGCGAGGGCCGCCGTAATATAGGCCCGTCGCACCACCAGCAACAACGCGCAACAATCAGCAGCAGTAATTACAGCGGGGGCCGTCCTCATATAGGCCCACCGCACGACGACATCCAGCATTGACAACAGCGGGGGCCGCCCTATTATAGGCCCGTCGCACTACCGGCAACAACAACAGTAACCACCGGTAACAACAAAACCGGCAACAACAACAGTAACCACCGGTAACAACAAATCGGCAACAACAACTACCAGCAACAACAACAGTAACCACCGGTAACAACAAAACCGGCAACAACAAAACCGGCAACATCCAGCATTGACAACAGCGGGGGCCGCCCTATTATAGGCCCGTCGCACCACCAGCAACAACAACATAACCAGCAGAGACAACAACAACAGTAGAGCCCCACCAACGGCCTACCACAACCGGGTGAGATCCATCTAAAATATATGTAGTTCTAGTAGTAATAGTATTTTTGATAGAATTGAAAAATGAAATGTAAACTATATTAAAACCTAAACCTAGAAATAGAGAAAACCGGAAAGCAGATTATAGCGTAGGATCAAATAAAACATGCTTTCTAAACAATAATTTAAAATTTCAACGTTAAATTAAAAGTTCCTGATTTTGATTATAAATTATAGTAAAGTAAAAGATAAATCGTAAGGGGTAGGATTAAAGAAAATTTAAATTTAAGATGTAAGTAAGTAATGAATAGTAGATAAGAAGGCATGAAATGAAAATAAAAATTAGATTAAAATACAGGAAAGGAGATACTTGAGAAATAAGGGAAAACTAAAGGAGCTAAAATTTTGAACTTAGGTAAACACAACTAATGATTTAAATCGATATAAATAAAATAAGATTTGATAGGAAAAAAAAAAATAATAATAATAAGACAAAACCATTAAAATAGAATAGTGTTAAATGAGAGAAAAATTAACATAATGTAAAGAAATGAAGTTATCGAATCTTAACAAATAATAAATTAACATAACATAAAAAAGGCCGTAATAAATAAAAATTAATACGATAAGATAAATACATAAACGCAACTTACTTAAATAAGTAAATAATAAACGAAAATAAATAAAATAATAATATAATATACATAAGTTAAAAGTAATATAAGTAAGGGAGCTAATAAGCAAGCAACCGAATTTCAATAGTAAAACTAAAATACTATAGGAGCGCAAAGCAAATCTTGTTAGTGCTATGGGGTTTTTTTTGTATTAGCGTTTTTTTTTTTTTTTAAACTATGCAACCTAAACTTAAATGAATACCTCATCGTAGGGTAAATTTAAGCAACATTTTTTTAAATGAATTTTGAATAAAATTGTCATAAAAATGGGAATGCTGACGTTCGTCATTATTTAGAAGGCATATAGGAGTTTAGGTAAGGGGCCATCGGGATTCGGTTTGGTGCACCGGTGGCCATGGATGAGGGTGGGTCAGCACCAGGGCGTCGCAACAACACCCGCGGCGCCCCCTTATATTGTTCGGCCTCTTTTTTTTTTTTTTTTTTTTTTTAAATTTTTCCTTTTGCAGCAGGGTAACCGGTCATTTCCGGTTCGTTTAAAATTTCAGGGTTTCTTTTCGGTTAATTTAAATTTATCTTTGTTTTCTTCTTCCGTTCGTTATTTCAGTTTTAATTTCGTTTCATTTTCAGTTATTTTTAAATTTATATTTGAGTTAGTTTCGCTTTCGGTTATTTTTGAATTTTGATTTTCATTTTAAATATTTTAGTTGCCCGTTTCTTTTGAATTTATTTGATTTTCCGTTTTATTTGAGTTTTTGTATTTTGAATATTTGATGTCAACGGTCTGTCCGTGGCATCCGGTGTTTTAACCGGATGTTGTTTTTATATAGTTGTTTTGCGCGGTTTTGTGCATTTCCCCGCGTATTTCAAAAGGCACGATCTGACCTTTTCTCTGATTATGGCGCAGGACGGTAAGGTTGGCAAGAGCCCACCCCAGCCGACAATGACTAGCCACAGTGCGACCTCATATCGTGCCGACCGCCTTCCTTACTGCTCCATTTTGTTGCGATACCATAACAGATGGCGCCCAACGTGGAAACCGAGGCGCTGACCTCGATGACTTTCTGGTCAGCTTGTGAGGTTTCACTATCCCGTAAGTCCCAGGTAGGCAGGCCCAGGAGCCGCCACCTGCGTTGCGACGGGATGGTGCGACTGATCAAGTTGTCCGGATTGGTCATCGTGTTCAGTAGCTAAGGGCTCCACGAGACTGAACGTCATGTCCACCGGAAGTTTTCATTTCACCCGGTGAGGTAGTGCTAAACGCACTTAGTTTTTTTTGTAGTTTCAATTTTTTTTGTTGTCCCGGGTCTGTTGTCCGATGTCGGCTTCGGGAAAATATTATGTCCGCTAAGTGGGGTTTAGTTTTCTTTTGGGATTATTAATATTTATGTTTTTGCCGAACGTGATGTTTTGTTTTGTCTTCGTCTTTTTTTTTTGTATGCATTTTTTTTTGTAGTGATCCTTACTTCTCCAACCAGTCTCAGGGAGGCAGCCATTAGCAGCCCCTGCATTGCGGGAGGAGGAGTAGGGACCCCATAACCACCCCTTTCCAACTGCGCAAGTCTGGGGAAACGCGGTACCAAACCGCATCCTTTCATTGCGGCGTGGTTGAGGAGGGGTGTTTCAAAAAAAAAAATAAAATAAAGTTTTGACGTTTTTGATCGCTGGTATCCAGTGCTCCGACCAGTCTCAGGAAGGCAGCCATTAGCAGCCCCTGCATTGCGGTCCGGAGTACTGGAGTCCAAATAAATTTAAAATTTTGCCAATTTTCGCCATGGTACACCAACATGTCTCAGGGCGAGGTGTCTTATAACCACCCCTGCATTGCGGTAGGTGTACCTGGAAGAATGTCCTTGTCTAGTGTTATTTCGTTTTTTTTGTTATGCCTATGCCTTCTAATGATGGGATGTCAGCATTCCCATTCAATACATAAATACACAACTAGCTTTTGCCAAACTTTATACCGTTTTTGCTTTTTACATATTACATTTAAACACGTATATATACTAATAATCTAATTCTTTCAGCATATATATATTTATATGTATATATTTATTTTTTTTTTGACATATTCGCGGTAATCAGTTGATGCAAATATCGGTTAGGAAAATTTGCATTAATTAAATTTTTATTTTTCAAAACTTGTCAATCGTCGGTATTATAGGGTGGGGGGAGTGAATCGTGACTTTATACCTTCCAACCGCCCCTTGTAACCGACCCTTTTCTGTAAATTCTTTTTTTTTAAATTTGGTTCGGAGATTTAATTCAACATGGACAGGTCGGCTGAACGCATGACTACTAGGAACTCGGTACGAGGAAGTGGGGGCAAGCCTAGAAGTCAGGGTAGAGGGGCGCTTCCGAAGCAACCCACCAATCGACCTCTGGTACTGCATTCTCCAATAGGTAGTCCGGGCGGGGGAGATCCGACCAGGATAGTGTTGAATCCTGCTTCCAACCACAAAATGGATAGACCAGCTAGTACTAATATCCTTGACTCGTCCATGGCAGCAGATCCAATGCAAAATATTTTTGACCCTTCAACTGGCGTGTTAACAGGTATACAGGGGGAAGCTAGAGCTTCGGTTCAAGACCGTATACCTCCTGACACTTTAGGTGATAGGATCACTACGCAAAGGAGCAATGCCGAGGTCCCTCCTGTAGATTCGTGGGTGAACGTGCTACATCAGCTGTTCAGGACATCGCAGGAGGAGATGCGGAACGAAATGAGGACGATCAGGGAGAACATGGACTTACTCAACGCCGCAGTAACATCGTCGCAGGGTAGTGCGACCTATAACAGGAACACCAATAGGGAGGAAAGGAACCAAGCCCCTACATTCGTTAGTAACCAGGCCAACATCGTTTCGAATAGCGTGGCAGTGAAACCACAGGATTGGAAGGTTTCCTTCGATGGTACTGGAAGCGTTGCTGATTTTTTGTTTAAGTTGGACACCCTATGTGAGCGGACTCAATGCTCTAGCGACCAACTTATGGCGAGTTTTCATCTCTTTTTGTCAGGACGGGCGGAAGAATGGTATTGGCTGTTCACAAAGCAGAATCCAACCGCGAATTATCCCTTTTTGTGCTATTCCCTGAAGCGTGAGTTTGGAACATTGAAAAGTGACCACGAGATTATGATGGAAATCTCAATGCGTAAACAGAAGTTAAGTGAGTCATACGACGTGTTCCACACTGACATAGTAGCACTTAACGCACGCCTCAGAGAACCGATGTCTGAAGCCCTGCTGATTGACATAATAAAGCGGAACGTCAACAGTGGCCTTAAGCTAATGCTCTTCAATGCGGATGCCAGGACCTTGCATGATCTACGCGATATAGCACGAAGAGGGGAACAAGTTCTGAAAGAAAGCAAGATATTGGGAACCACTTACCATGGACGTCAGGTCAACGAGGCCCGCACGATAACACCGGACATGAGGATGGAAGGCGAGGATTGCGAAGCTGACCCGCAGATAGAGGCGTTGGAGTACCGGCGCAATAGAAAACCGGATTATTCCGGAATTCAATGTTGGAATTGTCAGGCCATGGGGCATTCGTATATTTATTGTGAGGAACCCATTAGGAGTCCCTTCTGCTTTAAGTGCGGGCACAGAGGCGTGCTTACCCCAAAATGTCCAAAGGACCATCGCCGGCAGGGAAACCAATATCCGAGCGAGAGGATGGGGGAAACTCGTTCGGCGCCATAGCCCCCATATCAGCCAGTGCTCAAGGAGTCGCCTCGAGTACTGAACCAAGTGGTAGGTCCCTCGCGAGCGGAGAGCTACAAGGCAGTGTTGAACTTCCAAGGAGCAGTGGCACTCTGGCGAAGGAATACCCAAAAATAGTTGTAACTTTTCCTGACAGTACAGACGGTTCTGATTCCGATAGTCCGAGGTCATCAGCGGTAATTTGCAAACCAATAAAAATCTTGAAAGCCCCGAGTAGGGAGGTCGCCTGTCAGACGCAATTTCCACCTAGTTTGGAACAAAGGGTAACCAATTACGAGCTAGTTAGGTCGAGAATTTTTCATAACCCAGAGTCATTTGTATCGGAAGATATTTTGAAATGTAGGAAGAGATATAACAGCCGAGTACAGGAGCGTAAACTTTTACAAAGCACCACGTTAGTTCTTACGGAGGATGAAAGGCCTCTGGTGCGAGTGCAAATTGAAAACAGTTTTCTGGTAGGATTGCTGGACTCGGGTGCGAATGTTTCTATTCTCGGAAAAGATTGTCAAAAGTTTTTGGATGCAAATGGGCTTAAGTACCACCCACTGCAGGCTTTCGTGTATACGGCGGGCGGGGGAAAACAGAAAATATTAGGTTCTATCTCCTTACCAGTGACTTTTAAAAATACCACCAAAACTATTCGTTTTTATATTGTTCCCTCCCTTATTCAAGAAGCCTATTTCGGAGTTGACTTCTGGAGAGCGTTTGCGTTAGCTCCCGAAATATTTCCGAGCATAGCATGTCTAGAGGTTATCGATGAAAAGGAGGAGGGACATAACTTCCATGAGTTGACACAAACCCAGAAGGCCAAACTGCAGAGGGTAGTAGATATGTTTCCGTCGTTTGAGAAGTTAGGATTGGGGCAAACGAGATTGGTTGAGCATCATATTGATACTGGTGATGCAGTCCCAATCAAAAGTAAACATTTTCCTCTTTCGCCACCGAGGCAAGCCGAAGCTTTTAACGAAATAGATAGGCTGCTCGAAATGGGAGTTATAGAAGAGTCAAACTCGCCTTGGTGTAGTCCAGTTGTCCTAGTTCGGAAGCCAGGGAAAGTCAGGCTCTGCATAGATTCCAGGAAGGTCAACGCGGTAACTAAAAAGGACTCGTACCCGTTGCCTCATATCAACGGCCTATTGAGCAGACTGAAGGACACGCACTTCATTAGTGGCATTGATCTGAAGGACGCGTTCTTTCAGATCAAGCTGACAGAGTCTTCCAAGGAAAAAACAGCATTCGCAGTTCCTGGGAAGCCTCTGTACCACTTTAAGGTGATGCCCTTTGGTCTGTGCAATGGACCGCAGACTATGAGCCGCCTGATGGACAAGGCAATTCCCTCGCGTTTGCGGGAGAATGTCTTCGTCTACCTGGATGATCTAATGGTATGCAGCACTAACTTTGAAGACCACCTAAAGTTGTTGGCGGAAGTGGCGAATTGTTTGAGGGACGCAGGCCTCACAATCAATGTGAAGAAGAGCAAATTTTGTCAGAAGGAAATTCGGTATTTAGGGTACTTGATAGGTAGCGGGTGCTTGAAGGTGGATCCTGGGAAAATAGAAGCAATGCAGAACTTCCCGCTCCCTAAATCTCCGCGACAGGTTCGTAGGTTTGTGGGTATGGCGAATTGGTATAGGGCGTTTATTACAAATTTTGCTGATTTAGCAGGCCCTTTGACCGATTGCCTCCGTAAAAAGCCAGGACCATTCAAACTTACCCCAGAGGCAATAGAGGCCTTTGAAAAGCTGAAGGTAGCCTTGAGCTCCGCTCCTGTCTTGGCCCAACCCGATTTCTCGAAGGAATTTGTTATTCAGTGTGATGCTTCAAAAATAGGTGTAGGGGGCGTGTTATTCCAGGTCGATGACAAGGGCGATGAGCATCCAATCGCGTTTGTTTCAAAAAAACTTAACAATGCTCAGCGCAATTATACTGTAACCGAACTGGAATGCCTCGCCGCCATTATATGTGTCAAGCGTTTTAGACCATACATAGAGGGTTTGCCATTCCGAATCATAACCGACCATTCAAGTCTCAAGTGGTTGATGACTCAGAAGGACTTGAGTGGCAGGCTGGCTCGATGGTCACTCCTACTGCAAAGATACGATTTTGCCATGGAGCATCGCAAGGGAACCCTGAATATAGTACCGGATGCCCTCTCGCGTTTTGATGTAGACGAGCTAACCTTCTCCGCCCCACCTCGCGAAATTGACTTAGCATCGCCGGAATTCGAAAGCGCGGAATACTTGGATCTTTGCAGAACCATTTTGGAAAACAAAGATGCGCTGCCAGATTTGAGTGTAAATGATGGCGTGGTTTTAAAAAGGGTTAAATTTCGTAAGGGTGTGGCGGATGAGGAGGACTCGTTATGGCGGGTGTGGTTGCCGACAGGGTTAACTGAGAAAGCGATAAGCCTTGCACATGATGCGAATAGGAGTTACCATGGGGGTTGGCAGAAAACTTTAGAGCGTGTCAGACAAAATTACTTCTGGCCTAGGCAAGCTAAAGACGTTAGAGACTATGTACAGAAATGCGACACTTGTAAGGCTGTTAAGTCAACAAATCAGCAGTCAAGACCACCTATAGCGAACACTTTTGCTTCAGAAAGACCATTTCAGCGGTTCTATTGCGACTTTCTAGGACCTTACCCGCGATCTAAGCGGCGCAATCAGTTTCTCTTCATTGTTCTAGACCATTTTGCAAAGTATGTTTGGTTGAAGCCCATGCAGAGAGCAACAACTGCTAATGTTATGAATTACTTTACTTCTGAAATTTTTCCATCGGTTGGGGTTCCTGAATATATCCATAGCGATAATGGTAAACAGTTTATCTCTAAGGAAATGAAACAATTCCTCGAGAATTATGGGGTGACCCATATAAAGACGGGGTTATACTCGCCGCAAGCAAACGCGTCGGAACGCGTAAATAGAGAAATTGTTTCAAAAATAAGAATTTTCCTCAAAGATAAACAGGATCATACCGACTGGGACAAGCATATACCCGAAATTTTAGCGGTGTTAAGAAGCGATTTTCATACCTCAATTCAGTGCTCTCCATACTTTGCCTTATACGGTCAGAACATGGTCCAACACGCCTCAGCCTATAATATATTAGATAAACTCGGTACTCTTAGGGAAGATGACATTCCAATAGTAACTAGGGCGGATAAGTTGTCCTCCATTCGCGAGCAAATTCGTAGGAATCTAGATCAGGCGAAGGATAGAGGAAACAACGTTTATAACAAACGCTCTAGGCAAGTTAACTATAGGGAAGGTCAGGAGGTTTTTAGGAAAAATTTTGCTTTGAGTAACTTTAAACAAGGCATAAACGCCAAATTCTTGCCGAAGTACCTCAAGTGCCGAGTGCGTCGAAAAGTAGGCAATGCGTTGTACGATCTAGAGGACCTGACAGGGAAACTGATAGGTCGCTTTCACGCTTCGGATATTCGCCCGCAATAACAATTTTGATTCTTTTTTTTATACATTTTGACATTTGGAACCGTACCTGGGCGTTTTGGCGGTCGGGGACAACTCGCCCAGTATCCTCCCCGAGCATTGACTTAATAGGGTATTTACATACGCTTCCATCGGAAGTAGTGGATAACCTGGCAATCCTCGGTTATGCGGATTGTCTTTCGGAGTTTTGACGAGTTCTCCTTAATTAAAATGTCTACCGGGTGACAAGTTTTTTTACCATGGAACAAGCTTCTCCGGTTAATTTTTTTTGCTAAACCTTTTTGTGGGGGTGAAACCACTAGGACCAAAAATTTTCGGAGTTTTGACGAGTTCTCCTTTATTAAAATGTCTACAGCCGCGAAGCATTGTAAATAGGAAACCAAAATAAATTCTCCGTTTGCCTCGGAGTTTTGACGCGTTCTCCGATATCAAAATGTCTAACTAAATTACACGTTTTTCTTATAAGCCTATTTCGGTGGGGGTAAAGCCACTTAACAAATTTCCATTTGCCGCAAAGCCTACTAAACTATGAAACAAAATACTTCAAAAATTTTCCTTTACTGGCGGATCTTCTTGCCCGGCTAGCTCGTGGTAGAACTAGAGACTCTTATCTAGGGGTGAGTCGTGCCCCACGTTTTACCCAGAAATGGCTTCCTTGCAAGTAAACCTTTTTCCTGTTCGCTTCATCGACCGGTCTTCGAAGCGAAGCAGGCCTGTTATGGTTTACTTTCAATTGATAGTCATTTATATTTGGTGCAATGCGGTTGGTTGGATGACAGTTTTGATTCACCTTCCGGTTTGACGTTTAGCTACGGGAAAGTGCGTGATTTTTGCTGAGGTGGCAGCACCAAATGGTTCAATCCGTTCATATCAATCATCTGAAGGTAACGACCAATCAGAATGTTCCACCTGGCAATAATCACGCCACGTCAACGGGTAACGGAACTTTTCCATTGCGCAGTCGCGTTAAGCGAATAATTTTGGGCATAGCAGCGTCACCGGCATTCGACCAATTCAAAAAGTATACATGATTTGAACGGGAGCGGTCGTGTCGCGGAGTGTGAAAAAGTGGTTTTAATTTGTGAAAACTGAATCTTACATAAAACTCCAAGTGCTAAAGTTACGACAAGAAATTGTCAAGTTAAAAAAATTGGATTACAGCCAAATAAAATACAGCTTAGTACGTGTTTTCATTTTATCTCAATTATTCACTTTTACAGTGGTGCGCCTTGATAAATATAAAAGAAAAAAAAAACTTAAGTTTAGTGTGGTGAAGTGGTTATTCAATTTTTTTGATTAAGTTGGTGAAGCAATTAAGAAAAGTTCTGTAAGAAAAATGTTTGTAGTGGCACCCTGACTTATAAAATTATTGTATAAATTGAAATCTTTTCATTAAATGGATTTGGCCTTGCTATTTTGGCATTTAAGTACTTGGGAAGGGGGTCTTTTTAACAATAATTTCACAAAAACGTTATCTAGTTTGTACAGTTTTTTTTTGATACTGTAACTCGTTTAGAAAAATTACTTCTTTTCGAATTAAATACGCAGCTCACTTCTATGAAAGCATTCTGAATCAAGTTTAAATTGAGCTATTTAATCGGCAATTCTGTACGACGGCACGTGCTGCTGATGTGCGTCCGAGGGTCTCGGGGGGTGTATCGGGCGACGGGTTTTGACCTCCATGTCGATGGTCCGGGGGCGGAAGTTCTATATCTTGTGTCTGTTTAGAGATATTTGCAATCCAAGTTGAAAAGTTTTCGTCATTTTCAGGTGGTTGTTGTAATCACAGATTAGGGTGTACCAAAAAGTGCAAAAAAGTGTGTCCTGCTCAAAATATTGTGGACCGTGTAACGGGGGTTGGACCAGCTAAAGGTTATTCTTTTGAAAGGCGGCCAAAGGTCGTATACGCGAAAAGGTGTTGTGCACATAAATACCTTGGATGAAGCCGCCTATTTGGGATCGAACCTAGCGCATTTTGAGTTTTTGCTGATAGCTTTCCACCGAGACAAATTATTTGATTTCCGCCTTCGGATTGTTGGTGCGGGGGTCGGAGCGCGTCGATTGATGCCTTTCCCGAGGGTTTTGAACGTATATTGGCGGTTGAACGCTGTCGTATAGAATTGCCATTGAATCTGAAAATTTTAGCACACTTCCTTGAAAACCTATCAAAACTTCATAAGTTCCATTTTGTTTTTTTTAAAACGAAAGTGAATCGGAAGGACTCAGTCCTAAACTACAAAAACAAATATCCAAAGATATCAAGTTCAAAAGCGCTATAAGAACAAAAGCAAACAAAAACAACGAAAATAAAGTTTCAAAGTACAAAACGCAATAAGAAAAGAATTACAAAACAACATAAACCCAATAATTATACAAAAAAATAAACTTTAGAACCTTCTGAATAGAATTGTGTGGTCAATAAAAATATAATTAACATAGATACACATATAAACAAAAAAAAATCTACAAAAAGAATATAAAAAACAAAATAAAGCTACAAAATTAAACTACAAAAACCACCGCAAAAATAACAACTTGGTGAGAACAAATAGCTAAAACAAACAAACCAACAAACAGAAAAGTTCACCAAACAACAAAAATAAATCACAACAACAACCACATCAGTAGCAGCAGTTGCAGCAGCCACAACAACATTCCTGGATATTCATCAGCATTGACAACAGCGGGGGCCGCCTTCACATAGGCCCACCGCCATAAACCGCAACAACAACAACGCGCACCAGGGCGCACGACGACCTCCAGCAGTGACATCAGCGAAGGCCGTTCTCATATAGGCCCACCGCACTATCAGCAACCACAACAATACCAGCAGCAGCAATTACAGCGAAGGCCGTTCTAATATAGGCCCACCGCACTAGCCTCAGCAGCAGTAGCAACAACCAAAGGTAACAACACAACCAGTAGTTAAATTAGCGGGGGCCGACGTATTATAGGCCCACCGCAGTAAACCATCGGCAACAACAACATCCAGCATGGACAACAGCGGGGGCCGCCATAATATAGGCCCGCCGCACTAGCAGCAGCGACAACAACACCAGCAGTAACAACAGCGAGGGCCGCCGTAATATAGGCCCGTCGCACCACCAGCAACAACGCGCAACAATCAGCAGCAGTAATTACAGCGGGGGCCGTCCTCATATAGGCCCACCGCACGACGACATCCAGCATTGACAACAGCGGGGGCCGCCCTATTATAGGCCCGTCGCACTACCGGCAACAACAACAGTAACCACCGGTAACAACAAAACCGGCAACAACAACAGTAACCACCGGTAACAACAAATCGGCAACAACAACTACCAGCAACAACAACAGTAACCACCGGTAACAACAAAACCGGCAACAACAAAACCGGCAACATCCAGCATTGACAACAGCGGGGGCCGCCCTATTATAGGCCCGTCGCACCACCAGCAACAACAACATAACCAGCAGAGACAACAACAACAGTAGAGCCCCACCAACGGCCTACCACAACCGGGTGAGATCCATCTAAAATATATGTAGTTCTAGTAGTAATAGTATTTTTGATAGAATTGAAAAATGAAATGTAAACTATATTAAAACCTAAACCTAGAAATAGAGAAAACCGGAAAGCAGATTATAGCGTAGGATCAAATAAAACATGCTTTCTAAACAATAATTTAAAATTTCAACGTTAAATTAAAAGTTCCTGATTTTGATTATAAATTATAGTAAAGTAAAAGATAAATCGTAAGGGGTAGGATTAAAGAAAATTTAAATTTAAGATGTAAGTAAGTAATGAATAGTAGATAAGAAGGCATGAAATGAAAATAAAAATTAGATTAAAATACAGGAAAGGAGATACTTGAGAAATAAGGGAAAACTAAAGGAGCTAAAATTTTGAACTTAGGTAAACACAACTAATGATTTAAATCGATATAAATAAAATAAGATTTGATAGGAAAAAAAAAAATAATAATAATAAGACAAAACCATTAAAATAGAATAGTGTTAAATGAGAGAAAAATTAACATAATGTAAAGAAATGAAGTTATCGAATCTTAACAAATAATAAATTAACATAACATAAAAAAGGCCGTAATAAATAAAAATTAATACGATAAGATAAATACATAAACGCAACTTACTTAAATAAGTAAATAATAAACGAAAATAAATAAAATAATAATATAATATACATAAGTTAAAAGTAATATAAGTAAGGGAGCTAATAAGCAAGCAACCGAATTTCAATAGTAAAACTAAAATACTATAGGAGCGCAAAGCAAATCTTGTTAGTGCTATGGGGTTTTTTTTGTATTAGCGTTTTTTTTTTTTTTTAAACTATGCAACCTAAACTTAAATGAATACCTCATCGTAGGGTAAATTTAAGCAACATTTTTTTAAATGAATTTTGAATAAAATTGTCATAAAAATGGGAATGCTGACGTTCGTCATTATTTAGAAGGCATATAGGAGTTTAGGTAAGGGGCCATCGGGATTCGGTTTGGTGCACCGGTGGCCATGGATGAGGGTGGGTCAGCACCAGGGCGTCGCAACAACACCCGCGGCGCCCCCTTATATTGTTCGGCCTCTTTTTTTTTTTTTTTTTTTTTTTAAATTTTTCCTTTTGCAGCAGGGTAACCGGTCATTTCCGGTTCGTTTAAAATTTCAGGGTTTCTTTTCGGTTAATTTAAATTTATCTTTGTTTTCTTCTTCCGTTCGTTATTTCAGTTTTAATTTCGTTTCATTTTCAGTTATTTTTAAATTTATATTTGAGTTAGTTTCGCTTTCGGTTATTTTTGAATTTTGATTTTCATTTTAAATATTTTAGTTGCCCGTTTCTTTTGAATTTATTTGATTTTCCGTTTTATTTGAGTTTTTGTATTTTGAATATTTGATGTCAACGGTCTGTCCGTGGCATCCGGTGTTTTAACCGGATGTTGTTTTTATATAGTTGTTTTGCGCGGTTTTGTGCATTTCCCCGCGTATTTCAAAAGGCACGATCTGACCTTTTCTCTGATTATGGCGCAGGACGGTAAGGTTGGCAAGAGCCCACCCCAGCCGACAATGACTAGCCACAGTGCGACCTCATATCGTGCCGACCGCCTTCCTTACTGCTCCATTTTGTTGCGATACCATAACAATAACTATCACTTTCACTATCCCTATCACTATCACTATTTCCATCTCTAACTCTAAATGTCATTTTCACTCTTAACCTTAGTATTACTCTTGTCCCTACTCTCACACTCCCTCTATCGCTCATATCACACAATATCATTTTTTGATGATTATTTGTATTAACTATGTAGGGCTACAAACCTCATAGCTTCCCCTTTAGATAAGCACCAGATTATTGTTATTTTTAGTCTTTTTAATTGTACAAATAAATATTAAGTAAACAATAAAAATTCGTAGTAATACTTACGGAAATTGCGATTCAGAAATATGACGGAAAGGTTATTAATGAAAGTCTGAGCGCTGAACGTAATGTTTTTCATGTCAGTATATACATTTACATACTATTATGTACGCATTTTTAATTTGAACTGTATTACCGATTTAGTGTAAGTTAAATCTAATGTGCTGTGCATGCTGAATTTAAAATGCAGCATTTTGCATTTTCGGACATTGGTTTCGAAAAAGCGTTAATTTAGTAAATGCACGTTTAGCAAGTTCGAGTCATATGTTTTTTGTTTACAAACATTTTGTGAGGTTTTGAAAATTTTGCAGCAAGTGTGCAAAAATATACATATTTTTATTAAATCTTTCCATTAATTCCATTCGCAAATTTCAGATTAACTTGTAGATGGTTATATTTTAGCAATATCACACAACACGCGCGTTAAATTACAAATTGAAAATCAGTATAAATTTGCTGAATGTTTCCGTATGACAGAGAATGAGAGAATGCGAAGAGAAATATGACAATATTGCCACTCTTTTGAATTCGAAGCGCAATTTTCTTCGAAGATTGCACGATTGATTTCAGCATTTATAATGTTAATGCAAAAATAAAGTTTCATTTTGGGCTAAATGCTAAAATGCGAGGTAAATGCAAAATGTAGGCTCAGCATGAACAGCACATAACTCCAGAAAATTTGGAAAAAAACTTGTATTCAAAAAGGTTTCGATATATATTTTAAGATCGGCTGCATATAAAAGAAATTTAGCCGATTTCACAACACAACGAAATATCATTAATGAATGATAAAGGATTTTAAATGCTACCTTGTGGTACACCAGAGGTAGCAATAAATGGTTTTGAAGGCTCACCATCTTTAGCAACCATGCAGCCTCTATTACGCAAGTCGGATTTTTTACAGTTAAGGATACCAAAATGGAACTCCATGCAAGCAAGTTTTTCAATGAGAATTTTGTGAGAAATTTTGTCACACGTCTTGAAAATCTGTGTAAATCTAGATCAGATGCTTCATATTAAAAAAAAGTTTTTGTTGTGCAATAAATTCAAACAGTTTGTTAACTTAACTTAGATATTGGTCTGTAGTTTCTGTTATATCAAATTTATATTGCCACTTTAAAACACGGGATTAATTTTCCAATCATCAATAAAAACTTCTGAAGATAATGAAAGGTTAGGTTTGACATTTGTGTAGTAAGCACATACGAAATACACGTTAATAAACAATGTTACGCTACACTGCTCCAGAACGCGGAATATTTCTGACTATTTATTTGACCAATAATCGGTCGGGGCCAAACGGTTACTGTGAATGGTGAACGCTACAGAGCAATGATCAACGAGTCCTTTTTGCCGCAACTTGATGAATTGGGATTGGAAAACATGTGGTTCCAACAAGACGGTGCAACAGCACACACTGCACGTGCCACAACCGATATGCTGAACATCGGAAGCTTACTTTTGCGCCACCTTGTATATATATATTATAATTAATTATAATAGTTCATTCAAATCGTTAAATTTTGGCCTCTACTAGATAAACAACTCAAAGAATTTGTATATTGTAGTATTTTTATAATTTTTAGAAAAACTGATTTCGCAAATTATTAAGATGTTTAAGCTCAGCTGAGTACCAAGGAAGCTTAGGGGCTTTGTTCTTAAAATTAGGAACAAAATTTGTTACATAAAGCGTCAACCTTACTTAGCTCATTATGGAAGCATGGAAATCGCATTGAACAAAATTGTATGAGATTTTTGTAGAAACAAGTATGAAAAGTCCTGTCTCCGGCTGTGCCGAAGGCTTTCTACCTTTCATGAATACGCATCACGGTTTTAAATATCCGATCCTTACTTATAATAAGTACAAACTTGCAAAAGTGTTAATTTAAAGATACATAGTCCAAACCCCATTTATCGGAACAATCGATTGTATGGGAGCTATATGTTATGTTAGTCCGATCTGGGTGATTTTCCCTACACACTTTACATACATAAAAAGTACTAAACCTGCAAGACTTTACGTTCGTAGCTTTTTAATTGCAAAACTTATAGAACAAAACCCATTTATCGAAGCTATCGATTATATTGGAGCTATATGTTGTGTTGGTCTGATCTAGGTGATTTTCACTACACACAATACATATGTGATATGTACCAAACCTGCAAAATTTTGGGTTCCTAGCTTTTTAATTGCAAAATTTATAGCCCAAAACCCATTTATCGAAGCTATCGATTATATTGGAGCTATATGTTAGGTTGGTCAGATCTAGGTGATTTTCACTACACATAATAGATATATGATATGTACCAAACCTGCAAAATTTTGGGTTCCTAGCTTTTTAATTGAAAAATGTATAGGCCAAATCCCGTTTATCGGAACAATCGATTGTATGGGAGCTATATGTTATGTTGGTCCGATCTGGGTGATTTTCCCTACACACTTTACATACATAAAAAGTACTAAACCTGCAAGACTTTACGTTCCTAGCTTTTTAATTGCAAAATTTATAGAACAAAACCCATTTATCGAAGCTATCGATTATATTGGAGCTATATGTTGTGTTGGTCTGATCTAGGTGATTTTCACTACACACAATACATATGTGATATGTACCAAACCTGCAAAATTTTGGGTTCCTAGCTTTTTAATTACAAAAATTTATAGCCCAAATCCCGTTTATCGGAACAATCGATTGTATGGGAGCTATGCGTTGTATGGGTCCGATCATGCTGGTTCCGACAAATGATTAATGCTGAGGGACTATTTTGCGTTCAAACAGACAGACGGACGGACAGACGGACATGGTTAAATAAACTCAGCTCATCGCCCTGATTATTTCGGTATACTTATTGGTGGGTATATCTCTTCTTCTTCTCATACTTACAAACATGGGACCTAAGTTATAATACCATTTCATGTTCATGAAAGGCGGCCGCCGTGGTGTGAAGGTAGTGTTGCCGGCCTACCACACCGAAGGTCCATGGTTCGAGCCCTGGTACAGGTAACATCAAAAGTGATTTGAAAAAAGTTTTTCAAAACGGGGTCGCCCCTCGGCAGTGGTTTGGCAAACTCTCCGAGTGTATTTCTGCCATGACAGGCTTCTCAGCAAAAAATTCGTCTCCTTTGTAGATGCCGTTCGGAGTCGGCAAAAAACTGTAGGTCCCACCAATTTGTAGGGAAAATTCAAATCGGCACACCACAAATTGGAAGAGAAGCTTGGCGCAAAAATCTCTTAGGAGGTTTATGATGATATACCTGTTGTATATCGCGCCATAGAGAGAGAGTTCATGAAAGCTATAAAAAGGGAAGTATCAATATATTCTAAAAACGTGCATTGACGAGTGGGGTTAAATATCTGTATATCTGTATATCTCTACATATAATAAAATTGTAAAAGGTCGATGTTTGTACTTTGCTGATATTTTAGAAAAATTTAAAGGAGGAACATTCTTAAGCCAATAAACTCCAAACCAACAGTTTTTAGAATTTTTGTCTGTCTGTCTGTCTGTATGTTTGGGCGCGCATCACTCAAAAACTGCTAAATGGAATTGAATTGAACTTTACCATTACATTACTAGATGTTTCACTTAAAATTTAAAATGTCATTTATTCCGATAGCTAGACTAGTTTAGGAGATAGCGACCGATTTGTGTGTATCAAACGAAAGGTGACAATGAGTGCTGCAATAAGCGATGTAATTAAGTTCCATATATTATCTGGTATTTGATATAATGATTAAAATCCTACTCAGTCTATTAATAGTTCGAATCGAGCTGGGTTTAATAGTTAGTAAATAAAAGAAAATAAAAATTTCCATATCAATTACTCACGTGAAAGTCTTGAATTTCAAAAGCGCTCGTTGTTCGCCACAATTACAATTTAATAAAAATGTGTGTTTTGTTGTTGCTCCTTTGGCCTCAGCTGTTGATCTTTCGTTTGTTATTTTATTTGTTAGTATAATATTTGTATTTATTTCAATTCCGTTGTCACCTTTACTTCTTTTCCGTCTTTAAAAATTGTAAATTGTTTCGTTTTTAGCTTTAGGTGCGCGCGCTTTTTCCTTTTCATAAAAAAAGCAATGCGACACGAATAACGCCCAAAGGTGGAAGCGTAAAACACGGTATCAAATCAAGAATACTAATAACACAAACAAAAGTTAAAACGTAAAATTATTTATTAAGTTTATTAAATATTAGTAAAAGTATCAAACGTTAAGCGACAACACCACACGAAGCTCTCAAGATACTTGAGAGCGATAAAGAGAGTGATAGAGAGACAAAGTGAGATTGACACAAGAGCGGTAGCGTGGAGCGACGGCGCGGCGAGGCAAAAAGCGCGGGAGTAGTGGCATGCGCTGGAACACGCTGGAGCGCTCGTTTTCGTTGGGAGCGGCGTGTTCGAATTGTCTAGGGCTGGTTGCGGTGCGGGGAGTCCTACAAGAGCTGGTGACTTGATTTGCGCCGCTCACTTTTTTTTGTCACCTTTTGGTTGTAAACGTGTTTGGTTGCGGTATGTGTCGTCTTTTGCGCGTTATGGGGTTCAGGGCTAAGAATATGTAATGCAGGGGGGCTATAAAGCAGCTGATAAAGCGAACTGTTTTTTTTTTTATGTTATTTTATTTGTAGTATACACACAAACCGCTTATTTGATCAGTTGCTCGTTATTTTATTCATTCTCATTCTATATTGCTAACATTATTTACAAGTAAATATACATTTCGTTCGCGTTCGTTTATTTGTTGTAATCAATTGCGGCTAATCGAATTTATTTTTTCATTTTATTTTTGTCATGTTGTTACACTTTTGATTAGTAATGGTTTTATATTCGAGTTTAAATCGCATGCTCTCTACATGGCGAGTAATTTGTTTTTTTAATTCTTTTGAGATTTTGACACTTTTGTTTTGCAATTTTTTGTTCCACAATTAAGCGGACAAATATTTGATTGGTAAAATTTTTTATTGCTCAGTTTTGTTGTTGTGACAATTTGCTTTGCAAACCTGATTTTGAATATTTATGTAAATAAAATCAATATTAATTTTGATTTGGCTTTGAACTTATTATCGTTCGGCTATTGTTTATTTCAAAACCTCTTTTAAAGATCAAATACTAGATTTGCATATGAACGATTATTTCCAATGAGATTTTACTGTCTGTTTTACAAGGAGTGCGACCGATAAAAAACAAATTTTTGGTTTGTGGGCATATACTTGCTGTAGGAAATACTTGCTCTAATAGCCGATAGAATGGCTAGTGGCAGAAATTGATAATAGCCGTGTTTTTTTCACACGCATATTCGTTTGCGCTTAATAGCTGTATGGACTGCTACTATTAAATAGTGGCGGATAGAATTAGTACTTCCAAGTAGTTTTCTCTACATTTTGCATTTACCAACTCTCAGCAACTGTTTTATCATCCCTAAATAATAAGCGGAATGACAACAGAGGAAATGTATGTATGTATGCGCTTTGCTTTACTTCATAAACAAATATCTGTTTGTCTGACATTTGAGGAGCAGTGCTAACAAATAGTTTTATGGATAATGCGCAATTGTCGATGACCGATTTTTTTAGTCGCAGTCGCAGCCGCAGATGTATATGCGTGTAAAAAAAAACAGTGCTAGCAAGAAAAAAAACGTTGTGGTATCTGGTTTCAAAGTTTTAAGTATTTTTCGAAGTGTTTCGGTTGTTCAAAGTGTTTCGGATTTTCAAAATGTTGCCGTTTTACCAAGTGATTCAGGTTTTTCAAAGTGTTTCGGGGTTGCAAAGTGTTCTGTTTTCAAAATGTTTCAGCTTTCTTAAGCGATTCAGGTTTTTTTTTTAAGTTTTTAAACTTTTCAAGTTGCTGCCATTTCTCAATGTTTCACTACTTCACATTACTTTCGACTTTTCAAAGTGCTTTGATTTTTCATTTTTCACAAGCGTTTCGATTTTCAAAAGGTTTCTTTTTTTAAAAGCGGGGTTTAAAATTCTTTTGTCTTAATTCTTCAAACTGTTTAAGTGTTATAACGTGCTTCACGTTTTTTGGTTTTAAAATTATTTCTATTTTTTTTGTTTCATTACCTTGATCATTCCTCAAAATGTCTATGGTTTAATTTCTGCCCGGTTTCGCTTTCGTTTCTTTTTCGTTTAGATCTTAAAAATTATTTCGGCTTCGTGCAGTTTTGGTGTCGTTCTACAAAATTACATTGCATTCGATACTGACCTGTTTTGCATTGGGTCAAATTTCTGTTTTGTGATTGAACTTTTTTAAGCTCTTTCCTGACCGATTTTGAACTCGTTCCTATTGCAGTTTCATTCCTGTTAAGATTTAGTTCTTCAAAATAACTTCGGTTTTGTTCCTATTCCGGTTTCGCTAAATGCAATTTTTTCTACTGCGGTTGCGGTATTCATAATTTTTTTTAGTTCATTCTTGACCGGATTCCGACTCGTTCTTATTTCGGTTTCATTAACGTTTGGGTTTCGATTTTCTGCATTACTTCTGTTTCGCTCAATAGAATTGTTTTTGGTGGTTCCTGTTACAAATTTGTTCCTCAAAATTATTAGAGTGCGTTTCTTACCGGTTTCGAACTCTTACCGTTTCGGTTTCATTCCTATTTCGTATTCGGTCAAAACTATTGCGGGTTCGTTCCTGGTTTGGTTTCGCACCTCCTTTCGTTTGAATTCTTTAGTAGGTTTAACGCTTTCCGGTCCAGACTTAACATCGATATTATTCATATATCCGGTATGCTCCACTTATTCAGTCGTTCTAAAAACCAATTATTCCAAGCGAGTGTTCGCAGTTCTCAAAAAAAAAAAATTTGCCTGTTGCTTAATTCGAAACGATTTCGGTTTCATTCCTTGCGTTTTGTTTGTTCGTAACCTTGATTAATATGATTCATTCTGTATTAAGAATTAAATATTTACTAGCCAGACGTGCTGATTGATTATAGAAATGATATAGATATAGGCATAAAAGTACAGCACGGCTCAGAAATGCTAGGCAGTTAGCTTGCAAACTTTGAACTTAAGTAGCCACTCCTATATGTTACTCCTGATATGATTACTGAGTTCGCAGCGTACTTCAAGAATATGTAAATCTCTCAGAAGCGATATCCTCAAGTTCTCATCTCCGTAAGAGTTTCAAACTTTTTGGTTACCTGCAAAAACTGATTTGAAGACACGATTTTAATAGGCGATTAGGACTGAATGAATAAAATACCAAATTCCATTTTTTCCAAAAATTTTGAAATTTCTTTGAATTCGAAAATCAAATGTAAAATTGTCGCTCGCGACCAGGCCTGCTACACTGGATTAGTAATAGGTTATCAATTAATTAGACGGCTTTTTTAATTGGTAATGATTACTTTAATTATTTTTTAAGAAAAGACAATTATTAATTGATTAAGATTAGAAAAAAAAAATAAATAAAAAAATATAAAATTATCAAAAGAAATAAAAAAAAATTAGTTTTGATTACTTCCGATTATTTTTGATTTGTCTGATTTTTTCAGTATTGATGTGTATATTTATGTGCTTCTAAAATAATACTGAAAAAAATTTAAAATAATAAAAAAAAAGTCAAAAAAGAAAAAATTATCAAAAAGTAATCAAAACAACTTTTTTTTTATTATTTTTGATTTTTTTAATAATCGTAAAAAATCATGATTTTTTTGATTATTTTTTTTTAATTAATTGGAAAATAATCATTAAAAGTTAAGAGTAATGATGATCAATCATTAAATGAATTCTCAAAAAAATCATTAATCAAACCGGTAATCATTACGAGTAGTAATCATTATTTAACAGGTCTGCTTGGGACATACCAATCAAAATTGTATGCACTTATATATAGTTATAATATAGGGGAGCAGAACTTTGTCTGACATCGAAATGAGGTATAAAAAACGGCCAATATGTTACAAAACTTTGCGAAAAGAATTTTAAAAATTCAAAAACTTAAACTTCGCTACTAGATTTTATTAAAATTCAATGCATTCTGTGGACATTTTTGAAAAATATATTTGAGACAACGGGGCGGATGAGTAACATTTAATATATTTTCAATCGCAGTCTAATTGAGAGAACGACTTGATCTGGATAAACGAGGTTTAACTTCTGTTTAGAGTGTATAGCTGGATCATGCACATTTGCAATACATTTTAACCAGTTACTTTTCTCACGAAAGGTGATTTTATAGTTCACAGAAAGTTCAATGTAGAGGTCGCTGTAGGGCTAAAAAGTTTTAGAAAATATTCAAGTATAGTTACTATTTTTTTCAGGGGTTCCCTCAGTCAAAATTTTTGCAAAAATTATGTGAAAGACCACATTAAAAGCAATTTTCCCCTTTGAGATATAAACATCACCATTAATTGGCTTTTTATCGCACCGACGAATTTAGTCGTTATTATAAACAACGCCAACTGGAAACACTCAGGGGGCCAAATCTCCGTAAACCTGGTTTTCCATCTTAGTCGTGGCTAGGATGAAGACCTGCACAATGAAACACTTTCTAGTTCTGACAACGCACTTATAAGAATTACAATGAACTTATCGACGATGGGTTACGGTTTTTCGTAAAATACGTTAGATACTAGCTTATATGCGATATTGAGAAGACTGATTGGAGAGTAATTGGTGTACACCTATTTTAAATTTTAACAAGAAACTTTAGGTATTATATATGTCGCTAAATGCTCCTTTGAAAATATTTCTAACAAAATAAAAAGTCTAAAAAGTTATTCAATGGGTTTCCTTGCTGTGCATACCATACGTACAACACACGTCTCCGCGTTCATTCATAAAATGCCAAATGGCCATAGCAAAACAATTTGTACTAAGAATGCCAACATGTTTCGAGGATTTACTATATGGACTCGGCGCTTTCATCCATATTTAAAATATAGAAATGCTGTCGCCCAATACGAGGGGCACTGCAAAAGTTCGCAAAAAATGTAAAGCAAAGCACAAATTACGTCTTGCAAATCGCGTTATTGCTTCTTGAAACACTCCCCTTTATGATCCATGTACTTTGGCATTCGATGAAACCAAAGTTTAAAACAATTTTGGCCCTCTAAACAAGGTACCTCCAAGCCAAGTGATCTAAATGCTTAATGTCAAAATAGGAAGAAGCCATATGGATATAAATAAACTAATGTGGGAAATGAGTCATTAATTGGCTGTTGTTACTGGTCGAAAACTCTACAGTTCGTCGTGCTATGTAAACACTTGCATTGTCATGTTGAACAATGGTTCCCCGGTTTCTTTTAATAACTGCCGGCAAACAAACTGTAGTATATCAGTCAGCCTTAACTGTCCTTCGATTCTCTAATGCACGATTTGCTCTTTAGTTACAGCTTCATATAAATCCAAGATTGGTCACTTGTTACGATGTTATATACCTAATTTGAATGACCCACTTCTAACTTCTTTAGCATTTCCTGCACCACTTGACACGTGCCTGTTTTTGTTCTTATTTCAAATTGTGTGGGGTCCAACAACTGCTAAACTCTCTGACATGCAAATGATCGTGCAAAATCGTATTTATTTGGAAGCTGTTTTATCCCCAAATAACGAAATAAGTTATTTCACACATTGCTGCATTGTTAAACTAATCGAAAATCATAACATATCATCACTCGGAAATCACGATTCGAAATTTCCATTTTTCATACGTTACTACTCTTATTAAATTATGTTGAAACGAAACCTAGCAGTTTAAAAGCGAGCTCGTCAAATTGTCCAAATATGACAGTTGAAGAACGTTGACAATACACGTCGTACTTGATTCCGCGAAATTTTGCTGTGAAAATCGTATAACGTACATTTGTAAGTGTTCCGGCGCTGCCGCATGTTATTCAGCAACTCTGAAAAGTACCATCTTGCACGGGTTTTTTACTTTCAACAATAAAAGTAGTTTAATATTATAGCTAATTTAACGTTTTCGATCTACTACTTTAGGAGTCCATGAAAGCTGTTTCAGTTGACTCCATTAAATATCACGTTGTTTTAAATAATTCCATCTTTAATAAATTCATTTGCATAATCACTTTATCAATACTTTTTCGTCTTCCAAAATATGTTAATTAAAAAATCGTGTTTTTTCAGATTAATTCTGTGCTGCTAAAATCTTTTGTTTCCACTTGTTTTGTAATTAATTCCTAAATCTTTTTATAATGTTTGTATTTCTTTTGTAATTCTTATTTACATGCATATGTATGAGCGAGTTATATTTTTGTATTGCGCCGAATAGGTACATACATACATATGGCATATTGAAAAGCTTGAAATATTTCTCGTTTTGTTTTTTTCCACTTTTGTATTTGATTTTTGTGTTTCGTTGCGCTTCGCTTTTATTTTTGCGCATTTTTATATATTTTTCCGTGCTATCGCTGGGCTGCTTCTTTCTCTACTTTTTTTTTTTGTTTCACTACACACACTGCTTTGTTTACCAGATTACCTGTAATAGCAACAATTGTAGTTTTCTCTCTTTCTTTCGGTTTTTATTTATGGCTTTTTTTTGGCCTTTTATTTGCTTTCACTTGTTACTTTGCACTTGACTGGAACATTAACTAACACTTAATCATTGCGATTCATGCTGATACAAATATAGGCTTGTATATATTTACTCGGAAGCATTTAAGTTTCTAGATATGCGCCTCATTTCACACTTTTAATTCATTTCTAATTTTAATATCGTTTTTTCCCCTATTTTCGCTAAGTATTTTACTGCACCTTGTCTCAAATAGCACTTTCGCATTTAAAAAAGCTCCTTTGACCTCTTTCTGCCACTACTGTGGTGCTGCTTTTGACGACGACGTTGCATCGATGTCGGCTTTGCGCAACCAAGAACAGTTGCGTTGCGTTTCAACGTTCGTACTGCACTAATCAGCAGTTCAAAGTAGCAGACTCTTCAGCAGTGAAGGGATTTCTTCAATTTTTTTTTTGGTGTTGTACCTTGGTACGTCTTATAAAACTTTTCATATTCTCAGCATTGACTTGCATGCCGCTATCGTCGTCGCCAGCGCTGACGCTAACTTCGTCGCCGTAAATGCAAATTTATTCGTTAATGCCGTCGTCGCCGAATACGTCGTTCGTTCGTTTATTTGTTCGTCCATTTGTTGACTCGCTAATGCCTTGCTGCGTATTTCGTTGCGCTAGAATTCTGCATTTTGAAATATTTTCAACAAAAACAACAAATCGTCAGTTTAGGTGGCAGCAAGAGTGGCGGTTGTAGAGGCATATTAACCAATTCAAAATTAAGAAGCACAAAAAAACTATGAATAAGCAGAAAAATCGTCTCTATACATGGTTGTTGCTGTTGTTCTTTATTATTGCTGCTGCTGTTGTTGCGTTATTTATAAAAATAACAGAACGCACCGGAATAAACCCAACTAGCACAGCCCATTGGGGAGACAATAATTGAGCGACCAAGATGCAGACAAGCCCAATGAACCACAAAGCAATACTCACAAAACTTTTAAGAAATCACAACGCTAAGGAAAAACTCTGAAAGATAGACTAACAAGCCATGTTAGTTTATGTGCGTTTGCGAAGCAACAGTGCGTCTACGTGTTAAACCACCCTGTTCTTTGTTGTTCATATCGAACCCCATAGCGGCATAGTCTAAATATATCTATACACACGCACGAAATGCCATAATTACAACTGCAGTTTCTAATGGGTGATCCATATACTAATTTCGTTTGAATTATTTTTAGACGAATGAGAACAGTCGAGACCAAGGAGTGTTATTTTAGTAAAGCCCTGATCACACCGTATACATGAGTGGATGTAGCGACTAAGGTCACCGACGTTCTACACCTTTTTAAGAGTATTTCAGGCAGAAAAAAATGTTTATAAAAATCGTCAAATTTGAAATCGTAGAGTGTGATTCCGAATAGTCAGTTGAGCGCTTTAAAAATCATAAAATGTACTTCAGATTTGTCAATTGTACTTTGGAACGCGTTCTGATGAAATTTGAACTTCAGTAATGTGGGCTTGCTTTTTCCTGTGAAGCACAATTGAGTAATTTTGAAGTACATATTACGATTTTCGTTATCTAAACGCCTGGGTGATTTTGACCGTCCAACATAGCTCGACAGTCATTTCTTCGTTGCGCCAACTGGCGCCAATTGGAGACACTTCTGAAGTAAAACTAATTATTCTGGAGCATATTTTACTGGGTCCAAAGCATAGTTAACGGTTTTGGTAGTATAATTTTCGATTTCTGCAACTTAATTGACTATTCTGAAATACAATTTAAAGTTTGTGAAGAAAATTTTTTTGGTTTTCTAAAGTACACTTGGAAAAGGTGCAGTTGTATACAAGGGAAGTACAATTCGCTCATTCTGAAGTATATTTTTGAAGTAAACATTCGGTTTCTGAAGTACTATTAACTATTTAGAAATACATTTTAAGTAGTCTGAAGTTTAATTAAATATTCTAAAATTACATCTGACTATTCTGTTGTACTGTGTTTCATGAATTCCAAAGTATTTCCATAGTATATGTCTACTAATAGCGCAACTAACTCCGAATCTGCATACACATACAAACCACCAGGGTACGTTGCAATATTGAACGTGAAGACATACAACTCCCAAATTATTGAATATAAGGCAGTTATAACACTATATCAGGTACTATAGAATGTAAATTTCAGTTTATGTTGTTGTTGTGATAACGACAAAAACACTCCCCGAAGGTTTTGGGGAGTGTTGTCGAATTAACAGTCCTTGGCCGGATTTGCAACCGGTACGCTCCGGTACTCCCTTGCGGTACTGCCCGACTGTCGTGGTAGCGATTTATGACCAGGTCATGTTACCCCTCCTTCCGCTTCCGTAAGGAAGGATAAGATGGGTATTGAGAGGTGAGAGGCATCATATCCGTAGATCAACCATCGAGTTGCACGTCATTATCTTTGTGCATATTAGTCGCCTCTTACAACTGGTATGCCTGCCTCGGGCATATTCTAAACCCCTAACCCGCAGGGGCAGTTTATGTTGAAGTGTTTAGTTGTAATTTTTACTTTTAAACAACCCTGGCCGCGATTTTCTTCACTCCACTCACTCGGGGTACCTTCATCCACCGCATTCCACTCGGATTCGCAAAAGAAGATGCTAAACTAGTAGGATTAAACAATGGTATTTCTTCAGCGAAGAACACTCTCAGTTTGAAACCACTCTAACTACAAAATTTACTTTTCTAATATAATCACCCTGTACATATGAACAGTGTTGCACCAAAAAAAAAAAACAGCAAAATCAAGCAAGTAGGATACTTGATGTTGATTAGAACGAATTTTCGTCATCTGTGGTTTGTCACCATCTGATAAAATTTCCTTCTAGCGTACGAGTTGGCAGAATGTTGAACCCGGTTTATTCTAAATCAAATTTGACAACGAAGCACACAACATCGTCCTTATTTACATCAACTTTGAGAGTTAACAAAATGAAGCGAGCCTGTTCGCATTGGAGTTTTTTTTTACACCTGTCCACCGAAGCTAAAAATAATAATAGCTATTTGGTTATTTTTTACACAACACTGTATATTCTGTTAAAGGTGTTTTAACGCCTATTTTCGCCCCGTCGTGTTTTTTGGCATGCGGGTATAGTGAGCTGTTGATGGCTGGCTAGGGCCTGTGCCAACAATTTATGCTTAATTTGTATTCAGCTACTAGCTGAAATTGTTGTGGCTTTTGTAGTTGACTATGCCATGCATTTGTTGTTGCACTTTTCGTATACATACATACGCGTTTATATATAAACATATGTGTATTAAAATGCAAGTTTAGAGATGTAACTAGGTGTGCGTCTGCACCACCCATCAAATGTTCTTCTCCTCGCACATAAATGTCTGTCGTATTCTGATTCTGATTCTGCTTCTGATACTGCAGATGTGTGCTTACTTCTTCCACTTCGATCGCTTATTCACATTTTTTCAGCCAGCTTCACTCTGTTGCCTCTGTTGTGCCTGCCATCCAATTGGATGGCTATACAAACATATATAAATACAAATATATACATGTATATGTATTAATGACCACTGCAGCTATTCGCTAGTATTACTGTTGTTGTTTTTGTTGCTATATGTCTTAGTCGCGAGCCCCCAAAACAATATAATTTGCATGCCCCTACTACCGCTAGTCAAAATATTTCGCTCTCAAACCATATCGTCGGATACGTCACCCAATTGGTTTTGGTAAATTTTACTTAGAGAATAAATTGTAGCTGAAAAAAAGTGAAGAAATCAGTTTCACTTTGCGTTTTCGTTTTTTTTTTCGTCGTTGCTTTACTTTTCTATTCACTTCTCACTTTGCTTCTCTACACTTTGTCTCTTCATCTTTTGCACTGCGACTTCGTTTTCAACGAATTACCTACATGTAGGCACTTCTAAAATGCTCGCTGCTAGCCAGAACTCTGCGCTGCTACTGCTGCTGCTGCTGCTTTCCGTTTTTTGTATTATTCACGAATTTTCACAAATATTTTTTTATGATATTTGGTTTGGTATATCAGAATTTCTTAACTAATTACTTTTGCGCTATTTTCCATCGTTTCATGTTTTTGTTTTTCACTTGCTACTCGCTTTCGTATTTGCTTTATTTCTTATGTATTAATATATATATATATTTTTTAACGATTTTATACGTCTTATGCTTTGGAATACACAGAACACTTCGTTTTTCGATGGGGTACTAAACTAGCACTGCGTCAAAACTGACAGCCCCAATATGTTAACAATACTGCCAACATCACAAACTGCATTATCGACATATGACTTATCATTGGGGATATTGTGTTTTGTGTGGTGCTCCATTGCCATTGGCGCTGTCAGTGGGAATTCCATTATGTGCTTCCGTTTAGTCGTAGTGAGCGTGCGCGTGTTTGTTTGTGTGTGTGTTGCATGAAGTTGGCTGTAGTTCAATATGGTTATGCCGTTAGCTACATAAAGGTATTACAGTGCTATGCTGCGGTTGTTGTGCTCGCTAAAAAATGCCATCAAAATGTAACGACAAGTAAAAATTTGAACAGGATAAGTGTTATTAATGTGAAACATTTCGAATGTTATTAGCTGTTACGATTAGCGGGTTTTCACTTGTAAGTTTTAGTACGTTAAATTTTCCCAGCAGAAACTTGCTATATCCCCTACCAATGAAATGTCAAATACCTGCAAGTTTCTTGTGTCTCGGAACATTTTTTAGTAAAATGTTATCAAATTTTAAGAAATTGTATGCTCGCCGAACAGAACTATTATAAAACAAATAAGGAAGCCCAAGTTGGAATAAAAGAGAATATTAAAGAAACAGTTTTACTTAAGTTTATTGGTCTCTTACGCCCTAATGACAATGTGGTAACAACACTTTACAGGCAAATAAATAGTTTGGCAACTTTTAGGTATCCTTTTGGTATTCTGGAGTCTAAATTTGCAGTTAAATTTCGTTACCACCAAAACAGGTGGTAACTTCAAATAACCTCAAAAAATTTGCAAGTGTTTTGTATGTATTTTTTGGGACAGAAAACAGCAAAAATTTACTCTAGTTAAGCACTTTTTTACACGATGTTTCGGTTACATGAACTGCTTTACCGACTGGCTTCGGTTAGATAATCTTTCAGGTACAAAATTACCCGCCACGCTCCAAACCGAGCGTTAACTAACTAATTATGCGCGATTATATAACAGTATCGACTTTACTTTTACAATTCTTTATTAATTATTATTTATTACTGTTGAATAATATAGTGCCTTATGTTCATTCGGTACTCGCTCAAACAAACTTGCTACTCTTCGTGTTCCTGTCAGCGCATGGTTAGTGAATGAATAGAATTTATTGTAGTCAACCAATCACGTCGATTCGCCCATTTTATGAGACTCGCTAATCATAAATAATGGTGACAGTAATGATTTCGAAATTTCCTATTTCTATTAGTATGCTTAAATCGTTATACTCAAAACAATAACTACAAAAATAGAAATAAACATAACCACATCCATGGCGGCAACCATATCTATAACCACAACAACCTCTAAAAGCATAACAATAACCATATACATAAACTTAACCATTAAAGTTAGAATAAACATATCCATAACCTTAACCGTAACAGTATGAATAACTATAGCTATAACTATAACCATAACTAAAGTCATAGTCATAACCACACAAACCCCCAAAAGCATAACCGTAACCATAAATTTATTTATAACTTTACCATGGCCAAAAATCGTTCCATTTCTGAGTCAAGAACATTACTCGTTCTTTATGTGAGTATATTCAAAACATATGGCGAAATTCAAAGCGATAATCACCTTGGTAAGATAGATTAACCTTCGCTGTTTTTGATGCAATTATTTACCTGGTAACTATGTACATTTTAAGTATGTAGAACTTAAGTATCTTAGTTGATTTTCTTCATGTTTTGAAATACTATTTATTTGCAAATACCATAACAATAAGAATATATAAGCTTAACCTTAATCATAACCGTAACCATAACCATAACAATAACATAGATTAAAATAAGTATTACCATGGTGACAATAAAGCTAAATATACCCACAACTACCGTCATAAACTAAATCATTACCATACTCGTAACCATAGCAATAACAATAACTATACCCATAACCATAGCCCAAAGTCATAGCCATAACCATAACCACTATCACAACCATAACAATTATCGTAACTAAAATCGCAACCTTACCACAACCATTACGGGAACCATAACGCAAAACTAACCATATGCGGAACCCTAGCCATAACTGTAACCATAACTGTAATTATTACCGTTGCAATTACAATTCTACATTGCGCTTGTCACTCACCATTTCCTGGTAATTAATTAATTAACCAATTTTCTGATTTACTCGCTCTCCTTATCTTATACTTAACACATGTTAACATAGGCTTGGTGTCACATGTTTCAGTTTTGACGGTTGAGGAAGCATCACACTACATCATGTCATGTCATTATTATCTTCGTAATTATGATGCGTAAATAACTGATGGAAATGCTGTTACAAACACAAATTCAACCTTGCTTGCTCTTGACTTTTATTGTAGCCAAACTAATTTAGACATCCAACTAAAATGGAAGAACAATCAGTGAGAAGTTTGAAGTTGCTACTGTCAGACGTCAAGTGAGAAATTAAAGCGCGTTTAATTGAATATATGAATATTCATAAGCATACTAATATGTAAGTCTGATATAAATGTGTTTCAAAAATGAAGGGAATCTATATTTATTAGATGAATTTATTACATTCCTTCATTAATATACGGTTATGAGTAGACCAATGAGATGAGTCGATTTTTGTTCGGCTGTTTGCCCAGCTGTTTATCTGTTTGAATTCAAATTTGTACTAAATGTTTTAAAATAGCTCAGTTAAATTTGTTCAGCGGTTGTATTTTTTGTGCTCTTTTAACCATTTTTTCAAATATTTTTGAGAGACTAAGCGAGTGATTGCTCAGATTTGTTCATTGTGCTTTAATAATTTAAAAGTATAAAGACATGAATCTCACTGAGATATGTATACCAATATATAATTCGAAATTCAACGATCTTATGTTCTGTTATGTCGTTTTACTATGGTATATTCTGTTATATTTTTCTACGATCTTATGTTCTGTGTTGTCGTTTTACTATGGTATATTCTGTTATATTTTTCTACGATCTTATGTTCTGTTATGTCGTTTTACTATGGTATATTCTGTTATATTTTTCTACGATCTTATGTTCTGTTATGTCGTTTTACTATGGTATATTCTGTTATACAGGGTGGGCCAAAAGAAACCAAGGGGTGTAAAAGTTTAATAACTTTTTCGTTTATTAATTTTTATTTATTTTTTCTGTCAGAAAGGGAAATTTTTTTACACTAAGTATGAAAAATGATGTCTCTTAAATGACCGCCGTTTTCAGCTTCGCACTGATGGGCTCTTTTTAGAGCATTTTCCATAACATCTTTCAAAACTTGTGGCTGTAGCGTTCGAATTTCTGCACCAATGTTTGCCTTGAGTTCAAGGATTGTCTCTGGCTTGTTCACATACACTCGCTCCTTCAAATAACCCCAAAGAAAATAGTCGGGTGCTGTCAAATCTGGCGATCGCGCTGGCCAAATAATTTCCGAATTTCTGGAAATTATTCGCCCTCCAAAAATTTGACTTAAAAGTGCCATTGTGTCTCGGGCAGTATGGGCAGTAGCTCCGTCCTGCTGAAACCACATACCAGGTCTGTTTCAAGAGCAGGACGTAAAAAATTTTCTATCATAAACCGATACCGCTCTCCATTTACGGTTACAGCACTTCCATCTTCATTCTCGAAGAAGTAAGGCCCAATGACATTTTCAGATGTGATCCCACACCATACTGTACACCTGATGGGGTGTAATTGGCGTTGATGAATGTCTCCCAGAACCTACAGTTCTGCTTTTTAACAAAGCCATTCAAATGGAAATGAGCTTCATCACTCATAATCAAATTTTTTTTGCGTTAAAATAATTGATCTTTGGTTTAAATAATAAAATTCTATTGTTCTGGTTCTCTGTTCAGTTGTGAACCTCTCCATTATAAATTCTCCAAGTGTTGTCTATATAATCTGAAATAAAAAATAAAAAAAATTAATAAATGAAAAACTTATTAAACTTTTACACCCCTTGGTTTCTTTTGGCCCACCCTGTATTTTTCTATATTATGTGATGCTCCGTTATGTTTTGTTTTTACAAAAACTCCGTTACTTTTCCATGCTTATAAATTCGTTATTGCTGAATTTTTTTAGTCTCTTAAAATATCAACTCAGCGGGAAAAAGTGACAGCTGTGTCCTTTCGAGATCAAATTTTTGCTATGAGATAAAAATACTGATTGGATTTGTATCTTCTAGAGTCTTCTTTAGTTATGATATTTATATATTTATACATTTGGTTTTTTTATATTTTTGCATCTATTTAGTTTGCTTTTGCAACTCAGCTCAATTCCCAATTTATTTATGAACTCTCTAACAGCAAAGAAAATCTTAATAAATTCATAGAATTTCTGAGAGCAACTAAGTATTACATATGCATTAGAGTGGCCTTCAGTTGCATAGGAATTTAAATATTTTTGTTTCCATAAATGATCGAATAGTGAATATATGTAACATGTCCTCGTTGTACGGATCAGAATCATGGACAGTGTCGAGAGAAGACGAGCTGGCCCTTGGAGTAGTCGAGAGAAAAGTTCTCCAGAAAATGAATGATATTTCTATTTATGCCAGCAGCGAGTATAGTAGGAAATTGAACGATGAGCTATACGAGCCTTATGCAGATCTGACCATAGTGCAGGGAATAAAAGCCTCAAGACTGGGCTCGATTATGCGAATGGACAAAGAAGCATTAGACCAGAAGGTTTTCATATCGGCACCCGAAGTCAAAGGGTAGACTGAGTTGGAGAAAACATTTGGATGATGGTTTGAACTTCCTCGGTGTATACAACTGGCGTCAGAATCGCTTAGACGATTTACACGCGTATATATAGCCGACAACAGCCAACTGCGCAGGCATACTCAAGACTACATATCAAGTTGGATCTGGGCTAAATAATATTTGGCGTTAGAAAGAGTGAAAGAGAGTGGAAGATAGATAGCGAAACTGAGGCGTTAACCGCTTTTAAGCTATTCAAACTGATGGAGTACAGTCCGCGAGTTATGTGCCAATTTTCTCATTGGTTTCGCTGATGGGTTTTAGAAAAAAAGAATGTCTAATCATTTCCATTTTTGTTAAAACTGAATAGATTTTTGGTTTTTAATGTCGATGATCAACTTCTAACAATGGTCTTTTAAGAAATGGTAATTGAGGTGGCGGACTTCGTTGTTTATTGGTAGTGAGCTGCCCTACCATACCCCAGGTTACAGGTTCAAGTGGTGGACCAGGGAACATCGAAACGTTTTGAAAAAGTTTTTCTAAAGCAGGGTCGACTCGCGCCCGAGTGCCATGGAAAAGAAAAGCGCGTGCCGAACCTTTCATTCAACCATCGTAAGTTTAAATTTTAGAATCTTTAAAATATTTGAAATTTTTTTTCTGAATTCAATTAAATGCTCCGACGTCTCGGCAAAGAGAAAACAAAATAAAAGCAGAACACTTCTTAAATTCGTTTATTTTGCGCTTTGAAATACAAATATATGTTTAAGTAAAATTAAGTTGAAAGCTAGATTGAATTTACAAAAAAAAAACACAACAACAATCAATATAGTTATTACAACCAACGCATGCAATCCATTCAGCAAAAAAGCAGAAATCACAGCTATCCTTGTGTCTAGACGCCGATATTTGCTCAGGAAATGCTTGCCATTATTTCACTTGAACGAATGTTTGACACGAAGATTGGCTATGTTGACGTTAAACTTCCGGCAGCTGATTTCGCTTAGAAGTAGTAAATAAGAAACTACGCAAAGAATGTTGTAGTTGTCAAAAGCATAACAATGCTGCATTGTATTTGCTTTGTATAGAAAGTGGCTGTTAGCGCGCGTTGAACTGTTCAGTGCTGTCGCATAGCGTGAGTTGTTCAAAGGTTGTGAATGAAAGTAAATAATTTTTCTTTTTGATACAAACAAGTAGGAGCTAGAACTCGCCATATACCCATCGCTTTTACATATAAACCCCCCTCTATCCTACTTTTCACTCTCTCCCAAAATCAAATGAACTCAAAATACCACTTAATTTACTTGCTTTAATGCTAAACCACTCCTCCTGTCCCTGTACGCTCACTCTCTATTAATCTATGTACCGTTATCCTTCACTCTTCACCTACATTCTTCCGTGTCTTACTGACTATCTGTCTTGTTTTTTCTTTTTACTCTCTTCAAACCTGTGTTGATGTGTGGTTTGGAAACAGTGGAGTGTTCGAGAAAACAGTCCTGCGGAATAGTTATTGCCCTCCGCTATACCAACTGGATCATGTTTTGCGAATGATCAAAGAAGCTCCGGCCCAGAAGGTTGTTCTATCGACAACCCAATTCGACAGCTGAGCGGGGGGGAGACTCTCACTGATAAACAAAAAACAGCAGAATTACGACTTGGCCTCGTTTGCTGCGCATCTGATACGTGTAGCTATCGGTTATTATAGTGTTCCCGGGTTTGGGTAAGGAACAATTCATTTTGATTATGACGCTGATGGCCTGCTTCTACACTGCCTAATCGTACGCCTGTTTATAAGATGCCAATTTTAGACTCTGAGATGATAGATTATATGGGGACATTCTCAAATAACAGCATTTTGACTATCAAAAAACCGAGTTATCCAGGCACGTAGAACCGCGACTAATTCTCACAGTTATAAGATTATTGAATACAACACTGGTTTTCTCCTTTTTTCCAATATATTTCGCTTAATCTAGGGTAACCGTTTTCAGGAAACGAAATATAAAGAAAGGATTGTCATATTTCAAATGTCAACCGCCGCGCCCCCTATTGGATTTTTCATTTTATACATACAAATTCGACGGATGAGGTAACCTGCTTCAAAATATCTTGGAAACCACCCTACCTCGGATTTTGTTTGAAGACACCCTTACTCAGTATAAGTTCCAACATGCCCTATCTAAATGAAAATTCAAAATATTTTCACCTGAGATAAACTACTTTTGAAACTCGTAATGAGAAACGGATTTTTTAAACAAATTCTGAGATAGTTAACTTGTTCTTGAACATTATTTTGAAATATATTTGTTCACTCAGTCATCGATATGTACTCGAACATTCAAAAATATGCCAGAAATTAAATTCTTACTTAAAAAATTATCTTCAACTAATACGCTATTAGTTTAAGGACGAGGAAATAGAAATTATTCAAATAACCTCTTCAATAGAAATCAAACTACCGGTATACTAAATAAACGCTTACATATACATATATTTATATCGACAAGTTCACAAATAAAATATGCAGATCAATTTACATAAGCTTCTCATTGGTTTCATTAGAATCTTCAATAAGCTTATTTGCAAATTTTTTACTCAACAAAACAAGAGAAAAGGAAAATTATTATTCTAATTCCTCTTTCAGTTTGCCTGCAATCGATATGTTGATCACGAAGGACATCGTCGCCACAAACATTTCATCTGCATTAGCCTTGCGGCATTTGTTTGCTTTTGCTTTGCTGTTATTTACTCTATTGCCAATAACAACGACAACAGCAAACAGCATTCCGCTGAAAAAGAGCTTAGCTAATGCTAATACCGCAAATGTACCAGACAATTTAAAAGCAGACCACCGTGCGGTGCGCGCTGACATTTTAATGCGAGGACAAGCTGTCATTGACGCGGTACCAGTGGCAGGTAAGAGCTCGTGAGCTATGTGCTTAATTTAACGACATCGCAATAATCCAATTAACTGATTTACAAATGATTTATTGCAATGAAATATTAATGAAATTTGCAGCAGTTCATTGCGCTATTGTAGTGAGAACATAGCGACAAAGAACGAAACTAAACACTGAGGATGGCGGAACGCCGAAACCGGTTTGTTACAAAACCAAATTTGACAAGCGATGACGGAAAATCGTTCCAATATACATTAGCGACAAGGGCTTTAGTGAGAGAAATAAATGAGTGTTTATCAGAAAAATTTAAAAATATATTTTTAAGTCAGTGAAGAGGTATTAATTCAGCAAGGTTGAAAGAAAAAATGTTGTACTTCCCAAACAAATAAAATAAAATAAAATAAAATAAAATAAAATAAAATAAAAGGAAAAAAAAAATAAAATAAACTAAAATAATATTAAATCAAAAAAAATTATAACAAAACAAAATAAAATAAAGTAATTTTTTTGTAAGTTTAACGAACTCAAGGCCAGTTGATAATAATTCTTGGGTAATTATTATTATTTTTGATTGGCGGAAAAATTTAAATTTTGAGCTCGTTAGACTTACGGAAATATGTAAAAATGAGCAGACCATAAGACCAACAACAAAAAGAAAAAAAAAAAATAAACAAAAATAAATTAAAATAAAATAAAATAAAATAATTAAACAGGACAGACGTGTAATAATTTGACCCTGAAGACGATTACCGTTGGTAGTCGAAATATATTGGTAAAATCAAGATTTTTGGTTTCAATTTTTAAAAAATCACCGACCTCAAGGCAGCAAGAAGAAGGAATTAAAATAAAAAAATAAAATAAATCAAATTAATTAAATGAAACAAAATAAAATAAGATAAAAAAAAAATAAAATAAAAAAAAAATAAAAAAAAATAAAATAAAATAAAATAAAATAAAACAAAATAAAATAAAATAAATAAAATAAAATAAAATAAAATAAAATAAATAAAATAAAATAAAATAAAATAAAATAAAATAAAACAAAATAAAATAAAATAAATAAAATAAAATAAAATATGATAAAATAAAATAAAATAAAATAAAATAAAATAAAATAAAATAAAAATAAATAAAATAAAATAAAATAAAATAAGAATAGAACTAGGAGTTTAGATGACATCAAAACCAGCGTGGTTAGCAATGCGTGCCAAAATTTCTCTGATGAGTGAAGTCTAGCAGCTTCCGAAATGGATCTATAAGAAAAGCTATAGCAGTTGTCTCTAAACATTTTTCCTACTCTATTCAATCAAAAAACTTTTAATAATTAATTAAAATGATTATTAATAAGTAAAAACAATAATAATTTTCATAAAAATTCAAAAAGTGAAAAATTATTATTCTTGGCCTTGAGCTCGTTTCATGAATACTTGAAAATGTACAGGCCGTAAATCAACAAAATTGTTGGTATAAAAAATCAATAAAATAAAATAAAATAAAATAAAATAAAATGAAATAAAATGAAACAAAATAAACTAAAATCGACCAAAATAAAATAAAATAAAATAAACAAAAATAAAAAAGTTATATATAAATAAATTTCAACAGCTATAAAATACATTAAAAAGGTACCTTTTAAGACTCTAAGCAGCGAGTGCTTCATTGTTTTACTTGTAGTAAAAATTAGTGTTGTAGGAACTGAAATACTTGGAATTAATATTTGTATTTAAGGCGGGTGACCATTACTGTTGTCTAAGGTTGGATATGCATCTAACTATGATAGTGCATTTCTTACCAAATATGTGAATAATTCAATATTTGATAAATTTTCCGCTGCACTGCGCGCAATGCGAGCCCTTCAGCAGCCCTTTTAAAATCACTTAAGCGTGGAATATTTTATTTTCCGCACATCAAAACATCTTGAACGACTGAAATAATGCATAACGTTTATGCAGAGGAATTTTGTCGTTAATGTTAAAGTCATTAGTGTAAATGAATTTGTTGCATCAAACAGTTTTCAGCTGCCGCACTTGAGATCTGGCATTGTGTGTCGTTATGTTAAAGAAGGTGCTTTCAAAGACAATTGTGAAGAGGAATGAAGATAACGATGCTTTTTTCATGGTACATCGCGTCGCCCAACAAGTGCTTGAGCACATTTTGACTCAATCACTTCGACAATAAAAATAAGTTTCTTATACTTTCCGTCACTTTCATTACACTTTTGAGGTTCTTTCCTTGCACAAAAGTCGTGCGACTGATCTTTAAAGAGACTGATCAGCGATCAATACTTTTCGTCTACTGTCGATTACAATCGATTCCAACTACTCTGTTAAAAGTATTTATGGAATTTTATGGAATGGATTTTAATTTATGCAGGGACTCCCGATAATGATTATTTTTATATTTTTAATGAAAAAAATCAAAAGCTTTCCAGTATCGGAGGACAGTTTAAAGTATATGAACGTGCATGTCTCGTCATGCTCAACGGAAATCTGATTGATTGAAGAAAATTTGAGTGAAGCCGATATGAATGACATCTAATAAATTTTTTTTAGTTTATTTTTTTGATCAAAAATAATCATAATTTTACTATTACTTATTCCTTGACTGATATTTTATCCTTCAAGAATAAAAATTAAATTTTGAGTTTTAATTTTTTTTACGGATCGAAAATTTCAAAACCCTTTTGAGCATGAAAGAGACCAATAACCCCTCAAACAAAAGCGCAGACCAAGCAGGCATTGGTCGCATGCGCCTTTGCGACTCATTCCGGATTCATCCTAGACTAATCACTTTTTTTTGCAGGATTGGTAACTCACACGCGCGCATACATACAAACATACATTCTTCCTAATGCTGGGTGACTTTTAAGTAAGTTTTGTTGCATAACTACGCTGCAGTGAAATATCAAACTAGTCAGTAAACATACTAGTATCTAACTATAATTTTCTGGTTGAAATCATACTAGTCAGAAATGGTCCAGTCAACACTAGCCTACGACTACAATTTTCATAGTATGTGTTAAAGCGACATAAGCTGTGATTATTTCTTTCGTTTATTGCATTTGAATTGCATGCTATTTTAATTCGCAACCAGCTTATGAAATATTCCAAAGATATAGTTTATCTTTTGCAATCCCAAATCGGGGGTTTTCACAGCGAAAATGAAAAGGCCAATCCCGCGCGTATACCTCAGAGCTACAAGTGCACATTGGTCCACATTTGGACTAGTATTCTTTTCTCTTTTTCGAACTAGTATGATACTGGTATGATTAGACTACAATCTGACTAGAACATTTCCTTCCATTTTGAACTACTATGAAACTAGTATTTTACAACCAGTATGATACTAGTATATTTACACTATATACAAACTAGTATTTCATGAGTAGTAGATGACTGGTATGTGCTGGTCGAAATCTGACCATTGACATCTCGTAGGGCATCGCCATGTTAAAAATATCATTTGCTTATATGGACATACGACAGTTGGCTGACTAGTTGGCCTTGGTGCATTTACTAGTTGTAAAGTAGTTCGCAACTAGTTGGATTGACTGCAGGGTAGCTGTTGTTGTAGGAAGCGCGTGCTCCTTTCGCTCGAAAAATCTTTTTCCATAACACTTCATATGTTGTTTTATTTTTTCGTTGTTGTTTTTTCTGTTATTGTTGTAGCATTCAAGTGCAGTGACAACATCAGCAGCGGCAACACATCTTCAGATTTTATGTCACTGCCGTCAGCTAAAAGACACGCCCAACACATTGACTTAGTTTCGTTTATATTTACACTGCTTGAATTTCTTAATCAGTGCTAGGAGAAACGGAGAGCAAAATTGTAGTAAATGATTTACTAAATCCCTAATCAAAGCTCAAACTCAAATCTCAATTCAAAGATATCAAAGTCTCTTCGTTGTTCCTCAATTTTCTCGTTTGAGAGGGTAGCAAAGTAAGACCTGGCAGTCATGCTTTTCTATCTCGCTTTTATTAGTCACAACAGGTGTATCGCTTGGTCTTTAATTGACAATAGCAATCACAAACTCTCCTCATTTCGTTCGATAGCATCTATAGAAAGTTCGTTCCTTTCGCAACTTATTATCTGTCTATCGCATCATGCTCGATCTGGTTACTTGTTTTTCAATCGGGGTACAGCCTTGTTGCTTAATGTAGCTAGATTCGGTCATATCTTAGGATTCGGTGAAGCTGACCAGCTTAAACCCACTTGATGAAATGCCATCGCGGAGGCTGATCATCCCGACTGTACCCATTACGGCTTTAAGATCGCCAAGGACAGCGCTTCACCATCATTCATTCTCCAGACCATACTTCTCCTCCGTCAACGCGTGGGAGCATATATTAAAGAATTTTAGCTCCCTTTACCCGGTGTTCATCCACTGATGTGAACTACAGTACCGACGCCGGATCTGTGCGTAGCTACATATATGACCTTCAGTAGGCATTGCAAGGTGTGATGTGAACAAATGATTTCACGAGGCCATCAACCAGCCGGGAAGACACATTCCTTATTAAGGGACTATACATTCCTTGTGAATGTGTAAAAGGTTTGCTTGTTATCTATCCTAGGTTTTTGCCGCAGAAGTCCCTGAGGAAGCCTTGACCGGCCTGGGTTTTCCAGGTTCTCTTCTTCTTAGTTTCGCTCAGTACGAAATGGGACTTCAGTGGCTATACAGAGAATACTTGGATGCAAGTGTTTGGAAGTAGTGAAATTCTCGAACCGCCTGGGAAAGGGAACACAACTTTTTACACTTCCATGGGCTTCTGCACACGGCCCCAAAACATTCATTCTCATACACCTTTTCTCTATCTCTATATAAAATAAAATTGTAACAGTTCGTTAATATGCATTGCAAACATGCATGATAAATTGATTGGAGGAATCATTAGTGAGCCAATAGAATCCAAATCAACAGTTTCTAAAATTTTTGTCTGTCTGTCTGCGTGTTTGTGCACGCATAAATCTAAAACTGCTCAATGGAATTGAATGGAATTTTAATGGTTGTATTGCTAGATGTCCAACTTAAAATTTAACGTATACCTTATTTCCATACCTCGAGCGGTTTTGGAGTTAGGGACCAAAATGTGAAACAGGTTGACCTAAAATATATTAATAAAATAAGGGTGGCAAATTAAAGGTGCTAAAGAATGCTGCAATAAGCGATGTGATTAAGTTCCATATCTCAACTGGTTTCGGAGATGTAATGTAACCCCTGCGGGGTTGGGGTTTAGAACATGCGCGAGGTAGGCATATCGGTCGTAAGAGGCGACTAATATGCACAAAGGTAATGACGTGCAACTCGATAGTGGATCTACGGATATGATGCCTCTCACCTCTCATTACCCATCTTATCCTTCCTTACGGAAGGAGGGGTGACATCACCTAGAAGGTTTCACTGGTCATAAATCGCTACCACGACAGTCGGGCAGTACGGCAAGGGAGTTACGGAGCATATCGGGTTCAAATCCGGCCGAGAACTGTTAATTCGACAACACTCCCAAAACCTTCGTGGAGTATTTTTGTCGTTACCACAACAACAACAACATGTAATGATCAAAACAGGGCTCTGTTGTAGATCATGAGTAAATCGTAGTGGCTTAGCTCTCACTAAATATACTATGACCTTAGGAAAGTCCCACCACTGTTGTTGACGCAATTACGTCGGCAAGCATGTGGGGGTGTGTGTGCTGAAACTCTCGCTTGTTTATCTACTAGGAAACACCCACAAACATGCTAACCAGCAAAATGTTGTTTTTAAGTTATAATTTGTGTACTTGTGCATCACTGAGTGTGAATGTGTGCATCTGTAAGTGTGTGCAATTTCCGTTGTAGTGTCATTTGTCGTCTGTCACTTGTGTCATTGTGTGGTTGTCACGTTGTTGTTGCCATCCTATGTGGCAAGTGTGGCAAAGTGCAACTATTATTTTTGTTACGCTGTTTTCACTTGTTATGCCAACAAAAACAACAATAACTCAACAAGTTAGTTTTACTTTTCATATTATTTGTTGCTGCTCTTCTCATGTCCTAGATACAATTTCATATTTTTACTTAAGTTCGCACTTGGCATCATTATAAGAGACATTTAGAATGAGTTTTAACACGCTTTTTAAGTTATAAAACTGACTGTCCTGGATCATGTCACGATCGAAGGCAGATATATCTAAAGTATACTGGATGGGCGTACTATATGAGCTCGCAATATCGACCTGGACCATCATCCTGCGAGCAAACAGAAGGAAAGTTTGACGGCTTTAAGCGGCAAGAAGGTATTAAACTAGCACTGTCCTTTGATTGGTTTTTTATTTCGAGATATTTATGTCATTATTGTTGTTATTGTGGTAGCAGCATTTCTCCATAGTTAGTCGGTGCATCCACTCATAGAATGTGACATAACCGACTGAACATGTCTACTCTGAAATTAATAAGCCATAACCCGATTTAAATCGGGTACTCTTTAGTCCAAGCACCTTGTACCAGCCCGAATACCGTGGTAATGATTTCGTTGAACCAGGAACCTGGTTCGTTAGGCATTTTAGTGCCCTCTTATGACAGGAATACCTTCCCTAGGTATATTTTAAGCCATAATTACTATTAGACAGTGCCACAAACATTACAGCATACATTTCAAAATCTTTTGCTGAAGGCAATGGTAACGATTTTCTAGTTGAGTTCACGCGTCAGCATTAACAGCTAAACTGCACAAAAGGCTTTGGCTTGTCCTTCAACTACTTAAAAGCTCTCTCGTTAATGAAACCACTGGAGTCCCAGGGTTTGAGACGATTGGCTGTTTGATCAGGGTAGACTCTGAACAGGCATTCTTGGGTCCGTGGGAAGTATTAATGCTGTTCTTGAACGAAAGGTCAGGAGCTTTGCAAAAAATTCGCTAGTTCCATTAGCAGTGACTCGAAGTCGGCGCGGTGCTATAGCAAAACTCATGCCACCATCAAACCCAAAAGCTGTTGCTATTTGTCTGCTCTCTTTACATGGTATGATCACATGATTAGGATACAGAATAACTCAATCTGACCTTCCTGCGATGAGACGGCTGAACACTTCTCACGCGATTTCTGGTAAACGAAGAAAATCGATATGTTAAAGAGCCGCGCTTGGACTTGGATTGTATGAAGATGATCGATCATAATTCATGTAAAGGATCGAAAGATCAACACAATCACGTTGGCGCCTTTGGATCTACAGCCGGAAAATCCAGTTTGCAGGATCCAGCTGACTGACATCGCCTCTGCCCAGAATATGACAATTTCCAGTATCAGGTCCGCGTAATTGCAAATCCCTGCCAACCACACCGAACACGTTGTGGTTAATCAGTCGTTTAATATTTCGATTATTCGATTTTAAGAGTCTAATCCCTTTGAGTTCCATGTACTAGCATAAACCAATATCGTTGATTACACTGCTCTACAAAATTAAACTTTTTGCATTACCCTGGATCACCAGTATTTTTTTTTTATTTGCTATAGTCCTCTAATTATAAAAATGGTCGAAATTTAAAATTCTATGTATACGTTTTTGCTTTTTTTTTTTTGGTTTTCTAAAATTTGCCTTTTTTGAGAAGGGAGATCCATTGATTTTGTCATATCTCTAGAACGGGTTGTCCGAGCTTGTTGGAGAAAACAACATGTAATAGAAAATGAAATTACCTTAAAATTGTTTAAATACCTTTTTTTAAATACTTATTGGTTTCAGAGTTATTTGCATCGCATTATAAAAAAATCGATTTTTTGGATTAAAAATTTCCATTTTTTTTTCTTCTTTAATTCGTAAAAATTGAAGGAGACAAAAACTTACAACTTTTATTAGATGATCGTAAAACCGTGAAAATTCCAAATAAGCAAAATTCCAAGGCAAGCTTTATTTCATGAAAATCCATGGATAAACGGTAATATTATTAACAATTAAGTGAATGAAGGGAAAATACGTATTTTTAATATTTTTGTTTATTTAGCTATTTAAGATACCTTTATTAAAGAAATTCTGCAGTACTTGAAATATTTAAAAATTAATTATTTAATGAATAAATGTAATTGTTACTTACTGAGGGTAGGATTTCCATTTCTTTAAAATATATATACAGCTATCACAAATTGAATTTGGCGTCCAATATTGGCTCAAATTCTCAACATATATTTTAAAATAATCCTTATATGAATTTTGTAGTGAAATAGTGAAATTTCCCCGCCCATTTGCTGCAGTGTAAAGACCACATACATAACAAAATATATTCGCGTCGTTTTTGCAGACAAATTTTCTACTGTTATTATTAATTTTTTTAAAATTCACTAACCAATCAAAAGTTTTTTGCTGTTGTTGACAACTTGACTTTTCGCGATCAGGAATGCTAGTTAAATAACATTGAATGAACTAAATGAATTACTTTAAAAAGTCGCAGGCTTCGATTTTCAAAAGTATGTATCTTTTTTTTCGTTAAGTTTGTCACAATCGGCGACAATATACCATACAGGCCAGGCATCTTATGAGTCTGTAAATTTTTTAACCACAACTTGCGAAAGGGTTTGAAAAAAGGGGTTTCAAAAAAACTTCATATGCTATGGGAAATGGCCTGTGCAGGCTGGGATGTTCAGTAGGTAGGTATAACAGTTTCTATGACGGAGTGATAATGCTCGGCAAAATTGTTTACAAGTCTTATTATGGTCCATCTGCTCGGAGGATTGCCGCCAAACGTGCGCCTATACTCTCTTTGAACCGAAACTACGGACTCCAGTGCGTGATAGCGGCGGACAATCCAAATTCTTGTTTCAGTGTCCCAGTTATCCATTTTTGTTAAATGTAAAAGTCAATCTGCAAAATAAAAAAAAAATTAACCAGATTCATTAAATAGAAAAAAAGTTATTTAATTTTTTTTTGGTAGCGGCTTTCATTAGCCACCCTGTAGAATACCGCTTTTACAAGTTTTATTGAAGTTTTATAGAATTTTATCGATTATTTGTTTTTGTAAAAGTTTATCGATTTGAATTGATTGTTCATTGCACTGCTTAAAATCAGGCCTGTTAAATAATGATTACTAATCGTAATGTTTACCGGTTTGATTGACTATTTTCTTAAGAATACATTTAAAGATTGATTAACAATTATTTTCAATTTTTAAAGATCATTTTCCAATTAATTAAAAAATTACAAAAAAAATTATAAGAAATAAAAAAATCAGTAAAAATCAAAAATAATCAAAAGTAATCAAAATAGCCTTTTTTTAATTATCTTTGATTTCTTTTGGTTTTTTTTTTGGATTATAAATTTTTTTTTTTTTTGATTTTTTCTAATCGTAATCAATTAATAATTTCCTTTTCTTGAAAAACCATTAAAATAGTCATTAGCAATTAAAAAATTAATTAATTAATTGATCACTAATTACTAATTAATTAATTTAACAAGTGCGCCTAAAATTTTAAATTCTAATAATTTCCTGGTGCTATAATATTTTTTTGAATGAAATAATAATAAAATAAATATTTTTCTCGCAGATTTCAACCCTTTTACTGGGTGCCTCTTAGTTGTTTAAGACTTGTTAAAAAACGACTACCGGTTTGAAAAAATTTCCACTGCTTTTACCACTAGCTCCGCATTACCGAAAGTGTATTAATATCCTTAATAATTTTCTATCCTCTTATATTTTGTTTACATTTATTAGAACGCACCGCATTCATTCGCTATGAGCTAGCAAAAGCTATGAATAATTTCAACTTTACCGCCAACAACAAAAATACCACCAATCACGCCCGCGCAATCAATCCACGTTTCTCACTCGGTACAACCAATTCATTCAATCCACCACAATTACAACTATTTGAGGTATGTAAAAAAATCTTCTTTAATTCTTTGAGTGCAAATGCAAAAAAGAAATGGAAATTTTCCTTCAATTTGTTGAAAATTACTTTAGTAAATCTACTTAGCAACCAAAGCCATTTTGAAATTTTCAAACATTTTAACGTATATTGACAAGTTTGCTGAGTTGTATAAAATGCTTTCTGTATTATTTCGCATCCGCGAAGCTTCAGCATAAGAATGAAAGCCGGATACAGTTTGGGGTGCGCTGGCGTATATGTAATTTATAGTGACGTGCCAATGTGCTGAGTGTCGGAGAATGAATTGAAATCGGCTTTTGTTGTAGATAATGAGAAGGGGTAATACCTAAACGGAATCGGCAAAGAAATGTGCTGAGTATAGTGGTCTCGCTCACGCAGAAGTATTGATATAATACCCACAAAAACAATTTTTTCAAAGGAATGCACACGTGTAAAATTGTTCACCATAGACATTTTTGCTTTAAAAAGTTTTAAATTTTTCCGCAAACTAAGCAAACATTTTCTAAAAAATTAATTTTTCTTATTTTGAACGGTTTTAATAGTCGCCGCGCCTGTTTGAACTCTATGTGTGTGCACGTATGTTTGCTGTGCTAATTTTAAGACCTTGCACATGCAAGTAATGAGCTTAAGAAAATAAATATTTTCTTATTTAAGTCTGAAAAATTATGTTCACAACTTTTGAAAGTCTGCAAAGTTTTTGTTTGGAAGTGTAACAGATGGGAGCTGAAATTTGCCTTATTTACTAATTACTATGCAGATCTTTTTTTCTAAGATATAGCAGGCCTTGTGGAAGGGAGGGATATGATAAGAGCAGGTAGATTAGGGAAAAGTGAAATAGCCTGAAACAGGTTTAAGGTTATATGCTTCAAAAGCTGGTATGATTTACAGGCATATATGGTAAGGGCTCAATTTAATTGTAACTAGCACTATCACTATCAGTATCATTATCAGTATCACTATCACTATCACTATCACCATCACTATCGCTATCAGTATCACTCTCACCATCACTATCACTCTCACTATCACTCTCACTATCCCTATCCCTATCACTATTACTCTCACTCTCACTCTCTCTCTATCACTATCACTATCTCCTTTACTATCACTATCTCTTTTACTATCACTATCACTATCTCTTTTACTATCACTATCGCCCTTACTATCACTATCAGTATCATTTTCGCTATCGCTATCACTATCACTCTCACTCTCACTATCAACATCACTCTCACTCTCACTATCAATATCACTATCACCATCACTCTCACTATCACTCTCACTATCTCCTTTACTATCACTATCACTATCTCTTTTACTATCACTATCACTATCTCCTTTACTATCACTATCACTATCATTATCGCTATCACTTTCACTATCATTATCACTATCACTATCACTATCCCTATCACCATCACCATCACTATCACTCTCACTATCACTCTCACTATCCCTATCCCTATTACTCTCACTCTCACTCTCTCTCTATCACTATCACTATCTCCTTTACTATCACTATCTCTTTTACTATCACTATCACTATCTCTTTTACTATCACTATCGCCCTTACTATCACTATCAGTATCATTTTCGCTATCGCTATCACTATCACTCTCACTCTCACTCTCACTATCAACATCACTCTCACTCTCACTATCAATATCACTATCACCATCACTCTCACTATCACTCTCACTATCTCCTTTACTATCACTATCACTATCACTCTCTCCTTTACTATCACTATCACTATCATTATCGCTATCACTTTCACTATCATTATCACTATCACTATCACTATCACTATCCCTATCACTATCACTATCACTATCATTATCACTATCACTGTCACTATTACTATTTAACATAAATCTAGATATAAGAAAAGTTAACGCCTTTTACACCTAACATAAGACAACATAATCTTATATAACATAACATAATATAACATAAAACTGCCCACAATATTACACACCATAGTTTATAGCAAAACAACTTTACACAGCATAATGCAGTTTATTTAACCTTAAAAGACAGCTCTGTTACCTCACCCATATTTATTCTGATCTCAGTCCTTTTACAGCTTCATCTAGCAATTTGTTGTCATAATTTGAAAAAAAAAAAAAAATTGCTTATATTTGTAGTAGTACTTCTATGCTTTATAATCTCAAGCGAATTTACATTTAAAATCTCAACTTTTTTATACCATTCATACAATCTTACTAACACAAATATGATGGACCAAAACCAATTCGCCTGCCAATTTACGAAAATGACCCTTGTGTGCCTAAAAGTATAACACAAATAATGTAATAGTTTCCACAACACCTTTATAATTTATTCAGAAACATATCTACAAGCCAATCTCTTTTGCATATACTTACATACAAACTTAATTTAAAAAGTTTTCTAAAATAAAACATTGCCTTAAAAATTACATAAAAGCTTTGACCACTGTGGGACATACTCGCTTAAGCACACAAGTTAGTATACATACAAATATTTATGTTTGTGCGTTTACGAGTTTGTATCCAAGACTATTACGAGTGCTGTGTCATATTACACTTGGAATACCAAATCAACGGAGATGAGCATATTCCGCCTTACTTAGATATATATGTATGTACATAGAAATATACAGAAAAGATACTATTTCTGAGTTTGACCTACACGTGTGTTTGGGTACGTACGTGTCTATTTAGGCGCATGTTATACAATACAAACAGCATTGACGGACAAAATTTACATGCTGTTAATACAAGTTATACAAGTTGTATGACAATATCCCCAAAGGATAGCCTAAGGTTGTAGACACAGTAATCGATTGTAAACCAAATAAAAGTAAGGAGATCAAAGTCTTTGGCTTATGTTTTAACGCAATCAACACAGCAAAAAATTAAAAGATAACATAAAACAACAAAACGTAACATAACATAGCATAACATAACATAAAATAACATAACATAACATAACATAACATAACATAACATAACATAACATAACATAACATAACATAGCATAACATAACCTAACATAACACAACATAACATAGCCTAACATAACATAGCCTAACATAACATAACATAACATAACATAACATAACAAAACATAACATAACATAAAATAACATAACATAACATAACATAACATAACATAACATAACAAAACATAACATAACATAAAATAACATAACATAACATAACATAACATATCTTAGAATAGAAGACTGGAGCCTGACAAACAGCCCCAAATGTTCAACGACAACAGTCATGCTGATTTCTCCCATAAACCCATTCGCATGTCTGGCAGTCTTTTTGAGTTTCGTTAAGGGTATAAAAAGAAATATTGCACAACAGAAGAGATAACACGTTACTATATATGTAAACACACTCAATTGGTTAGATTATAGTTATAGACAAGGGGGAGGTTTGCAAAGTAAATTTGTCCATGTGGACTCACAAAAGGTAAGACGGAATATTCAAAATATTGAGTGCAAAGGTGGTCAAGTGTAAAAAACAAAAAGCCAACTGAAGTTACTAAGAAAAAAAAAAAATACATTACTTTGCAAAGTCTTTGTTGAGATAAACTTTTGCTTCGGTTTAGGTTCAGGCAAAATTCACGCTTCCATCATAAATTTAAATAATTTAGCTGTTCCAAGAGAAGTTCCCATGGGCATTACAAGCACAAACCTACCTGTCCAAGTTAGTGGGAACAATAAGTTCATGGGGTTAGTCATGCGTAGCCTATGACCATATTCTTCTTTAGCATCATAAAAACATTAATACTTTCTTAAGCTCGGAGGTGTGAAACGTAATCTCTAAAAACAGCCAGTGAATTATAATGAGCAGAGAAAATGCAAACGAAAACACAAATACGTAAAATGTTAGGTATTGTAGCTACAAGGTGGCGCAAAAGTAATCTTCCGATGTTCAGTGTGTGCTGTTGCACCGTCTTGTTGGAACCACATGTTTTCCAATCCCAATTCATCAAGTTGCGGCAAAAAGAACTCGTTGATCATTGCTCTGTAGCGCTCACCATTCACAGTAACCGTTTGGCCCCGACCGATTATTGGTCAAATAAATAGTCAGAAATATTCCGCGTTTTGGAGCAGTGTAGCGTAACATTGTTTATTAACGTGTATTTCGCATGTGTTTACTACACAAATGTCAAAACAGAACTGACTTTAGGGGCCAATCGCAAAATTTATAGCATTTTCTGATAGGAGGATGACTTTTGCGCCACCCTGTATATACTCTCTTCGGTTTCGGTCATTGTTTACCCGTACTAGTTTGGTATCTTCTTTTGCGAATCGGAGTGGAAGGCAGTGGATGAATGTACTCCGAGAGAGTGGAATGAAGGAAATCGCGTTCAGAGTTGGTTCAAAGCAAAAATTACAACTAAAAACTTTAATTTAAACTAAAACTCACACTCTTTAGTAACTGATAAGGTGTTAGAACTGCTTTATATTCACTAATTTGTGAGGCTTATGCTTTTACGTTCAATATTGCAGTATTTTAATTTGATTGTTTTATTATTGCATACAACCCACCTTGTGTGGTTTGTGTGTGTGTGCAGATTCGGAGTAAGTTGCGCTACTAGTAGAGATATACTATGGTTTCGGTTTAATAAAAATTATTCATTTCTCATAGAATATTAGGCCGCTTTACATGCTGTTTTTAATTCATTGCTTGCTCGCTCTCACTCTCACTTCCACTGTCATTATCAGTAATAATTTATCACTGTTACTCCCATTTTCATTTTCACTCTCATTACCACCCTCCCACTGATTCTTACTCTCATTCTTAGAACTAATGTCACTCTCAACGGACGTTTTTGGCCTCGAACTTCACTTTACAACTACGAGTACAGACAGGAGTAGCAGGTCTTTACATACTTACATTAGTGTCATTATTTAACTAACATAGGCAGTGCAGTAAATAAATCTAAAAAAAAAAAAAAAAATAGAAAGCCATACAGAGTTGTATGCTACAATAATTGTTAAGGCTTATTATTTAAATATGTAAAATAAAAAAATAAAACGAAGCCAAAATCAGTTATATTCGTTAAATTCGTTAAGTTCGAGATATTCCTACGTAAAGACAAAAATCCAAGGCTTTCGAAATGAGCCCTTGAGACTCAATTCGTTCAAGAATGCCGATGTATACATGGAACAAAGTGTACAAAATACCCTGCTGGAAGTAAGAAACACTTTGGATTTCCTCGCCAAGCTAAACCAGTGCACTCAATTAAATAAAGTCGTTTTAGAGTTAATAGCGGATATTGATTATAGAATTAAGTGGCAACCCTAGAAATATGTTTGCTGAAATAAAAGAAGATTATCTTAAGATTTTGGTTTCGCATTTTTTTTAAATTTACTTAATTAAAAAAATAATGCATAAAGGTGGCAACCCTCTAAAACATCCTAAATAGAAAAGATTGAAAAGTAGCATATTACTTATCTACAAAAGTTCATCCAAATTGGTCAAGCCCTTTTCGTGTTAACGAATATGGGAAAAACATATATATTATTGGATTAAGTGGGAACGCTAGCTGGTAACCAAAAAATATATTTGTTGAAATGAGATGTACAGTACCAATATTGCTATTTTTCACTCAATTAAAAATAAAATTAAAATAAGTGGCGACACTCTTAAAACCTCCTAAAGAGCAGGACTTCAGTAGGAGAGTTTGAAAATTAGCATATTAATTGACTTCTAAAGTGCATCCATGGAAAACTCGAGACAAAAGCGGACATCTAAAAAGTAAATGCATGTTATGGAATTAAGTGGCAACCCAAACTCGTAGTACCGGTTGGAAGTAGTAATAAATTTCATTTGATACGCAATTTTGGCATACACCACTTAATTTAAAAAAAATCAAATAAATTGCAGCCCTGTAACAATTTTCTTATTGGTTGAGCAGTTTTCGAGATAGTACTGGGTATCAAAAAAAATTTACAGTTGTGGTCAATATAATAGTAGTGAAATTAAATTGGAAATTGTTCGACGAAATAAAGCTGCTATGGTTTAAAAAAAAAATATAGCGAATTTCATAAGAGAAACCATATAAAAAGAAATTTCTATGTTTACACAAAGTTCAGATAAGTTAATTATAATTATACTTTAAAAAATTTATATCAAGATTCCAATATTCTTAAGCAGAATTTTTAGAAAATTTTTAAGTGCGCAGTTTTATAGCCAATTCTATTTTATTATAATAAGGTGCAAGTAAGAACTACCTTAAAAATTTCCCCTGAATTTTTAGATTTTTTTTTGTCAAGTATGTTGGTTATTTTTTTCCCTACAAAATTAATTTTTCTTCATGCTTTGTATGGAAAAAATCGCTTGACGAAAAAATTCTGAAAATTCAGGGATATTTTTGAGCGTGTTCTAACTTGCACAATGTGGTACTAGAATTCATTGGTCTACAAAACTGCGTACTCAAAAATTGTCTGGAAATTCTGCCAAAAAATTTTGCAGATTTTGATAGCCAGTTTTTAAAGTTTAATTAACTTTCCTGAACTTTGTGTAAACTTTGAAAATTCTTTTATGTGGTTTCTGTTATGGAACTCGCTATATTTTAAATGAAAGTTATTTAAATTACACCTTCTTCTTATTTCGTCGAACAATATTAATTTTACTTTCACTACTATTATATTGAACACAGCTGTATATAAATATATACAATTATATAACTTCTTGAGTACTAACTTTATGACGCTATAGAATGATAGCAAATACGAAATACTCTTCAAAATGTTAGTGGACATTTGAAGCATGTTAGCAACTACTTGCGATCTTAGCAACTTTTAAATCATTTCCAAACTTGTGAGTAGGTACGATGAAATGTTTTGGTAGCCCCCCAACATTTCTTACAGGGTATCTTAAAAAAATTCAAAGGCAAAAACGAACACTCGTCTTTTTCACGCCCAGCAAAACATGCTCATCCACATTCCCGTAAAAGCCTTGTGTAACGAAGCGTCAAATGTTGGAAAAAATCAATGTTGCATAACTGATTTCTATCATGTTCTTTTTCTCTATCCTTCACAGCGTCGCATGCACTTCAATGGCTGCCAATAGATTTGCAATTTCGCTAAAAAGCAAAAGCACATGAATGAGCCGAACATTTAAACTAACGCTCGTTTTCACACTCGGTGTGCTTGCATGCTTTTACACCTTAGATTATTCGGGCTCCCAACAGATTTCCGTTACTAAAAATAGTATTTTTCCCGTGCGTACGGAAGTACACACTCGCTTGTGAGAACTAGTTAGGTGTACGTATAGTACACTTAAGTGCGTTTACATCTTTACAGCATTTAATGCTCAAAAGCCGGCGAAGCATGCACTCCTCTAAGCTTCATTACTTATGGTAACGTCAAACATTTTCTGCTCTTCTGCCTTTTCAATCTTTATAATTTTTTTTTGCCATGCAACACATCTTGGGGCTTTTTTTTAGGATATTTGGGATTTGGGTTTTTTGGCTGCCATGAGATTTATGTGGATTTATGAATACATATGTACATTAGACTGGGACCAAAAAATTTATTTATTTTTCTGAAAATTATATTGATGTTATTTTTTAAAATGTAGAAAAAAAGTTGTTGAACTTTTAAATGATAATAATAATTTTTTTTAGAAGTCTAATATTTTTTTAAAATTTCTTAGGACTGATCAAATTTTTGCTTTGAAACTGCCAAATTATTGAAATAAAAAACATTGGCTCTTATTGATTTTTACGTTTTTGAAAAATTTTCAAAATAAAAAGGAAAAATCGGAAATAGTGTCAATGTTTAATGTGTGTTAACTTGGGAATGCTCATGCTGATGAAAAATTTATTTTAACCCTTTTTTGTGGGTTATTTAATTTTGCTCCTACAAATCTAAATATGTGCATACAAAGTTTTTAACGTCAATGGTTTGACCGTTAATAGCAAAAATTAAATCATTAAGAAATTTAAACTAGCAATGAAAGACCTCTAAAATTTGATTTTCAGGTTCGAAACTTTTGCTGATTTTTTTAGACACTTTAAAAAATGATAGCAATGCAATGTAAAAAAAATAATTTTTTGGACCAGTCTAATATATATATATGTGTGTACAAATCTATAACCATACGATTGTGCACTTGGGCATAATTTTATTTTCCTTTTCACGCACTTAGTTGGGTACTCAAACTCAAGGATTGGTGCGTGCATACTTCTTCATAAGAATCTTTTTCTGCTTCAGTTTTATTCGTTTAATTTTTGTAGAGTTTCTGTAGTATCGTTATTACCTACTTCTGTTGCTGCTTGACTTTTTGTGACAAGCAGACTGATGAGTGTTGTTGTTATTTTTAAAACTCTTATTTTTTACCCAATTATTTATTATATAAATTGTGTTGTTAGAGCCTTTTTCAATGCTATCTGACGCCAGTTGTAAACGTCAAGTGGTAGTGCCTTCTTCAAGGAAATGCTGAGATAGGGGGTGTATGGAAAATATTTTGAAATATTGTGATCTTCCTCTTAGCTGTCGAGATGTATCATTATTACGTAAATTCATTTGGCCAACTACACATTTCTCTCAACCATTTTACGTTTATAAAAAGGAAATTAGGAAAAGGAAATCGCATTTTAAATGTGGAAAAGATTGTAAGAAAATTAAAAAAAATCAAAACGTAAAAGCTTATGTCCCTTAAAATCATAAATATGTTTAATGTTGACAACACAAGTAAATAGAAACAAAGCTGATTAAGTTATTTAATCTTTTATAAGCTGCCTACCAACAAAACGAATATCATAAAATTGTTTATTAAGAGCAAGTAGGACCAACTCGGCTTACACATGCGAGGGCCAAATCAAAGTTCCGAAAATAAGAAATTTTTGGGAATCGTTCACGCGGCGTCTTCAAAACTCAAATGACACTGAAACTAGCTAACTAGGGTATCAGATGAAATTCATTCAGCAGTGAAATATAAATTTTCTGTGTGATTTTCTTGTTACTTCATACTTCCAGAACTAGCGTTTATTATGGCAGGTCCCAAGCGCAACTCATATCTTGTTATATTACACGTTTATTCTAGGAATTTTTTAATTTGTACAAAAAACTCTGTTGGTAGGTCAAAATTCTTATAGATAACGAATCTGGATTAACCCCATCGGGCTAGGGGGCCTAGAATACACCAGCAGTAGGTAAGCCTTTTGTAAGGGAAGACTAAAATCCGTGACCCGAAAGATCCAAGGATCAAAAAATAGCTCCCAGAAGATGCTAGTAGCGGATACATTCAGACAAAGGACGGCTCATATCTGTAAACCTACGGAATAGTTTTTATAGGTTATTGTTAATTTTTTTGCAAACTTTTTGTTCCTCTGTCTTTAATTGTTTATTAGAAATTTCCTTTTGCATTGGAATTAGAACTAAGAATTCTACGAAAGAAAAAAATTTTGAAACAAAATCTCAAATAGCATCAAACTACAACAATACGGAAATTTTTAATAGAAAAATACTTTCTGAATTTTATGATTCTCTGTTTTAACCATCGAGCTGGTGAAAATCAAAGATAAAAAAGAGGCAAAAATCACCACTTTGGGTTACCTCGGGCGAAATCCGTTGACTAAACAAACGGTGCTAACTCAAACTAATCGTGGCGCATTATTGAGTGTTTCCCATTGTTTTTGGTGCTATTCTCACTACACCTAGGACAAGAGAAAATAATCTAATCAAGGATTTAAGCATGTGGCTACAATTATTTCTTGCCGGCTACATGCATTCCTTGATTGACAAAAAAATAAATATTTGAGATTTGTTCACAATTTAACCCTTTACCACTTTTACCTTTATTTTTGCTATTTTTTGAAAGCTAGATTTGCATTTCATTTTAAGAAACTCTTGGGTGAAAGTTCTTGAAATATAGCCGCATAGTTGCAAATGCCGCTTGACGGCTACCGTTTTAAACTGATTGTAAAATATTTTTTACTCCTCGTAGCTCTGTATTGTTGTTGCTTTTGGTACTTATCCACCTAAGCTCGGATTTGTTGCGCACAGAAAATGCGTAACAGGCATCTCTACCGAAACGCTTTATTCACTTGAATAACTTTGAATTTATCATCTTAAATATGTATGGTGGTATTTCTTACGTTTTGACGTTACAATTTTCTGTTATTTTTTTTTGTCTGCTAACGATATACTAACTGGTCGATTTGTATTCTTCTGGTTAGCTTCAGATGATTTTTCTACACTAGTTCTGGGTTTGTGTAAAACGAATTGAGTTGTAGCAAATTTTAAACAGTTACTTTTATTTAGCCCAACTGCCACAGTGAGTCTTAAGTCTCTGTTTTACTGGAAATTTAATTATATTTAAGATAAAAATATAAGAAAATAACATAAATTACAATAAATTAAATTAAATAAAATAAAATAAAAGAAGAGAGAGAAGTTGGGCACTTCGAAACATGTCATCCCATACCATGGCTGTGCATAACGTTGTAATTTTTCCTCTAATATCAATTAACAAACAAAACATAAAAATTCGAGCTTTGCTCCAACAAAAATCACCATTAAAATAAAATAAAATAAAATAAAATAAAATAAAATAATATTAAATAAAATAAAAAAATAAAATAAAATTAAATAGAATTAAATAAAATAAAATAAGATAAAAAATAACAAAATAATATTGAATAAAATAAAAAAAATAAAATAAAATAAAATAAAATAAAATAAAATAAAATAAAATGAATTTAAATAAAATAAAATAACATAAAAATAATAATATTAAATAAAAAGAATTTAAAAAAATAAAATAAAACAAAATAATATTAAAATTAAATAAAATCAAATAAAATAAAACTAAATTAAATTAAACTAAATAAAATAAAATTAAAAAAAATAAACTAATATAATATTTGTTTTTTGGCGACCTTTCTGATTGTTTAATGGTTTAATGTCAACAGGTGCAGACGTGTAATAAATTTATTCACCCTGAAGACGATTACCGCGTGCAATCGAAATATATCTGTAAATGTAAAAAAACTTTGTGTTTTTTAATTAAACTTTCCGGACCTCAAGCTAGCTTAAAAATATACCAATAAAATAAAATAAAATATAATTAAAAAAAATTTTTAAATAAAATAAAATTTAAAAAAATTAATTTAATTTAATTTAATAAAATAAAATAATATTAAATAAAATAAAATTAAAAAAAATAAGATAAAATAAAATGAAATAAAATAAAATAATATAAAATAAAATAAAATATAACAAAATAATATTAAATAAAATAAAAAAATAAAATAAAATATAATTAAAAAAAAATTAAAAATAAAATAAAATTAAAAATAATAAATTTAATTTAATTTAATAAATAAAATATATAATAAAATAAAAAAAGAATAAGCTAAAATAAAATAAAATAAAATGAAATAAAATAAAATTAAAAAAATAACATAAAAAAAATAAAAAAAAATTAAATAAAAAAAATGGAATAAAATAAATCTAAATGTGTTTCATTGTAAACCTTAAAACCTAATGGTATTACATCCTAAATCAGTGTATAAAATAAATATTTTCCCACAGGGTTTATTCTCATCTCGTCGTAATTTTTCTTGTTAATAAAGATTTACTGATTGTACGACTTATATACTTTTTTGCGCTAAAATGCCTGTGGCTGCATAAAGTGTGAAAATATAAATAAATTCTCTACTCTCTTATACACGGGCATACATATTTTTCGACAACATGTTTACTTATAAAAGTCACATAAATGTCAAAAAAGCAATTAAAAGTTAAAGTTTAGATGTTGAAAAACTTTGAGCTGCTGCTCGCGCTTGATTGATTTGACAGTGATGTGTTTAAAGTCGTGGTGGGAGGCGGTTGATGTACTGCGTCGAAGTTTTAACGTCAGAAAGGTCAATGCTGTCAGAAGTAGCAAGAGGCAGGCAGGAATTATCAAAAGTTACTGAAACTCCATCCAATGGTGTGTTATCTGACCCAACAAATGAAGTAAATGGGGTTTTGACTTTCAAGTTGACAGAAGTTACATATCTTACTAAAAACTCATCCCATTCTATTTAGTGTCACTCTCTCGATCTCAGCGACATTTTAATTTTTGACATTTTTTTTTACCAATTTCATTCAGAAAATTACGGTATTGGACTAGAACTAAATTTTGTGTTAAGGTCAGAAATGCCAAAAATTTTAACATTTGTTTTTAAAAATTTAATCGTTTTGAGTTATAGCAATTATTTTTCAGCAAGAAGAGCTGGGTAAAGCCCAAGAAAGGAATAAGAGTGCGATTATAGAGATGAAGTAAAGGATTGAAAACGTCAAGTGATAACCAAAGTGAACCGAGTTTTTACTCCTCACCATAGCAAAGAACCCTAATTGACTCCCTGCTGATCAAAATGATTTGCTAACTATATAAAGCTTTCCGTATAAAAATAAGGTACTAAATATTGTGTTTAAAAGAAGCACAACGTAACTCTAACTAAACAAGTTAATAAGCAAATCAAAGCCAAAATTTATTTATGCTTGGAAAATTATTTTGTTGGTAACCAAAACCAAATTGCTAATGATATCATTATCTCTTGTTATAGCTTTTTGAAATGTCATTAATTTCTCTATGCATTATAAGCTTTTAATTAGCAAGTGATAACTCTGATGATGTACTTAGCTGCCTGCTTGCAATTTTGGACACCTCATTAAATATAGCGAATTTGTCTTATTTTTATACTCAGCTGTGCATATTGTGGTGAACAAGACAACAGGAAATTTTAGTTGTCATCAAGAAAAGAATACCGAAACTTTAGATTTAGGAAATTCCTTTATTCGAGAATCTGCCGAAACAATATCACTCTAGAAAATCAACTTGTGCTAGTTGTCAAGAAGTTTCGGTTTGGACAAAGTAGGCAATTGCAAAGTTATGTCCTCTCTCGAAGAAAAATAGAAAAGCTCTTTAAGACTCTCATCATACATGCACAATTTTATAAGCAAATGAGATGACCCTTGGAGAATTCTAGACAATAAATTTCTATGAGAGATTTATGGTGCTTCGGTAGAGCCTATCGCTATAATCATAGGAATTCTAATGATGAGGACAGCAAACTAAGGTTCAAAGGCGTGACTGGCTAGATCACGCTAAGTGAGTGAAGGATTAGAAGTTAAAAATCGACACTCAACTCACAATGAGTTGGGGGAAACAACTGAAGAATGACTTGTTTTCCCTTGATACTTGTAAAGGAAATCCTTGCAAGTGCGAGGCTTATACAATCCACCATAGTAAATTTTAATTTATCAGATTCAGCAAGACTTAATTAGACATGATTATTGACATCTTTGAGCTCGGTAGGGGCTGTCCAGAAAAATTACACGTCGCTGCCTGTAAGCGTGCCTTTGCCGCTGATTGTCATTCTGACTGTTTTGTTGACGCATGGTGTGACTCGTGTCATCTGCCTATGCCTTGTTGTTGCTGTTGGCTCTATGCATATCTGAGTTGTTAGTGAAATTTTGCTTAGTGTGCGTGTATAGAATCTTGTTTGATTGCTTTGCTGATATGTATGTGACGCTATGCTTATGCGGGTGTGTGTATATGCAAGTGCTTTACTGATTACTATTATTCGTTAATCGTGCCTAATCACGATGAATGCTATCAAAGACAGCTGCGTTTATCCTTAATATACAAAATGTTTAAAAAAATAAAGTAAGTGATTATTCATGTTCAATTTATTTTAACTCAGAATACTCAAGGCGGTAGTTAATTTGTTTTGCTTGTGTAATCATTGCGGTTATGGAATGAAATGCAAAAAAATTAACTAGTATAAAATAAAATAAAATAAAATAAACCAAATAAAATAAAATAAAAACCGAAACAAAATTAAATTGAATTAAATTAAATTAAATTATAAAATAAAAAAAAAAAATAAAAAAAATAAAATAAATTAAATTAAATTAAATTAAGTTAAATTAAATTAAATTAAATTGAATTAAATTAAATTAAATTAAATTAAATTAAATGAGCTTAAATTAAATTAAATTAAATTAAAGTAAATTAAATTAAATTAGATTAAATAAAATAAAATTAAATTAAATTAAATAAAATTAAATTAAATGAAATCAATTGAAAGGAACTATGATAACGACAAAGAAATTCAATGAAGGAAAGGGAAGAAAAGGAAATGAAATGAAAGGAAAGACAAGGATAGAAGAGGAAAGGAAAGGAAAAGAAGCAAGAAAAAGAAACAATAAAATATAATACAGTAAAGTAAATGTTGAAAGAAGAGAAAAGAAAATAAAATAGAAACATATTAAATGAAAGGAAAAGCATAAAAGAGAGGGGAAAGAAGGCCAAAAAAGGAGCAGCTAATAACTAAAATAAAATAAAGTTTTGTGCTTGAAATTCATGCACTGGGCGAGGTCTTATTTAATTAAGTTTATATTCATGATACATATGTTTACCTATCAAACTCCACGAGTATTCGGTACTCACTTATTTTTTCTTACTGAAATTTGGCTTTCGGTACCAACGTTCCGTCTTCGTTGCCGTTGCAGTCATAATTCAAAGTCACGGACGCCGCACCAATATATATCAATGTCCGTTGTGCTTTGTTGTTAATAATCATCAGAAAATATTTAGTAGCGCTGCTAGCGTTGGTCTCCACCAGTTCAGGCTTCAGTTTATTACACTGGCCATATAGCCCTTACAAAGATACATAGCGACAGGCGAATATTTGAAAGTTGATGGCAGCTAATGGTTTCTGCGGCAGCAATTTTTTATTACTTCCTTGTGTTGATGACGTCTCTTCAAGCTGTGACGTCGTTTATGTTTTATGAGATATTTTATATGATTTAAGTGTTGTTGTTTATATTGCGCTTTTAATAACAGCGTACGATTTGCTGGCAATGGGCGATTATGAATAAATTTAAAAATGCAGGCGAATATAAATCGCTCAGTAAGTGAGTTTCAGTGTCGGTATTATATCATGCACAAATTTAATCTTTTTTTTTAAATGGTTCTGAAGCCACGACCTTCAGTTCCGAACTCGTTCCACTATGTGGGTACTACCAAGCAAATTTTCAAAATTATCTTTGGGCTTGGTCAATAGATTTGTTAATGTCCGTTTTGGAGCACTTGGATACCTGGGTACTCGCAAGGAAAGTGAGTGACCGATTCCTTATAGGCTTCTCTTTGATCAAATCCTGTACTCTTCATTGAATGGAATTTTCAAACTCTCTGCATAATGGCTCCAGTGTCCCATTATTGTAACTGTGATTCTGAAAATTGCTGATTTTGTAAAGATTACTCAGACGTTGCTAGCTTATCCTCTTTCTCGTTGTTGTCGATGCTCCTGAGACAGAAACTCAAATGAGCACGATGTTGGTGGAACTAGCTGTCGGATTAAGCACCTCTTGACATTTATTGATTGTCTTAGATGATGTTATTGGTGAGTGGAGCAGAAACATAAATCAGTACTGAGCTGTTTGAATGTAAACATACGTCTGGTTCCCTTATTGCTTTACCTAACAGGTCTTAAGAAGCGTACTCAGTATCAAGTTTTTAGGTGCCAAAGATACTTTATGAATTGAAAGACAGTTGGAAAGCGCGAGCGTTAGCAGTTCGGAGAAAGCCGCTTAAGCGTCTAAACGATTTTGCCCGGAAATGTATTACTACTATTTAAAGAAATATTAAAAAACATTCGCTAGGTGGCGCTGAGATCGGAATAATGAAAACTTAAAGTGATATTTATGGACCGATGTGACCGATATTTATAGTATGTATCACTTTATATCAAAAAGTTCAAGAGAAAAATCACCATCTACTTAGCGCGGGAGTAGCTCTATTTACAAAATGCGAATGAATTTTCGATGAGCTAGAATCCTGAAATATTCACCATCGCTCAGGTTTCGGTGACAATGCATTATACTCACAAAAAATCCAACACGTGGTAATAGTTGTGTTCAGTGAGGATAAAATTTAAAAAAAATTTATAAAATTTTTACTGGAAAGTGTTCGGTGACACAAATCATTTTGCAGCGAGAGAGCGCTTTTTGACATTTCATTGAGAGAGAGAGTTGTAAGTTTCTGCGGCGGGAATTTCACTCAGTAAAACTTTTAAGTAAGAAACAGCTGATCATGATATATGAAAGCAACAACAAAAATTCAAAAATTTTAGCTATTAACCAATCAAAAAAGCAACAGCTGCTTTGCTTGCAAGTTTTTGTTGACGAAAACTTTCTACTTTTGCCGTTTCGAGAGATTTTTACTTCATCCTCACTTTACTGATACTTCTTTGCAACTTTTGTCACCTAACACAGCTAATATCACTTTACTTTAAATAGATATTACTGTCTGTTAACGAAATTTTTTCCAAAAAAAATCTACTTGCTAGGTAGCGCTAGTGTCGACATGTTGAGAAAAAACCTACCTACATTCCGATTTGGCTAATATTTGGAATATGTATTATTAGCTTAAAATAAGAAATAAAATAAAAAATATTTTTAAAACGCACTAAATAATATAAAATTTTTTTTTCAATTACTTATTTTCATTTATATTGCATTCGCATCATATTCTATGTTTCAAGTTCTTAACTCACCGGGACGCTACTTGAACTATCCCAGTAGAACCAGAGATCATCGTTTGATTACCCCCGGAGTACTCCACTGAGAGTATTGGATTACTCCCATGACATATGTAGTAAAACAGGTAATAGCACGGCGGTCATGTTGAAAATCGCTCCTCTAAAACGTCAAAACAGCACAATGCATGTTAAAGTGTAAACAAACCGATTGAAAGCAAGTTTGACAATTTAGAGAAAATTCAAATGAAAAAAATCGAATCAGCTGTTGAGTTAATATGACCTGTATTGGTATACCCTGGATTACTCCCTATTTCTCCCTGTACTTCTGTGTATTACCATATAATTTTGTATACTCCCTTTTAGCATTGCATATTTTAGGGCGAGTAATACGAAAACTCCCTTGGAGAATTTTAAAAAACTTGCCAGGAGAGAAATGAGGCAGACATTTCGCATTCCTTCCACAATACCAATGAAAGATCTGTGAAGAATCATGGCTTAATGAAAGCAAATGAAAGAATGGAAGCAATGGAATAGAACTCATACATAAATACCTCTTATATCTGCAAATAAGGAATTAATTCTGGAAAACAATAGTTATTATAATTTAAATCTTTGTTTAAATAGTGTTTGTTTCTCATATTTCTACGATTGCAGATTTTCCTTTTTTTTTTAATTTTTTCAGTTTCTTGAAATTTTTTTTTTGTTGGGAGAGAAATTGGGCTTGCTCAAAAAGGTGTATGTACAAATTGCATAAATCTACACTTTCGCTCCAGAAATATTATTAATAACTTGAGGAGGTCTCCCCTATTGCTCTAAGAATAATAAAATCTTTGTTATTGATCCGAAAGGATGTTAAGGGAACTGGTCTCTTATTATCTCTTTTTGTCCTCAGCAAAGAGTAGCACAAGATCAGAAAATAAAAAAAGTATCTTCCATTGTTCAAAAAGGATCTCAAAGAGAGATCTCTCTGATTCATCGCTTGGGGAGATCTCGCTTCAAGTTCTACTGGGATGCTAGATTTTCCTAAACAAAAAACAAGATACCTTCCCTTATCTTATGGCAATAGAAACTCTGCAGAAAATTCGACCAGCTCTGGAGTAGACCTTTTAACTTTGATTAGTAATTGTTTTGATTACTTTTGATTATTTAAAATTTTTTTTTATTTTTTTTTATTTTTGTTTGATTAGAATCAAAATAAAATAATAACTTTTGATTTTTTTCAGTATTGTTGACCTGTTATTTTATGTGCTTCTACAACAATACTGAAAAAAAAAATCAAAAACAATCAAAACAAAATCAAAAATAGTCAAAAGTAATCAAAATTACTTTTTTTTTGATCATTTTGGATTTTTTTTAATAATCGTAAAAAATCAAGATTTGTTTTGGTTATTTTTTTAATTAACTGAAAAATAATCATTAAAAATTAAAAGTAATGGTAATCAATCATTAAATAGATTCTCAATAAAATAATTAATAAAAACGGCAATCATTACGATTAGTAATCATTATTTAATCTGCTCTGGAGTAATTTAGAGCTAAACCATTTGACGGAAGTTTAAGTTCTAGCTCAATGCTTTAACTTTTACATGGCGATGCCCTTGAAGGTGGCTGTGGTAGCCGGGTGCATTACTCAGCTACTCCAACTCAACCGATTCCTGTTCGCACAGTTAGGCTTAGTTCTTTCTGGTTGTAAATAAGTGATTACCGATATCCGATACTACAAAGTGGCTAGTTACTATCGGTTTTTTAAAAGGTAGAGCGCGAAATACTGAGTAAGTCAACTGCAGGAAAATTAAAAAAGTTCATTCCTGAGCGTTGATCTTCTCAATGCAAATACACTCGCAATAATTCACACTTTAATAATTCACCTACAATTTAATGCTGTCTCACGAATAGACTTATCTTTGTTTTTTTGTACATTATTACGATTTTCTTTTATTTTCAAATAAATTTTTCCGTGTTTTTTCTGCTCGCAAAAAAAGTTTCAATTAAGTTTAGTAATTTTCATAATTAGTTAGTAAACTGTACTCGGGACACAAAGGTCATTTTGTGCAGCGCCATGCAGCTACTTTTACCTGACTTTTTATGTGGCTCTTTACTCTACATTGCTGGTATTCGTATTAATGTAAAATGATCAACTTAGTTGAAAAACATGCCACAAACGCAGGCTGCAGCTACTCGGCAACTTATTCTACAGAAATTCATTGGAAAGCAGGTAGTTTGCTATGAAATGAGTATTTGAGTTCTATATTTTTGTTTTTGCGAAATTCGTTAATATTTTAATTACAACTGCAAAAGTAAATACTCGCAAAAAGTTTGTGCCAACAACTTTTAGTTAAATGTAGATACTTCAAAAAAGTTTATTCGAGTGTCAGACGGTAATTTTGTGAATGATGTAAAGCTTGATTGCCATTTGAATTGTAGAGAAATGAAAATAAGCGCAAATGCTTCAACGAATACAAATATTTATACGAGTAAAAACTAGTACACAAAAACTTAACAAATTATGTCAAACTTTTGTTCAATGCTGAGCAGTAAAGGTAAATCAAATGAGATAGATTGAAACGTGTCTGAGTTAAGAAGAAAACTTTTTACTTAAAAAAAAAAAATTGTTTTGCGATTTTCTGAGTATTAAGAAAAGTTTTGTGCTTTTGTCACAATTGTTAGAGTTCTAGAAAATCGTGTATTTGTGGAAATCGACAAAGTTAATATTAAAAAATGGGAAAAAATAAAAAACAAAATTTTAGAAACTGGGTATGAATTAGAGATGCAAAATTGCTTGGATTTTAACAACACCGTAATTTACGACAACTGATATTGCAATTCCGGGATTAGTACAGTAATTCCAATATTTATTCAGCAAAGCTTTAAGTTGAAAAATGTGAAGAAATGGTTAGAGAAACTAGCTGCCCCTAAAATAACTAACAAATAATTGTGTTTTTAATACGCTTTTTTATTTTAAATATAGTTGTTTCAATAATGAAAAAGCTAATGAAAGTAGTTACTCACTTTTTTTCCATCGTCATGCACTCATCAACTCAAGCTCAAGCTCAGGTGGTCGAAGCTGCAAAATTAAAAAACGATAGAAGATAACCTCCAACTGATTTCGCACCGATTTTCGAAACTTTTCGGGACAATTCTATTATTTTTTTTGGAATAATTCTAGGACTTTTTCAGGACCACTTGAAGACCCACTTCGGGATCCTTTTTTTGAAAAAGTCCTAAAAATATCACAATAATCCCAAATTGATCTCAAAAAATGCTCTAAAATAATCGCGAAAATATTCCGAAAAAGTCCCGAAATGATGCGAAACACGTCCCAAAAAAATCAGAAATTATTCCAAAATATTTCAGAAAATGTCACGAAACGGTACCAAAGAACTACCGAAAAGATCCTGTAGCGATTCCGAAAAGGTGTCGAAATAATTTCGAAAACCATACCGAAATGATCCGAAGCCTACCTAATTCTGCTATAATGAGCAACATATTTCCTAAAAAGTTGTTTTGATTATTTGAGATTTTTTTTCAATTTTTTTTTGATTTTTTTTGATTATCTTTGATTTTTTTCAGTACTGTTGATGTGTATATTTTTGTGCTCCTATAACAATACTGAAAAAATCAAAAATAATAACAAATGATTCTAAAATATTTCAGAAAATGTCCCGAAATGGTACCAAAGAACTACCGAATAGATCCTGTAGCGATTCCGAAAAGGTGTCGAAATAATCCCGAAAACCATACCGAAATGATCCGAAGCCTGCCTAATTCTGTTATAATGAGCAACATATTTCCTAAAAAGTTGTTTTGATTACGTTAGATTTTTTTTCGATTTTTCTTTGAATTTTTTTTGATTTTTTTTTGATTATCTTTGTGTTTTTTCAGCATTGTTAATGTGTATATTTATGTACTTCTATAACAATACTGAAAAAATCCAATTAATAAAAAAAAATCAAAAATTATCTATAGTAATCAAAACCACTTTTTTTTTGATTATTTTTGATTACCCTTAATTTTTTTTGATTTTTTCTAATCGTAATCAATTTTTAATTGCATCTTGTGAAAAACAATTGAAATAATCATTACCAATTAAAATAAACCCTCTAATTAATTGATTACTAATTATACATAAAAAAATAAAATTCTGACGTGTACATAAAAATCTCCGATACACGTATATTTCTATTTTTTCTCCCCTTTCCGAAAAAGTATATTTGGTTCATAGGACAGAATGTGTGTAAGGCGGTGTTACTAATCAAATTTAACAGGTCTGCTCTGAACATTTCAAGAGTCTGCTTAACCTTGATTTTCTACTGTTGCGAGTTTAGTCCTTTTCCTACTAGTTGAACAGCAGTCAGAAAATTCCAGTTCTTGATTGGTATGTTTCGTGACTAGTTTAACGCTTCACTTCACGCATTTGTGACATCTCGCTTAATAATTTCCGCATTTGGAATGAGTTTCACTGAGTTGAGTGGCTACATGCCACGAATCAATGTAGCGCACAATTTCCGCATCGTAATGAATATGATTTTCAATTGAGTAAGTAATATATATTTTAATAACGTAAACGTGTTTCTAGCTATTTCTTATTGCTCCAATTTCCTGATTGAGATAAGGCAGCGTAGAAGGACTTCATTTATTTGTTACGCATGACATTTGCTTTCGATTTGTAATACGCCAATAAATTGCTTAAGAAATAAGTTTGTATGCATGTAAACAATTAATATAACAGTATTATTAGCAAGAAATTAAACAGAGTTTTGTGAGATTTTATGCTAATAAGAAAAAACTAAAGCTTTTTTAAAAAATAGTAAATATGGGTTTAATACCAAACAATTTTTAATGGAAGGCCCTAATACTTTAAATTACCATTTTGTGTTAACTTTGTTTTCGGGAGAATGTCGGCAATTTCGTATGTCCATTTCGGGATAGTTTTCGTGATCATTTAGGGACTTTTCCCCCTAAAAATGGTTCCGGAAAAGTTTCGGAAACATCTACAAAAAAGTACCGAAAAAGTCCTAGAGACAGTCCCGAAATGTTTCTTAAAATTTCCGGAATGATCTCGAAATGGTGATCTCAAAATCTACAGAAAAAGGTTTAAAAAACGCGTTATCTTAGAAATTGTTTAACGAGCTTCCTATCAATTTTTTTTTTTCAATAACGCTGTATTTCGGGATTTAGTTGAAGAACCCTTATACCAAAATTAGTTTCGAAAACGCTCTATCTGAACGTCAGATAGTTGGAAACGACGCCTTCCGTCCTAGGACAAAAATGTGAAGTTTTCAGTCGGCTCCGCTTGATAGTCAACAGTTGCGTCTTTCTGCAAAGTGTTCTTTTAAAATAATATTAGGTCAAAAGTGGGCACTGTGCCCTGATGTCATAGCATGGGGGTACAAGAAATTATTCGACCGGGGGAAGCAGTCGAGGTGTCAAAATTATTAGAACTTAGTTTTATAATCCACCAAATTTGAATCAAATTGGAAGCAAAATAGTCTTTCATACCCTCACTTCACTGTGCCTCCTTATTAAAAA
>OX465291.1:17557500-17667500 GCA_949987695.1 Merzomyia westermanni
TTAAGCAAATGGCACATTAGAGGAAAAATGCATCGTGACGCTACAGGGCATCATAGCTTAGTTGTTAGAGTACAACCCACATGCGCCCAGGTGCGATAAATCGAACAATTGATTTTGGTACATTTTGCATATTTTACTTGATTATTTTTTCTGAATATGTGAGCCACTGTAATAAAATAGTAACGGAAGGTCGCCCTACCTAGTGCTGACAAGAGCTGAACAGCCTAGCAAGGAGTGTTTCGATGTCTCCATCTCGTAATCCGGCTGCAGCACCAATTTTTTTCCAATATGCTAAAGCGCGTTGTCACACAAATTGGGCAGTGTCAAGTAAGAGCCCAGATTAAAAATGACAAATGATGCTTATTAAGCCCGTGAGTTCCGTAGATAGCATGAAAAGAAGTAATATCAGATCAGTGATTTTTTACATGACTAGTTACACATATTTTCAGGAGCAGACCTTTAGTTGGCCAGCGGAACCCGCAAGTCCTTACAGGTCACCAGGTCTGGCTCACAAATAACCAAACTAAAAAAAAGCGATCAGCTCAAAAGTTGTTAGGAATATTGATATGAGCCGGGAGTCAAATGAAAACCAGTACGACTGCACCATATTCCAGGTCCTAGCCTTGAAATCTTAATAGCTGTTCGAGTTAATATTGCTTTCCCTCAAGGTCGTAGCACTGAATAACATCCTCTATATACTCCATAATTATTACGGCGACTACAGCTTGAAAAGCACTAGAATAATCAGAGTGCTTGAGCTTGCGATCTGTGTCAAGTAAAACACATAAGACCTAACCTCCAACCCAACCCCACTTTCGAGCCTCTATTCATATGTGAAAAAATGCACCGATCCACTGCCCCAAACTGTTTAAGTCTGTTAGCCACAATTGCGAAGTTTTGAGACTTTGACAAAAATGTAAACTCAGTTATAGTGTGATGACGAGGCAATTCTATGTCAGTTGTTGTTGCTATTAACGGTGCTTCGCCCTACCTAATGGGCAAGATCTCTCTGAGAATAGTCATCAAACTTTTCTAACGGAAGTCCAAGGAAGAAAGGTGGGTTCAATTAAACAGGTAAATAGATGTTTAGTATCATGAGGCGACATACCTTATGTGGGGGTAGGTATTTGGTATGGTGGGGTTCAGTCCGGATAAATAAGAGTTTAACCTATTACTATATCCACAACGAAGTTTTTCTAGCAAGACTCTAGTCTCCCTCGGAAGTACGCGCTCCCCTTCAGCTATTTCAGGTGGTTGGATGTCAATAACGGGGTTCACAGGCCGAGATCTGAGGGACCTGTCTACCGACTCGGTATGAAGGTCAGTTAGAGACCGCCTATGGCTACACAGATCAAACGGCAAGGTAATGTGGTGGCGAATCTCATCATAGTGCTAACGGAGATGTTTCCTTATGTCTCTAGGAAGCGTTACGCTTAAGCTTTTGGGGTAGTTGGCAGTGGGTAGAGGTACTCCATCTACGTGAACGTTTAACTGCGCAGGGTCAGATTTCGGTCGGTGAAGGAGCTGGAAAAGTCTTGGAAATAACCGTTAATCGTAGTGCACTCTTCGTCAATGGAGGGGCCTTAATCGTGCAGTCGTCAGAGGAATGGAGCGTAAGAAACAATGGAGACTGCCTATGATGGAGAAGGAAGCCTCGAAATATAGAAATTAAACAAAAGGGGGATAGGCCACCACCCCTTGCTTGATTCTTCGTGGTCTAGATTTCTTGTTCCTAAATTTGACATTCCCACAACAGCCGGTTCTATCGTAACGAAATGACCCGGGTTTTTTAATTGAATTTAATTTTGTGCCAGTGCAAGGCAGTGCTAACCGTAGTATAGGACCGTGTGCACCTAAGTGCAGTAGGTGCGCCGTCCACATCGTCTACCTTGAATCCTCGCAAAGGTGGCATCCGTTCATCTGCGTCAACATAAGTCGCCCAACGTAGGACAAAGCCAAGAGCGCCATCGGCAACAGAAACATATGCAAGGCGAGGTAAGCCGTGGAACCAAAACGCCATCGCCAACTGTAGAATAGACCGATCGACGTAAGCCGTACGAGAGATACGCCGCGGCAAAGCACAGCAAAGTGCTGACGGTACAATTTGAAACGAGCTCTAACTGAACCGGGGCAGGGAAACATTTTGTGAGAATTTTGTGCCCTTGCTATGCTTTAGACAAAAATAATAGGAAATACTTTTCTCTGAAAACGCAAGATCTCAAAACTAGGTATTTGGTGCTAGACTTCACACGAACTTTGCCTTTCTTATTTATTTTATTTAAAATAAAATATTTTACACAATTCAAAAATTATTCGCTATCCCATCAACGTAAGAACCAGCCATCAAACTGCTGTTACAATCAAAATGTTCCACATACAAGCTCCGTCTCCACCAACCCAGTCTACAAGCGAGAATTATGACCCTGATAGTAGGTAGTCAAACGTTGAGCTTCCCGCCAACCACTCTCCACCGCACCATGCACTGTTGAATAGAAATGTGAATGAGTCGCTTCACCGGCGAACAACAACAACGGCTTGCCACTCTTCTCATCTATTAGTGGTGTTTCTAAATCCCAACTGCCAGCACGCAACTCATCCGCATACATAGTACGAAATGTGTAACTACCACGAAAATTGGGATTTGTATACCAACGAGTACGCACGAAATTCAAAGGCTTGAGCACTTCAAATGTGAAAAATTTGTTGAAAAGCCAAAGTAAAGCAGCTAGCACTTCAGCCTCTGGCAATGTTTCCATATAGCGTGCGTGTGGTCCAATTATCCAACCTTGCAGCAAACGTGGTTGGCAAGAGACGCGGTAAAAGCCAAAAACGCTCTCCAACCAAAAGTTAGCAGAGTTACGCAATTCCAACAAATCCTCTTCACGCCACAACAAACAAAAGCCCGTCCAATCGCAGGGTTCGAATGGTTTGGCAAATTCCAAAAAGAACTTATCAACTGTGCCTAATTTGAGTCCATCAATGGCGCGACATTTTGCTGGCGGCAGCGTGGGTGTAAATAAGGTTTGATGATTTTCCTTAAGCACACCCAAGGATACGGTGCAAATGACATGATCCGCGGCGATGATTGATCCATTGCAAAGGTGTATGCGTACTTGGGCATTCGACTGCCTGAGCCATTCGATATTTCGTACGCGCGCATTATATTGAATGCGTTCATTTAGCAAACCTAAGTCATCGTCTGCGTCCGTTTTCGTGCTCATTAGAAAACGTAGAAAACTGCGATAACCTTTATCTTTCCAATTGAGCAATATATCACCTTCGCATGTCCAATACTCCAAATAACCACGTCCCGATACCTCAAAGAGCGTATCTGATGCTTCAATGGAGTTTTCGAACTTTTTATAGTTTTCGAAAAATTCACGTGCTATAGTCTTATCGAGCTCTGGTGCTTGCTCCAAATCGCGCCAAAAAGTCTCTGTGACGTAGGTGCCCAACGATCCTTCATATTCTTTCAGCCCATCTTGTTTTGCAGGCAATATATTGTAGACAATCGACTTAAGTGTATTGCTCACTGTGTCTGAGAGTATTTCCTTATTCGAGCGCACGCATTTGTAGTCATCATATGCGGTGCCGGTTGATTGTAACATATCACAATCTCGTACCAACTCATAAATTACATTTCCCTTCTCACCATGACACCATTGTGCGCCCAAATCGACAAAATTATCCCCCCAACGTATTGTATGCACGCGTCCTCCGTAACGATTTTCAGCTTCGAGTAGTAAGACATTCACAAAACCAGACTCCAAGAGCCGCGTCGCGCAAGCTATGCCAGCAGAGCCGGCACCAATAATAACGACACGCGCCGTTTGCATTGCACACTTTTTGTTCTGCGATTTTGTTGTGTCGGAATCTGGTATTTTGCAATACTTTCTCCTACGTCTCTTGTTTTGTTTAGCCAATTCTGTTTTGCTCAGTGTCACTTTACCTCCCGCTTTGTTTTTTCTTCTATTTTCAACTACGCTTGCCGCGCAACGTGACTCTAACCACCACAAACGTTTTATCAATTCAGCACTTGCTGAGTAACTGATTTGTAACGGTTTCTGTCGTTTAGTAAAGTATCCACTCATCGTTATTGTGCATGTTTTCTCGTATTTGTTTGTGATTGCGTTAGAGAGCAAGGCGCTGTAGCGCTGGCTGCAGCATTGAACGTCAAAGCAATACCACCAAGTGAGCGCCTGTAGCGTGTACTGCTGTCTCAGCCAATCATGATGCAGCAGCTGTTGAGCACAAGAACGCATGAATTTCATATTTGCATTTATTTTCTGCGATACAAAAATATTCTTTTATTTTTATTTGGTTTTCGTTTTCATAATTTGTCGTTACTAATTGTCAACGAATTATTTATTTACGTTTGTGTTGACAAATATCTTTATTGTTGTGTTTTAAGGTGCACTTATTTCATTAAACACTTTCCATTATCTGTGCTCGTTAAGTACTTGAGATTATATTTTACGCAGCGCTTCTTAAAATATGTTCCATGGAACCTAAAATTGAAAATTCTTAATCTTACAAATACAAATTAATGAGTGTCTGTGTGTCTCTGTGCCCTTTGTAGGCGTCAAAAGTACTCAACCGATCTGTATGAAATTTGCACATCATATTCTTGGGTTCACTTGTTACAGCATAGGCTATATATAGTTTTGAAAAAGTGGGCAGATCCACTCCCACATATTTTGTCTGTTGTTTGTGATTCATTAATATCCACAGTTTATTGTCGATGCTTATCAAACTTTCACTTTCACTTGTGGGTACTACACAGCCTGTATATATTTCTTGGAAAATCACCCAATTTATATAAAGCTGCAATTTGGTATAGCTAGGAATTTATTTGTTCAAGTTAATGATATTTTATATACAGATATGTGTTCTATACATCAAAAAACCTTGGAAATTGTAAGCGATACTAGGACTAAATAAACGTTATTTCAAGTATTCATGAAACGAGCTCAAGACCAAGAATAATAATTTTTCACTTTTTGAATTTTTATGAAAATTATTATTTCGCTATATAAAAGGGAGAAGAAGTGGTGTAGGAATAGAAAGTTGAGATGTAGAGAATTTGTTAAAGTAAAGCAGAGTAACCAGATATCGACGGCTGAGTGGAAGATCACCCTATTTCAAAATATTTTTCAAAAACGCCCTATCTCAGAATTTCTTTGAAGAACGCCCCACTTCACATTTTTTTTCAATAACGCCCTATTTCAAAATTTGGTTCAAGAACACCCTATCTCAGAATGAGTTTCAAAAACGCCCTATCCCAATGAAAGTTCAATGTATTTTCAGCTAAAATAGGGCGCTTTTGGAAAACATTCTGAGATAGGGCGTTTTTAAAACAAATTCTGAAATAGACTGTAATCCAAACAAATTCTGATATAGGGCGTTTTTGAAAAAATATTTTGAAATAGGATATTCTACTCAGCAGTCGATATGGGGGTGGGAGGAGAGCAAAAGTATAAATAAAAAGGAAAATATAGTGATAAATGGAGAGGCAGTGCAGAGAGAAAAGGCAAGAGGGTCAAATTTGTTAAATGTAGGCAAGTCAACATCTGCCGGGTCTGCCAGCATTAAATACAGCAAGATCAGTGCTGGTTATCCGGATGATCTCGACAGCTACTGTTCGATCTAGGTTGTATACGATAACTTAAGTTTTAAACAAATCTTGTGTTAGATAATTTCTACTTCAAAGTCAATAAAAGAAATCAGCAACATTTTTGTGTCAGAGTAGGGATCGCAGTTAACTCTGACCTTCACGTACGTCAAACTGTTGGCTGTACGGCAGTAAGACTTCAGGGGTCAGACTGTTGGAACTCGAGGCAGTATGGTCACAGGGGTATCATCGCCGTGGTTTTTTTTTATGTTTTCTGGAACATTTCGGGAAGGTTTTCGAAACTTTTCGGGACCATTTTAGGATGATTTCGGGATAATTTGGGGAACATTTTTTGGACCATTTCGCAATTGTTAATAATTTTCGGGATCATTTTGGGACTATTTTAGAATGGTCCTGAAATTATTGCGAAAAAGCGCTGAAAAATGATACTGAAAATAACTAAGACAACAATTTCCAATTGATTCAAAAAAAAAAAAACCCAAAAATGATCTTGAAAAAATAGCGTAATGAATCTGAAATAGTCCCAAAAAAGTATCGAAATTACCCCGAAAATAATTCAAAATAATACCGAAAAAGCATCGAATTAACCCCGAAACAATTCCGAAATAATCCCGAAAAAGTTACGAAATGATGCCCAAAAAGTCTCGAGAACCATATCGAAATGATCCAAATCCTTTCTGATTCTGCTACAGTTATCTATTTCCTGAATGCTATATTACCTAAAATTCTATTACAATACTCTGCTACAATTTTTTATTTCCATTGGATCAATAAAAGTACCGATCTACCTCAAAAAAAAAACTGACAATTTCAGTCTTACTGAAAACGTTGCACCGTCGCCTAAGAAGTTTATTTTAAAATTGATTTTAATTTCGTCGCCAATTGTTTGAAGGGAGTTTAGTTAACTACAAAATTATTGGTACTATTCAGTCAGATTTGATTAGTCGTCATTTCATTGCGGGTTTCATAAAATAAAAAGTATTTACTATGTGTGCCATCAACATACAAGTTTAGGGAACCCTGCTCTAAAGAGTACTTAAGACTTCGTTCTCTCTATACCAACTACAAAATATGCATGCTCATTAGAGCTGACAGAAAAAAAAAAATTCAACTATTTGTCTAAATTTTTTTGATATCTTTTACGATGTTTATCATTTCAAATCCGGCTAATTTTGATAAGGGCAGTAAACAAAGTAATAATAGTAGAATTATCTTGCTCCAAAGTGCGCTGTAAATAAAAAAATAATTGAAGCGGAAGAAAGAGACAAATAGGTGAGGAAAATCTGTTTGTTCGTTACTTAGTTCTACCTCACAGTTTTGGATATACGTAAGCTCTTTCGCTGAGGCTGTTCAATTGGGGTTCATTACTATGGATAGTTTTAATATCGATCTATAGCGATAACATTGCTGGACCGCATCAACAGTACTGTAGTGCAGTCTTGTTAATAACCCCTCTCTCTGCCTTCTTGGTGCCTTTTACAATAAAACTCTCTGCATACCACATATGACTACAACAAAAAAAATTTATTTCATTTTAAACTTTTCTCTTTACAGAATATACCCTCATACACTGACTTTGCTGACGATCTTATGTATTGGTTACGCGATCGTTTTCAATTGGCTGAAGAAAATATCTTAGACTTCATCGCTCCACGCTCTAATATTTTATGCAGCGCAGATGGTGTTTGCTATACTGAGGAAGAGATAGCCGCAAACTGTTGTCCCTTTTAATAAACCTGTTTCCTAAGTGAAAGTGTGGAATGCAATTCGATCTGGATTTTGGAAACGGAATATGTAATTTAGAAAAAATAAAAGAGCCAGCGTTTGAATAAAAATACTTACCAAAATTACTTGTCTTACGAAATAATGGAATTGCGCAAAGCTCTTTAAATAACGATGGTTGTATCTTTAAAGAGGGTGGCCCGACTCGTGTTTCCGCAGATTAACTTCAGGCAAGTGAGCCCACAGGCACCTCCTTTTCGAGGTGCTTGGAAACTCTGTAGTTTCTTTTATTATGTGTACTCTCCAGAATTTCAGCTACCAGAAGACAAATCCTAACAGATACGATTCAATCTGTTTGTCGCTACTTCAGCTCAGTTTTTCTCACAAAACCCTGCATTGATTTCTATACGCGTTATTAAGGAGTATGGTCAAATGTGATTTGTTGGATCATCTTTGTTAGAGACTGGGTTGGTTCATTGCATCCATCGGTTTAATTGACTTGTTTTTGTTTTACGTAACCGCCTGCCTTCATTGTCCCAACAAGAACTATGCTCGCGCCTGATTTTCTAGTAGAATTCTCACACATAATTTCAATCACCAAGCAACGGAAATCAAAGATATTTATAAAACATTTAGAAATCGTTGTATTCTGTACATTTTAGTACTTATCTTGCAGTACTAGCTTTTTAGTGGTAAATATGAGTACTACTATTTTTTACAATTAAGCTTTTAATACTTCATTTAAAGTAGCACACTTTAGAAGTATTGGCGCAATATTTGTTGCATAGAATTTTTATATATGTTTAAAGTTTAGATCTTAGTTAAAAATTTTCAAAACTATTTTTTATACTAAAAACTGTGTACGGAAATCAGAGCTGGGGAGCTAAGGTTTACGATTACATTTTCATTACCTATGATTACGATTACTGTAATTGAAATCATAAAAATGTTACTATTATGATTACTGTAATCGTAATCCAAAATTTTCATGATTACGTTTACAGTAATCTTAATACTCCAAATTTTACTATTACGATTACTGTAATCGCAATCCTCCAAACTGTAATGCTCCAATCGTGATCGAAAAAAAAACATGATTACAATTACAGTATTCGCAATGGTAAAGTTCATAGGATTACAATTACAGTAACGTTTATAATACAAATTTTAATTACGATAACAGTAATTGTATTCCCCCAAAAACATGATTACGATTACAGTAATCGTAATTGAAGGGTAATCGTAATCTTAAGGTCCCCAGCTCTAACTTAAATACGCAAATTCTCTACATTGTCTGTTACATATTTTGTGTATTAAACCCTTGTTTTAATTTAACTAACTGTTTAGTACTAAAATTTTTACAAAGACGTCTTTGGTGTGTTTTAACATTCTAACTAATGCGTTCTCAATATTTTCATAAATACATGTTCTAATGAAACTAATTTTTTGGTACTAAATTGGATCACAATTTTTTTACGGAAAAACGTAGTTACGCGGTATTATATTTCAATTTAAAAATGTATTACAAAAGACGTCTTAAAATTAAGTACTAAAACTCAATAATAAACACTTGTATGAAAATCATGTACTAAATTGCGCCGGTAAAGACTAATACAAACATCCATGGAGTAAACATTTACTCATCTGTAGATAAAATTTGCTTTTAGATTTTGATTTTAAAAATGTTTTTTTCAAATAAATGTTTAGTACTCGAGATTTCTAGTAAAAAAAGCTCTTTAAGTTGATTATTTTGTAAATTGTTGAGAGTACGGTACGGGCTAGTTGAGATGATAGTCTCAATGAGTTGTTATGCGGCTACTAAATATTTGTGCGGCCAAAAATTCTAAAATTCTGTATAATACATATCTATTTTAAAATTGGGACCTATTCAAATTTTGTGCTGAAGTTTTAGTACAACGATTTTAGTACTAAATTTTATTAGCAAAATTTGAGTACTAAAATTTTTGTGTACTAAATAGTATATAATAATTTTAATCGATTTTGAATGCGGGAGAATCATTATTTTCGCAAGCGGCTTGCCATTTCCTATAGCCTTATTGATCTATCAGCCTAACTAGAACTCTATGGTGAGTGGGAAATTTCAAAAGCCCGTCAGTAACTGGTTGTATCTTTTGGCTGCAACATGGCTGCAGATATTTTTGACTTTAGTGTCTTCCTGCCGATTTTAGTTGGGCACCACTCAGTTAAAATTTTTAAGCTCTAATGGATGTTGGAGTTTGGCATATACACTTTAGTACTAAATTTAATAGAAAGGATACAAGAACGCAAGTTGAGCATCCAAATTATAAGACTACATTTTATGGCACATTTAGGTATTCCGCGCCCCCACCCGCACCTTTTAAAAGTTACTTCCATGAACTTAAATATTGCTTGGAAGGCAATATGGGTCCGAAGAATCGCCGGTATCATTTCGAAATTATTGGATTCAAAAATTACTAAGTCACAGTGAGTAGCTAAAGGTCATCAAATGGACTTTGGACTTCTATATATACCTCTCTGTTTGAGTAAAGAAAAAAAAATTCAATGAAAGCTTCTAGAGTCATATCTGTTATTGTGATGGAAAAAATGTTCACCCAACCTAATAAACAATATTTTTTTTTTATTTCGAACGCATTGCATTGTTTATATGCTGCGTGACTGCAACACATACATACAAATAGCCTCTTAAGGTTTATTGACATTGCTACACTATCATCATAGTGACTTACCTACACAGCTGCAATTTTCGTGGTTCACCGATGGTCAACGCGGTTTCAGTGTGGCATCGTTACGTCAACCGCGAGTGACATGCCGTTATCTGATATTCACTGTCCCTCGAGGTACATAAATACTCCCCCAAGTGCACACACCTTTAGATATCAGATGGCTGTGTGCGTGTAACCACATTATTTACGAGCTTTAAGTGATGTGTGGCTGGAATTTATTTACACGGGAAATGTGTGCTTGTATGTATGTGTGCACGTGTTAATTATAGTGCAAAAACAGCTATATTTAGGAGTGTATGAAAAACTATGTTCGTCGGGAAATACAAACATGTAAAGCACAGTGTAAAAGGCAAAAAAAAAATCCAAAGCAAAAAATAGTAGTTAAATAAGAAACAAAGTCATGTTAACAAATAGTACACGCACTCACATGGCTAAATACGTTCTTACATAGATAAATATATTTGCTTTCGAGTGGTAAAACGCAATGCTGAATTAATAATGTACAGTTGGAGACATACAAATAATATATTTTGCAGAGCAGCGAGCAATTTTCAATAATTTGCTTCGCTTAACCCCTATGGCAGCATTAAATGTCCATTACTGGTGAATATCAAATGAGACTGACAATTTTATGCTATTCCATATTTAAGTGAATTTAATTACTGCTTGAGGTGTACATATGTATGTGTGCATGGAGGTATATGTTTGGGATAGATCAGGTAATCAATTTTTCAAAAATTTAAACACTGCTTTTGAAAATATAGTTTTTCCTGTCTTCAGTCTTTATTAGTTCAAACACTCACAAAGAAGCTATAATAATAAGCAAACTATGAAACCAAAGAAAATTATTTTACTATACATGCCGCTTGGTTAAACACCGAAACTCAAACTTAAAATTTTCAGAGATCAAACATGAAATATCAAAGTTGAAACATGAAATATATAACATCGGCCACTAAACATTGAACGCGAAACTCTCAAACATGAAACACTTACATGAAACACGAAAGATTTAACTTCCAACATTAAAGACGCAGTCAAACATCAATTTGAAAAAAATCGAAAATTTAAGTCTCAAAACGTCAAATATCGAACTTCAAACTGTCAAGCATAGAATATGAGATTAGTCAACAAACATCAAACCTCAAGCTGCCATACATGGAACATAAACATTAAACTACAAAACCAAACACAATAAATTTTGTGTGCCAATTTTTTAGTCAAACACAGAATCTCAAACTTCAAACGTTCTTAAATATGTAATATCAAAGTTAAAACATCAGAAACATATACAATCAGACCTCGCACAAGAAACTCTTAAAGAAAAAGCATTGAAGATCAAACATCCAACATTAAACATCAAACAACTAGCTTCAAACCGTGAAACAACGAACAAAAATGTGAGGCGTTCAACATCAAATTTTAAACCTTGAATACAAGTGTGTCAAATATCGAACACAAAACATACATCATAGAAGATTGATACTTCAAGCTGACAAACATAAAACTTGAAACAAATAATATCAGTCAACGCTTATCAAATTTCAAACAATAAAATATCTGACATCGAAGATTGCACTCTCAAACAAACGTCATCGAACATCAAACAGTAAGCACCTCACATAAAACTGTCAAACATAAAAAGGCCTAATACTACATTTCCACTGAGTGAAATGTGTGATTTTAGAAAAGATCGAAATGCGGCAGATTTTATCATAAAAAAGGTATTCAAAAAAAACACGCATTCAAACCAAATGACATAGCAAATGCGATGAATTCGTGAACGTTTGTTTCGAAAGCGTCAAACTTGTTTGATTAAGACTTCATAACAAAGCAGCGAACGCATGCAAAGCCGATATAAACCAGACCAGAACAAATAATAATTACTATTTGTAATGATTACCGGTTTGATTAATTAATTTCTTCAGAATTCCTTTAACCATTGTTAACCAATTATTTTCAAATTTTACAATTAATTAAAAAAATAATCAATAAAAATCATGACTTTTTCGATTATTAAAAAAAATCAAAAATAAATAAAAAAAAGTTGTTTTCATTAATTTTGATTATCTTTTATTTTTTCTTGTTTTTTTCAGTATTGTTGTAGATGCACATAAATATACACATCAACAATACTAAAAAAAATCAAAGTTGGTGTATATATTTATGTGCATCTACAGCAATACTGAAAAAAATTAGAGATGACAAAAAAACAATCAAAAATAATCAAAATTAATCAAAACAACTTTTTTGGATTTTTTTTTTATTTTTGGTGTTTTTTTTTGATTTGTTTTTAATTTTTTCTAATCGTAATCAATTAATAATTGAATTTTCCAGAAAAACAATCAAAATAATCATTACCAATTACTAATTACTAATCAAATTTAGCAGGTCTAATATAAACACAAGTGAATTACTCGTCTGAGATCAAGCATTTTTGATCAGGATAAATGGGTTATAAACTTAAAATGCAAATTGTGGCACAGTGTAATCAGGAATCACTGTGATATGTGTAAAATGACAAAAGAATAACAGTCTAAATGGCGTGCGTCTTTCAATAGGTAAATCGAAAATAAAAAATTTAAGTCGTAGTCTAAAAGACAGCTAACTTTAATGTATATCAAGCAAAGCAAAACCTTATACCCTGTACTTAAATAGTTTGAGTTTGGCCATCACAATGTTAATATTGAAAAGAGCTGTTGGTTCACTTGAGCATCGATTAACGTAGGCGTGAGCATATAACTCTATTGTTCAGAAATATTTGACAGCTATTTACATTAAGAGAATGCCAAATAAAGTTTGAGTGATGGAGATGTCTGCTTTTTTTGCTTTTGTTTAGCAAATATCTACTAAAAGTCCAGTCACAAATAGCTTTTCTTGCAAACGGTCATACTTAGGCATAGAGCTTGTTGCAAATGCTTCTTTCCAAATTTTATGTGCAAATATTTATCATTCGTGAGGTTGGCAAAACGTGTCATGTCTGACCTTTTCTTAGGATACTGGGAACAGACACAGACAAATTTATGCATGCAATGACCTTTTTTGGAAACCAAAATTGAGCTGTATCTTAAACCTTCATTTGTATTTATTTATACATTTTACTTTTGTTTATTTTTTGCTTTTCATTGTTGTTTTTGTTTTTTTGTGTGACAATATGTCACATTTTAGTCCGTTCTAAGAGTATCCGCTTGAAGTGTGCATTCTCTAGAATTTCAGCTTTTGGTAATCCGATATAACTATTATACGCACGTTTTACTTCAGTTTTGCTTCTGAAAGTAAACACCATGGCGTATACGTGATATTTGAGCGTTGAGTGAAAGTATGTCTAGGCAGCGCTGAGCGATAAAGCTTATAATCGATTGCAGGTGCGATTACAATAGCAGTAATCGGAATTTCATATTCTTCTAAATAGCATGTGTTGTAATTGTTATTAAAGTACCTCCGATTTCAGTTAAGATAAACCTAATTTCGATTTTTTTTAAAATTACGTCTCTATTAAGTAATGCTAATTGTTAATGATTACTGTAATCGCAATTTAAAAACTTTTAATCTCTAAAATAATTAAACATCGTTGTTGCGATAACAATTACTGTTATCGAATATTTAACTACTTTTCAATAACTATAGTTGCAATACTAATTGTTGTTTGATTGAATAATGATTATTACAATTACTGTAATAGTAATCCTCTTCTAATCGTAGTTCTTTATCGCTTAGACATAAATGAAAATTAGGGTATCCCTAATTTGTGTGTCGATATTTATAGCACCTATTTTAGTTGAAGTTTTATATAGACTTACTAACTCTGAATCCGGTTTGGTAAGGTGTAAAATAATGCTTCACGTCAGGATTCTGCCTTTGTGGCATTTCGTTTAGAAATAGTTTTTCTGCGATAGGTGGAAAAATTTACCGGATGAATTAGCTTTGTAGACTCTCAGTGCTGATGAATTAGCTTTATAGACTCTCAGTAGCCACACTTCAACAGCTCAACAGATAAAGCGTCAGGTAGTACAGTTCCTTTTTGGTTCTTAATTTCGATGCCATTACTCTTTAGTTTTTTTTTGAACATTTCGAAAATTGTGTTCGGTATTATATCGGTGATTTTTGTGATAATTTCGTAATTGTTCTCGGGAAATTTTTAGGACTTTGAAATTGCTTCCAAAATGACCTACGAAAAATACCGAAATTATCATAGGAAAAGTTACCCACAAATTAGAGCTAAAAAGTTCCATAATGATCCCCAAAATGTTTCGTAGTGATCCCGAAATGGTCCTGGTGTGACCAAAAACTGTGCCAAATAAATAAAAATAAGTAGTCCTGGTAAAAGCTTGAGTTAACTCATCTCAGTGAGTCTCAATTTATACCGAAATATTCTTCAGAAATACGCTATATAACTGAAATTTGGCACACAGGTTTCTCGCTGGCCATGGTTGCTATTTAAAATGGGCGAAATCGAAAAATAGCCACGCCCCTGTTTTCGATATCGAAAATTTCGAAAAACGTTTAAAATGAGATAATTCAATAATAAAAGCAGCTACAATAATGAAGTTTGGTAGAATTATTTAGTTGGTTGTCCTATTGACGATTTTACCAAATTTTTGGAAAAGGGGCGTGGCACCCCACATATGAGTGAAAAAATTATCAAACTTCGACTGTTAATAACTACAGAACCACCTTTTGTCAAAAAACGAAATTTGGTAGGATGTATACTATGGTTATCATAAATACACCCATTGAAAATAAGCGAAATCGCATTTCGACCACGCCTACTTTTTCACAAAAGTTAACTGAAAAGAAGGTAGAAATACTGAACTGTCCATATCTCATTCACTGACACAGTTAGAATGATATAAATTGGCATATACATAAAGTTTTATATTCTTTAGACGATTTTTGCCAAAAATTTGGGAAGTGGGCGTGGCGCCGCCTACTTATAAGTCAAGCAGTTTTAAAATTCGACTGTTAATAACTTCATACCGTGTATGTTAGAATTACGAAACTTGACGCGACGTTTACTATGGATATGTAGACTATGCTCACGGAAAAGAAAGTAAACTTTTCTAAGAGGGAGGTAAGTGAACAGAACATGCCATATCTCCTTCACTGACGCAGATAGAGTGCTAGAATTTGGTAGTTACAATGACCTGATGATCTTATTAATAATTTTTGAAAATTTTGGGAAATGGTCGTGGCACCGCCAACATATAAAGGAACGTTTAGTAACGCTCACTATTTCCAAAGTTTTATTTTTGATATATAGGACACGTTTATATAAAATATCTTTAGCTGAAATCAAATGAATTCCAACTTTATGTAGCGTCGCACACAGAAGCCCCCTGAACCCACTATGAAAGTATCATAAATATCCACCGCCCACTTTTGTGTCACACAGTGGGTGTAATTTTGATTAACTAAGATATCCAAATATCATTAATTAGACCAAATACGTCCAGAGTTATGACGAATAGTAATTTTATACAGCAAGGGGTAGTGACACCGTCAACTTTTGCAAACATTTTATATAGCTTATTCTGTAACCAGTGAATCCGAGAATCTACCGCGAAAATTTCATAAAGATCGGTTGAGTACTTCTGACGCCAGACACACATTAAATTTTTTTTGTAAGATTGCCCCCATGGTAGTAATTAAGTTTAAAACCACTATAGATCAAAACTCTACAACAATTTAGCAATTTACCACGACCGCTTTTACACATCTGGGTATTTAATGTTCGGTTCTCCCCGAACTTAGGCTTTCTTACTTGCTTTAAAAAAATCTCTATACCCTCTTCAACTCACTTTAGCCTTATTACATTTATAATTAAAGTATGCAATATAGTTTGCATATACTATAAGATTCTTATTTGGTTTGTACCCTACAAAAGACGCGCTTAGTCTGGGATGAATGCGGGATGAGTCGCCAAAGGAGGATGTTTCTAATTCCCGTTTTTATCTCTTTATATGGGTTATTTCAGCATGTCCTAAGAAGAGATTAATTCACCACTTTTATGTCTGAACGGATAGTGTCGTGGATCTTCGACTTCACTTACGGCTACGTTAGGACAATTCTACTTTCAAGACCTATAGGTAGGCTACACAAATTAAAATGGACTTCTCGTGATTATGGCTATAACGGAAAAGGTTTTATCAATTGTAGCCCACAGTAGACGTAAGGAATTGGTCCCGGTTCAATGCTATTTTTAATAATTTCGAAAGTAAGGGTCACCTTAATGCATCTACTAACATCTATATATATAAAAGAAAGTGACGTTAGTTCCAACGCTCATAACTCAAGAACGCCTGCACCGATTTGGTTGATTGACACTAATTTAGATTGTTCTCAGACCAGAATACGAGAATTCCCAATAAAATTTCCGAAAAATTCCTGAAAAAAAAAATTTTTTTTTCCCATACATTTTGTATGGTACAAATTTATATCTGGGCAGGACAAAGTCTGCCGATCCCTCTACTAATATAAATGGTTATTGTGTTTCTTAACTTTCGCTTGAATCTGTTATTTCCTGGTTTTTCGCTCAATTTAGCTACATACTTAATATATATTATCATATATACACACACACACATAGGTACTGTTTTTTATTCTCCTATAACACAAACAAAACATTACTCTACATACGAATATAAATAACTTAGTAAAATTAAAATGGCTATCGTTCGACGAAATAAAACGAAGCTTTGTTATTAATAATTTTCATGAAAAATGTAGCGAATTCCATAACAGAAACCACATAAAAAGAAATTTCAAAATTCACACAACATTCAGGAAATTTAATTAAACTTAAAAAAAACTGGACATCAAAATCTTCAAATGTTTTTTTTTTTTTGCAGAATTTTTAGAAAATTTTTGGGTACACAGTTTTGTAGACCAATCAATTTTATTACAACATTGTGCAAGTTAGAAGTCACTGAAAAATGTCTCTGATTTTTCAGCATTTTCTTAGTCAAGGGTGTTGAGTGATTTCTTTTATACAACGCATGAACGAAAATTAATTTTGTATGGGAAAAAAATACCCAACATCCTTAACCAAAAAAATTCTAAGAATTCAAGGGAAAATTTTGAGTTACTGCTAAATTGCACATTATATATAAAACTATAAAACTGCGTACTTGAAAATTTTCTAAAAACTCTGCCTAAAAATATTAAAATTTTGCTGTAAATTTTTTAAAATATAATTAACTTTGCTGAACTTTGAGTGAACTTTGAAATTTCTTTTTGTGTGGTTTTTATAATGCATTTCGCTATATTTGTAATGGAAATTATTAAAAACACAGCTTCTTTTTATTTCGTAGAACCACACCCATGTTAGCTTCACTACTATTATATTGAACACAACTGTACAAGCAGCAAATAAAACATTTCTACACATACATGGTAAGACTAGAGAACAAAAACTTTCGTTGCATAAACCAATTTTATGCTGACATTTCTTGGTCTGCCAGACAATCGGTTTTTTGTATCAAAGGCTCTTGCTTCACTAAACTTTTGTGAATTTTGCGTGTGTGCGTGTACAGTATTTTTCTGCGTCATCATGCTCCTACAAAACTTTTGTTTCACTTTCTTGTATGTATGTGTGTACATAAGTGACTTAACATAACATTTGCATATTTGAAGTGTTCAAATATTTTTGTTTACGTTTTATAAGACTTTTAGTAGATCATCTTCCTCAAAGTCAAAGAAAACATATATTTTAGAATAAATATTTGTTATCGAAAATATTATGCTAAAATTTAAAAAAAAAGTATTTTCTTTGGTATTTCGCGCCTTTTCTTTCCTTTGAATAAATCTTAAAAGGTGTATTAGCAGCTTGTTTTTAATGTGTGAAAATTATATAAAAAGAAGCAGACCATGCAGACGTAGTCGTGCCAGAAAGATTGTATTATCTCCTCTACTCATCCCTCCCTTCTTATTTCTCATTGCCTATTCCTTTACCTGTACTTCGTCTTATATCCCTACTTCTTTGTGTACCTCTTTATTTTGATGGGACTTTTTCCTTTTGCTCCTACGCTAACTGCCCATAAGAAAAAAAATTTCCTTTTCAATTTTAAATATATACCCCCGCATGCATAAAATATATTTATAAAATTTTTATAAATGTCTTATAGTTAAATTTTTTTTTTAGATGTCATATTTAAATGATTTATAAAGGTTTTATAATAAAAAATTTGTATGGAAATGTCATTTTTAAACGACTATTCATCCATTTTTGTATCTCTCTCACCCTCTACAGCGCTCCACAACTTTTCCTTTTAAATTTCTTATCTCTTTCTAAAGATCTACATTTCTCCGTCTCTTTCTATATATATTTATATTTTCCCTGAACTTAACCCCTTCTACTAAGCCTACTTAAAATCCTTTTCACACTTGGCATTACTCTCTTCACTTTTTCTTGGTCTCTTCTTAACCCTGTCCCTATCACTACCGCAGTCTCTTTTACCAGCGGTCTCTGCCCTACCTTTCACGAGCTAGAATCTCTCTGTTTCCTTTTTATTGCGTAAACTCCCTCTCTTTATCTCTCGTTTTAAAATTATGCTAAGAATTCCTGAGTCAGCTCTGCTCTCTCATACTTAACATTTTTTTCAAAATACTCTTCTTCAAGACACCACCATGAAATGGTGACCAAGCATGCACGTGAAGTGAAATACTTTTCCTTCGTCCTGGACAGTTAGCTCAACTGGAACTAGCCGTCCGAAAAACGATCCAGGAATAACATTTTGACTCTGTGAGCTTTTTATGCAGTTAAAGAAAGAGAATGAGGCTAAAGTCCCATATGGCACACTGGTTGAGCACCGCGGATACATAAGAGACCCGCTCCTAATTAACCTCCCTGTGAAGTGAAGCTCTAAACGTCTAACTACTTGTACTATGGGAACAGTGCGGTTAGCTGGAGTAATGCATATCATAGGCATTAATACGAACTCCTGAATGTATGCAAGTTACAGTGTAGCTAGACTGAGTTAAATCCTTTGTTGGATCCACATCACAGAGGGACTTCTTGTGTGAATCAAGAATCGATTAAGCTAGAGTAAAATAAAAAGCTAAGCAGTACATGCAAGAGCACACTCCCCGAAGATTTAAGGGAGTGTTACGTAAATTGAAGACACTTCGCCAGAATAAATCCCATCAGTCTAGTTCAAATCTACTTGCAAGTAGCATGAATAACACTCTCGACAAAAATGCGATTAGACCAGGATGAGTCGGGAATTAGTTGCGAAGGAGCATGCGAATAATCCCAGTGAACTGATCTCTTTTATTCGAGCATGTCTTATAAAGAGACTATTGGTTCTTTTTAAGGTTGAATGGATTGTGTTGGACAGATCCCCTTCGTTCTAAGTCTAATTTCAGCAGCTATAAGTAGGCTACAGAACTAAAAATTGATTTATCAAGGACTATGCCCATAGAGGAGTAGTTGGTATCAATTATAGCCCACTGTAGACGAAACGTGCAGATCGCGGATTAGTCTCTTAAGAGATGATGCGCACACAGGAGGTTTAGTTGAAATTGCTTTTCTATGTAGGTGCTAGCCCTGAGGGCCTGCATACTTTTAGATGCTTGTTTGGCATATAAATTCATATAAACTGCACAAATATGCGTTGGTGTTAGAAAGAAAGAATGTATTGGAACACCACGGCAGAGGTGGTTAGCCATCGTTGGTAGGGGCATATATCCGAAATTTATACAGAAACCAACAAGCGCTTAAAAGTATGCAAGCTCGCAGAGCAATTTCAATGTGCTTAAAATCCGAGCTCCATTCATATTTACTATACATATCTACATGTAGATATATGGCGATGTATGGACCCTGCAAAAAATCGTGGGACTGATCTCTAAAGAGAGTAATCCGGAATCAATACCTTCCTCTACAGAGGGCTACAATTGATCCCAATTATTCCGTTATAGGCATAGTTGGGATAAGTCTATTTCAATTTCTGTAGCCTACTTTTAGGTGTAGGAAATTAAACTTCTCCGACCGTACCCGTAGGGTTCGACACTACCATGCCCAAAAGGGTCCAATTAGTCTTTTCACAGGACATACTCAAACAAAAGGAATCCCTTCAACCCATACAAAGATATCAAAACTGGCATTGGTCGCATGCTCCTTTGCGACTCATCCCGGATTCATCCTAGAATAATCGCAATTTTTCCAAGATATCTATGAATTTCAACTCCACTGCAACAACTATTGAAATAATAAACTAGAACTTATGCTGAAAAGTTGTTACGAATTCGAAAATGTGTGTGTGTGTGCTGCAAAAATTAGTCTTCTTTATTTATTTTAAGAAGTTGCAAAGCTCATTTTTTACTTTTCTTATCTTCTATAATAATGTTAAATTGTATTTATGTTATTGCGCCTAGTAGAAATGAGATTTTATGCGTGTACGCACGGCTGAACTCAGCCCATCATAGTGCACAGCTGCGCACATAAACACTTTTTCTGATAAAACCTTTTATACTTCTTTACTTCGTTATTTAAGAAGATATGAGTTTATTACCCAATTTCAGGCCTAAACGAAATAACTAGCTACGATTTACCCTGATTATAAAGAATCACTTTTCAACGCCTATCATTACCGTAATTGTATGTTTCATCTGATTAGGGTTGTCTCCATATTAGATTAGAGGGCTATGCTGTTTCGACTGGTTTTGTCTTGTTTAATAACATGTAGACTCTGTTGCTAGATAAACATGGCTGAGCTGTACAAGACTGCACTGCGCTCATTTTACAATAAGTTAGAAGGAACCCGACATCAAAGTTATTACAAAAACATTCTTCTCGTTGAAAAAGTGTTCGTTTTTGAAGTTCAACAAATCAATGCTGCATATGAGTTAGGGCCATGGCCAATTACAATGGTAGTTTCGTTTCCGCAACAACAACGATTCCCGTGTATTTTGTTAGTGCTTTTTGGTAATTGATTGTCATATTTTACTGTCAAAATCAATATTCGCTGTATTCGCCTTGGCAAAATCTGAATTCGCCAGCAATCTTAATGTCAAAATTTGAATTCGTCGAAAACAATCTGACATTTAAGTTCAAACCAAAATTCGGTAAACAACGCGATATAGCCTATTTTATTTACCTATTTTTTGTGCAATTTGAAGTCAAAAATATTTTTAAAAATGCCCCAGCTTCACCAACAGCGGCAGTAACAGGAACAACAAAACTTAAATAACAATTTTACGGATTATCCATAAAGTTTTCTGTATTGAAAAAGTGGTGGCGGCACAAAGCAAATAGGTGGCAGATTCTCTGCAATATATCGGGAGGAGGCAGCACAATATGCAACTACAGCGGCAACGCATCCGTTGACATATAATTTTCAAAAGCAAGTCAGTTTGACAAAAAAATACAAATCAGCTTGTGGCTCGATATCACCATAGTAATTACGCCATGCTTGGGCCGTTTCACTATGGGAACTTGTTTGAAAGCGAGTTTCGCTTTATGAATAAATTAGAATTTGGAAAAATCAAATTCTGAAATCACGAAAAACCCGATAAAAAGTTATAAGAGTAAACAGCAATATCCACGTTCGGTGAGGAGTGAAAGCAAAAATTGTAGAGGAAATGAAACATTAAAAAAAATTCATTTAATTTCACTAAATTAAGTCATTAAAATTATGATATCGCCTATACATGCCATTCAAAAAATATATTTGAACAGTTTCAAAATAGGAAAAAGCTTTAAAAGATCGCGTTTTCAAAGTATAAAATGCGTTTAACATACAAAAATTATAGGTCGTCATGTAGAAATGTGTTTTAGTAACAGGCCGTATATTCATTTCATTTCTAAGCGAATTGATTCTGTGGAGAATTTCGTAAGGAATCGGATGCTGCTATTTAGATTTAAAAAAGGCGTGAGTACCAAGTACTCCCGAAGTTTGAGGCACTCTATGTGTTTGAATTTCAACGTCAAAACTTTATTTTATTGTAGTCATAAGTTACTTATTTATTTTTTGACCTTTTTCCCCTTTATTTCTATGCTGTTCCTTTACTTTTATATATATTTATTTTATTTGATTTTCTCCTTCTTTCAACGGTCTCTATTTTAAATCTTTTTTTTGTTGTATTTTATATTATTGTTTCTTGTTCTTGCTTCTTTTCCTCTCCTTTCCTTTCCTTTCCCTTCCTTTCCTTTCCTTTCCCTTCCTTTCCTTTCCGTTCCTTTCCTTTCCTATCCTTTTCTTTCCCTACCTTTCTTTCCCGCTATCACATTTCTTTTTAGTTAATTTAATTTGGTTTAATTTAATTTTGTTTTATTTTCTTTTGTTAAGTTTTATTTTATTTAATTAAATTTTGTTCTATTTTATTTTATTTTCTTTTATTTTAATTCATTTTATTTTATTTTATTTTGTTTTGATTTACTTTATTTTATTTTTATTTATTTTATTTCATTTTGTTTTATTTTATTTTATTTTATCTTATTTTATTTTATTTTATTTTATTTTATTTTATTTTATTTTATTTTATTTTATTTTATTTTATTTTATTTCATTTTATTTTATTTTATTTTATTTTATTTTAGTTTATTTTATTTTATTTTATTTTATTTGATTTTATTTTATTTTATTTTATTTTATTTTATTTTATTTTATTTTATTTTATTTTATTTTATTTTATTTTATTCTATTTTATTTTATTTTATTTTGTTTTATTTTTTTTAATTTTATTTTATTTTAGATTACTTTATTTTATTTTATTTTATTTTATTTGATTTAATTGAATTTAATTTAATTTTATTTTATTTTACTTTATTTTGTTTTATTTTATTTTGTTTATTTAATTTATTTTATTTTATTTTATTTTATAATATTTTATTTTGTTTTATTTTACTTTATTGCATTTTTATTTATTTTATTTTATTTTATAATATTTGATTTGATTTTATTTTATTTTGGTTTACTTTATTTTATTTTATAATATTTTATTTTGTTTTATTTTACTTTATTTAATTTTTATTTATTTTATTTCATTTTATAATATTTTATTTTACTTTATTTTATTTTATTTTATCTTACCTTATTTTATTTTATTTTATTTTATTTTATTTTATTTTACTTTATTTTGTTTTTACTTATTTTATTTCATTTTATTTTATTTCATAAAATTTTTTTTTATTTATCTTATTTCATTTTGTTTTACTTTATTTTATTTGCTTTTACTTTACTTTATTTTATTTTATTTTATTTTTTTAATTTTATTATGAAAGGATAGACCCAACAAAAATTATACCAAAGTGATCGGGACGATGAGCTTGATCGATTTAGGTATCTCCGCCTGTCTGTTGCAACGCTAAATAGTGCGTGACTATAATGTAAGAAATGGAAATTATTTCAAACGAAAACAAGTTATTTTTCGTTTGCCTACAAAATATAAAAATATTGGAAAAATGTTTCACATATAGGCGCTGCTCAATGCCTTTGAATGTTGGGATCTAAAGAGAAGCTTCTTCTTAATGCGTGCGTTCCAGAGATTTTTGGCTCCAGCTATCTTCCTTTTTTTCGCTACATATAATGATGCACTAGGAGCGAATTTTCAATCGTGCACGACAATCGTCAATAATAATTGGAGTATTGCTGCTTACAGTATTTCGGCCGACCTATGAATAATCTAATAAATACAAGCGTCTCACAACAAAAGGAGCAAAATAGAGTGAAAACTTTTGAAAAACATAGCTGGTCCTTAAAAGTTACAGATGGCTGCATATTGATGAAACGTAGAAAACTTAAGAGACGAATGAAAATGATAGGAAATCATCATGCAAAATAATGCGCTTATTTCTTGTTTGTTGAGAAGTTTATTATGCAGCTTTAATAACATAAAATAATTACAACAAAATCTTGGTGCCAAAAGGCATCTTAATGTTAATGTTTTAGACCCTTTCTATTCATGTCAAAAATATCAAGAAGACATACGTTCATTAGTCAATGCTAAAGCTTACTCAAAAATGGCAGCAAATTATCACGCCACAACTGAATGCCTGTTACTTCATAAAAAGCTGAAACAATTTCAAATGTGTTAATTTCATCTTATTGCTACTTACGCCCCTGCATCCCTTTTCCAATTCACCATCAACGGCATTAAATCTCATTTCATTATGACACTTTTATTACTACCCATACCAGCGTATCAATTTATTTATTAGCGCCTTGACAAACATTTATTTCTTCTATCAACTGACCTTCGTCATCTGCCATTTCTTGTTTTTACACCCACTCACACACACAGACACACCAGAACCACTTAATAAAGGTGTCTTACTAATAAAAGTAAATAAAATCATTGTCAAGTTTACTTAAGTTTGAATTACCTTTCAGTCTTTTATCTGTTCGTACAATTCCCCCGGCCTTCGTTTCGTTGAAATATGCTTTTTATGCCTATTTGAATTGTTGAGACCACTTTGGCTGATTATATATTCACAACTGCCATACACTTTCCTGCACGTACACACTTGCAAACACACACACACACACATACTAAATACAAAAGTGAGGTTATTTTCAGTTCATACAATTTTAAGAAATATCATCTTTTACCAAGGCACAACAATAGCAACAACGAATGCTCTTAACTTCTACAAAAACCTATGATTCCTGTTAGTGCTTGCTGCTGATGATAATAATGATGATGGGTATGGTAATAATGACTGTCGTCGGTCGTTTACTGATTGCGTAAAATATTCTGTGGAATTTGCTGACTCACTTTATGTAGGCATACAGATTGCGCTTCAATGACTAATCGGACAGAACTGCCAGATTTTGAAGGTACCAAGTACAGGTGAGTGGTATGCCGGTCCGAATGTGTAAGGAAGCAGATCTCCTGCATTCGGTTTATTTCCGACTGCAGTATTGATAGGGTCGGTTTCGTTACGTATTTTAGCTTTATTCTTCGGTGTATCACTTATCGGTCTGGCTCCATCTGGAATAGTGTTCGGTAACATCTTCCACGGCATCTCCAAACACGCACTTTTGATCTTCGACTTTGCCCATTTTTGAAGCACCAGTTTCCAGGGGGAATTTACTCAACTTTAGAGCTCTATTTGTCAAAGTTTCTAGCACTCCATATCTCAAAGTCTGTGATCAGCCTTAAACTCACATCTAAATAGTGAGCTACTTTCTATAAGGTTATAGCTGAGGCGATTGTTTCGATGTTTTGTTAGTAGTATCAATTCAGTTTTTTTTTCTGCCATGCAGATGGAGCCAACCTTTTGTGCATATCAGTAACTAATTGAGGCCCCTATGTGATTTTTATTATTCGACTAAGTAGGTATCATCGAACATAATATTGTACACCTATCGCTGATCTTTAAATCGGCCTGAAAAAGGTAAGGTAAAAAAATATATAAAGGATGTCAGTAAACTCTCAGAAATCGAGTGCTTATTGAAGAATTATTTTGAGAAACAGGGGCTCCTTCTTGCTAATATCCTGATTGGATCAATGTTGGATGATAGTAAAAATGCAATGTTTCTGAAAACAAGTTTAAGAAATCGACACCAATGCAAAAATATCGGAGAAGGCAGAAAGGCATGCAAGCTTTGGCCGAACCCACTTACCCTTAACGATATTAGCCGGCCGCTTCTAGTACAACCCATCATCTCCATCCTCACGAAATTCCTTGAAGTCATGTTAACATTCTCCGATTGGACCTGTGTAGCTAGCCCAAGGGTTATCATATAGAATACAGCTCTGCCTTAGTAGGGCACTAGATTCGGAGCTCAGTAGGTGGCAGGGTTGGCAATAACCGAGCGATACGTATGCCCGCCTAGGTCTCCAACTAAGCAAATTTCGTGCGACTTTGAAAGTAACGCAGCGTGACCCCAAGATGTTTATACTTGTACTGAAATTACCACCCGACGGAATACTTGACGGTAGTACCAGGAGGGTCGGTACTAGTTTTTGTGCTGGTTCAAGTCCAATACTAACCTTCAGGCTTTCGACTCCTTCGAAAAAAAAAAAAATAGAAGCTCCAATATAATAAATAACATGCCAGAAAACGCTCGGTATCTAGAAAATTGCACAATAATGTCATGTCTTGAAAAACAAATTTTTAATGGAGAATAATCGAGAAACCATCGGGGGAATGCTAACCAAGGCTCGAAACTAGAAGGTAAGGAGCTATCTGCCTCCACCTCCGATGTCTTTCTTCAATCTTACGGAGTCAAGTTTCTGCTTTTGAGTACTTTAAAGCCAAAGCGCAATTCCTTCACACGCTTTTGTGTTCAATTTGTCTTGATTAATTGCGGGAAAGTCTAAATATATTTTTTAGGAACTCAACTAATTCGGTTTTCAACTACCGACTCCCTGCTTTGCACATCACTAGCACGGGCAGAAGAACTCCTGCTGTTCAAGTCTCAGATAATCAACATACCTTTTCGCATATCAATTCCCATTTGTATATGACAGTCGTTTAGCTATTTTTGGGCAAAGCAATGAAGGTACTTGGATTTCAAATTTGTGTTTTGGTTTTCATATTTGTTTTTGTTATTTTTGTATGAGTATGTCTGAGGCGGTTGCCAATTTATGCTTGTTATTGGATATGAAATTATTGATCGTACAACTTTACCAATTCAAAGCTCTTAAGTTATCTTGAATAATCATATAGACAAATTAGGTAACTATTATTGATTGCATTTTGCTTTTAGTTAAGGCATTTTTGGGTTTTACTATGGAGCACTTCGTTTACGGTTTTGAATTTTCTGGATTAACTTGTCTAAATCTTATAATATTAAGGCTGTGTTACAAGCTTCAATATTTATCTCTGCGACTAAAAAATGTTTCGTGAACAAAATTTTTGTTTTTGGGTAAGAGTTTACATGAGGAAATTCTTGTCAATGAGCTTATTTTCTATATCTACTACTATGTCGGGACAGAATAAGCTGATTCAGTTAATCAGCTTTTTCCAAGAGGGATAGTTTTAAGATTGCCACTGATTTGACATTTTTTAAATTAAGTAAGATTTGCCAATATGGGTCCCGCAAGAACGGTTTTTAACGTTGTATTTGAATAACAATATTTCCAGGTAAACCTATCACCGACGGTCGCATCTAATCCTGTTACATTTTTCGTTTATTTAGCAGCGACTTAACTTTCTTTGATGAACTTTTGAGGTGGCAGGGTTGCCACCTAGGCGCGTATACAGGGGGGGGGGGGGGTCCGAATACATCCCCGGAAATGTCCAAGATATTGAAATATCTTGCCTTGGAGCAAACATTAGAAAGGCCCAATTACTTAGAAGACGACGAATGCGATCTACAGCGACGAAAAACCAAGCTTGACAATTATTGCCGTCAAGCATTCGCGACATCATTATAATGGGACCGGCAACAGATGTAAATTTAAAAAAAGAATTCCAAAAAATGTATAGGAAAGTATAGGCTGTGTTAACAAAAACATATACATAACTCAACTATTTTTACACATATCTTAAGATTTTTAAGTTCTGACTTTTATTCACATGAAAAAAAAGTGGTGTCCATTCAAAAAAAGGATTATATTTCATCTGAAAACGGAAGCATCTGTGACGCGATGTCGAGTCGCTCCCAAAAAATACAACGCATTTAGAATGTCTGCCAAAATAATTTGCACGATGTCGCGTTGTCGTTGCAGTCTTGAATCTGTTTAGGTTAATTGCTTGCTGTAACTGGCAAAAGCGCACATTGGCTCAAAGGCACGGTTGCCACATCATGGTTCTTTTCGGAACCAAAATATATCACGAAAGAGGGCCAAACTCCAAAACCAAACAATGTACTTAATAAGTAGATATCTATGTAACTATATTCTCTCTCTCTCTATGGCGCGATATACAACAGGTATATCATCATAAGCCTCCTAAGAGACTTTTGCGCCAAGCTTCTCTTCCAATTTGTGGTGTGCCGATTTGAATTTTCCCTACAAATTGGTGGGACCTACAGTTTTTTTGCCGACTCCGAACGGCATCTACAAAGGAGACGAATTTTTGCTGACAAGCCTGCCATGGCAGAAATACACTCGGAGAGTTTGCCAAACCACTGCAGAGGGGCGACCCCGTTTTGAAAAACTTTTTTTCAAATCACTTTTGATGTTACCTGTACCAGGGCTCGAACCATGGACCTTCGGTGTGGTAGGCCGGCAACACTACCTTCACACCACGGCGGCCGCCGCTATATTAAAAACGACAAAAATGAAGATTTAATGCAAGTAAAACCAAGTTAAAATATATTTTATGACATAAGTATGGGAAAAATGTCCAATATTATACTCATACAATCCCCCCTAATGTGTGTTGTTGACAAATTGTCATTATTGATAAATACAGAATCGGTGAAATCTATGTGTATATTTGGGTTCTATTTTCGACTTTTTTTCTTTTGAGTTCTACCTTGAAATACTATGGGTTTGGGCCTTGAATATTGGCGTGTGAACATTTCGCACACAAAATAAATTTTGTTAGGCGTGTGCCAAATGCAATGCAAAAATTTGGCTATAAATATTTAAGCTTATTAGATGTTGCGCAATACATTTTAAATTTTCCATACAAATTACATGGGCGATTTTTTACTGTTTCACGTAGCTAAAGAAAGGTACTCTGCAATGTAAAATGCTTTATCCCTATCCATAGCATTTTTTTTTCTTTAATATATCTTTAATACATTGCTACCTGAAATTTTAAATATATGTGAACTTGTTTTGTTACAGTCCTTCAAAAGAAAAGGTACAAGGTGGCGCAAAAGTAATCCTCCTATCAGAAAATGCTATACATTTTGCGATTGGCCCCTAAAGTCAGTTCTGTTTTGACATTGGTGTAGTAAACACATGCGAAATACACGTTAATAAACAATATTACGCTACACTGCTCCAGAACGCGGAATATTGCTGACTATTTATTTGACCAATAATCGGTCGGGGCCAAACGGTTACTGTGAATGGTGAGCCCTACAGAGCAATGATCAACGAGTTCTTTTTGCCGCAACTTGATGAATTGGGATTGGAAAACATGTGATTCCAACAAGACGGTGCAACAGCACACACTGCACGTGCCACAACCGATATGCTGAACACCGGAAGCTTACTTTTGCGCCACCTTGTACTTATTTTTGGTATTTTTTTATCTAGGTTTAAATTTGGTTTTCGTCCCCACTAGAGACAAAATGAAGCTGCAATTTTGCAATTTCCAATTTACACTTAAAATGGAAGAAAATATGGATATTTTGTATCAAAATTTTTTTAAAAGCAAATGTGTGTGTGTAGTTTACTTAGCACTTCAACAAGAATGTTCCTAAGTAGAGTCATCACACAAGGTTGCTACCTAATCAAATTGTTTTGATTTCTTTCCATATTATTTCGAAAGCGACTTGCTTTATTTCTATCAAAATTTTCACAAAGGCTTTCTGATACAATTCACCTATTAGGTTTTTTTAAAATCATATGTGGTGTGCAAATTTCGGTATGAAACGAAAGGGACTTCACCTAGTACTTCAAAAAAAAAAAATATTTATACTTAAGGTTAGCGTTGCCAGCAAATACTGTGAAATTTTTTTCTTATTATCCGGCAACCTGACTCATTTTCATGTACGTGATATGCTACATATGAAACTCTCCTTTTTAGTATTTTTTACAGGGTTGACAGCTATCTGAAGAGTATCTAAAAAAAACTAAATTAGAAAGTAAACTCAAAAAATACCGTACAAAACTGTGCCGCCCAGGTGCTATAAACTAAATTAGGCCCTGGAGCAGGTAAAACTATCAACTTTTAGTTCCGAATAAATATTTTTTTTAGCTTCTATATTCAGAATGAAACGGAATAAAAATTGGTATTCTGTTTTATCTATACCTAGAACAATTTTTAATGAAAATGGGCAACATCTTCAGACGGAATATTTAAAGTATTTGATAGATTTTAAACTACTGAATAGAAACTGATGCAATTGATAGACCTTAACGCCATAAAGTCTAACATAGAAATTTTTTTAGAAATTGGGCGTAACACAGCCCACTTCTACAAAAAGCCATTTTTGTTTTTGCTATTAACTATATGGAAATGCTGGGTGAGAATGGGAAAATCGATTCACGACCACGCCCACTTTTATAAAAAAAAAGTTTATTCAAAGGTCATGTGGCCTTGAGAGGGAGAGCATCAGCTTCTTATCCATCCATGATTACTTCGTTATAGTGATTTGTTTTATATTGATTGCTCCGGGATCTATCCATCTTATGCTCTTATCTTTGAAGCAATGAACTTTATGAATGTAGGAGATTCAGCATAAAAATTTAAAGTTCATCTCAAATCACTTACTTCCGATAACTATTTCACTTTGTCCTGCAAAGTTTTAAAAGTTGACTTTAGATGTTCTTACCTGTTGTCACAAGGTTATTAAATTCTAGTTCAATAATTTTTTACTCTTCAGCGAAACATATTTTTTGACCTTTTAATCACATTTATATTACACCGGAATTTCGAAATTAATTGTTTGTAAACTGCAGGATTAACAGCAAATATTATGATTATATATAATATAAATATTGCAAATATTTATACAAATAAATAGCGAAACTACTTAAGCACTTACTGGTTGCCAGACAAAAATGTCCGACAGTCGCAACGGAAAACCCAATTAAAATATCGATTTTGTTTTTATTAAAAGCAGCCACAACCAACTCAAAGTATTTACACTTGTAAATTTGTATATCTTCATGTTCTACTGTCCTTCAGCTTACAAACGTTTCGTTCAAAATAAGTTGCTTCCTTTTAGCCATCAACTTTCACGTGTTTCCTACACAAATTCCCCCTCAACTCTTACTCATTCCATTTTTGCGTCCGTTAACGTTGTCAGTTTTCGTTTAACTTTATTTGTTAGATTACAGAAAATTTTCGTAATTTGACTTTGTAAAATTCAAATTGAATTTGCTATAATGTCTAAATGTAAATTTTTTAAGCTCTCTATTGATTTTGAGGTAGAACCGACAAAGTGTACATAAGTAAGAAAATGTGAATGGGTGAAGGCAGCAAATTAAATGGCAAAGTTTGATTATCTTTTTATTAAGCTTTCCTTAGCTACGATGATGTTTTTTTTTGCTTTATGTTGCTCAGTTAGTCACCCGTACAGTTATTTGACGAACTTTGTCTCGGAAATTATCAGGACCTATCGCAAAAACAACTACACTTAGAAGGAAATTTTTGTTGTCAAATAGATTTTTTAGCGTGCTTTTTTCTACACCGTTTTGGAAAGTGACGGGTATGATGTTGAGATTTCCGATAAGTACAAGGTATACCGATGTCTAGAGCTCGCTAACTAAGTAATTCTGTTGTAAAGAAAAATGAAGCCAATTTCAAAAAGCATACAAAATTTGATATTTTTTAAGTGTACAGCATGAATAAAATAACAAAATAAAAATAATTTAATTTAATTTTATTTAACTTTATTTAATATAAGTTTATTTTATTTTATTTTACTTTATTTTAATTTATTTTATTTAATGTGATGTTATTTAATTTGATTTAATTAAATTTTATTTTATTGTATTTTATTTTAGCCATGTCCGTCTGTCCGTCTGTCTGTTTGTACGCAAACTAGTCCCTCAGTTTTTGAGATGTCTTGATAAAAGTTGGTATGGAGCCGCCATTTCGGAGAAATAGAACGCATACCTCGCATTATATCGATTGTAAATGGGTTTTGGGCTATACATTTTGCAATTAAAAGGCTAGGAACGTACAATTTTTCAGGTTTGGTACTTGTTATATATTTAATAAGTGTAGTGAAAATCACCCAAATTGGACCTACATAACATGTACCTCCCATACAATCGATTGTTCCGATAAATCGGGTTTGGGCTATGTATCTTTAAATTATAAGTTTTGCAGAGTTTTTACTAATTGCGATTAAGGATCGGACATGAAAGGTATAAAGTCTTCGGCACATCGAAGACAGCCCTATCATTACTTTTTTTTATTTATTTTTTTTTTTTAACTTACAAAAATATGTAAAAATTAACAGACCATAAAACCAACAACAACAAAAATTTTTATTTTTATTATGTTATTTTTATTTTTATTATTTTATTTCATTTTAGTTTATTTTAATTTATTTTTTTGTATTTTATTTTATTTTATAAAATTTTTTTTTTTTTGTATTTTGAATTATTTTGTTTTATTATATTTCGCAATATTTTATTTTTTTATATTCTGTAATATTTTAATTTATTAACTTTTGTTTTATTTAAGTTTATTTTGATTTATTTTATTTTATTTTTTTCAACTTAGTTTGATTTAATTTTATTAAATAAACTTTTTTTTTTATTTTATTCAATATTAATTTTTCAAAAAGTTTTTATAAAAATATTTAAAAAAAAAACCTGACAGACTAAATCAGAAATCGCTGCACTTGAAAGTAGTTTTTTACTTCAGTCCTGTAAAGACACACTTTTACGATTAACTTTTCCAATCATATTATCCATTTAATTTGCTTTTTTCATGAAGTCAAAGCAAAAGCAGAAGCTGTGGCATGATGCAAAAACCACGACTAATTGAGCTCTTACGTGATTTCTTAGAATTATTCCTATTTCGAAAAATTATATGAAAATCTAATTAGGCGTAGATTATTTGTGCAAAGACATTAATGCATAAACACATTAGGGTGTTTCCTTTGTTGTAAAGAAAAAAAGTAGTTTACGTGCTGAGAGAAGAAAATGTTTTTTTCTCTTACAAATTATAAAATTACTTGTACTTTAAGGAAACTTCGATCATGTCTCCGAAAATTTTTAAAATTTGAAATCATCAACTACTACTTTTATATTGGATCACATTTTACACACAACATCCTATTGACCTCTGCACTAAAAACTTGGAACATATTGCAGAATTAGGTAAAAATGGCCAGTTTCGCCAACAATATCTAAAACTTTTCCGACCACTTTTAGTAGAATGCTTAATTTTTAGAGGCAGCTTCAAACTGGTGCCACTTAGTTAAGTATTTGCATTCTTTCTCTATGTTTTTAACAGAATCTTTTAACATATCAAATGATATATTTAACTTGGAAAGCCATAAACTTGTTTGGTCAGCCACCCTAATGCGCATATATACCTACTTGTAAGTTAGTTTTGGTTTCACTTCGTTCTGATTTATATACTTTAGAAGCTTTTTAACTTTCTATATGGATCATGCAGAAACCACGAATGTTGGCTAGTTATATTCTAGATATGGCATGGCACTCCGAATGTGTTTATTGCCGTGCCCTTTACGTTCACTGCGTTATGCGGTGATTTAACCACAAAATGCATGTTTGTGTAATTTACGAAAGGAAGGGGTGAGAAGCAATCTTTTTCATGGAGTGTGGGTAATGGGTTGTATGCACCTTTTATAGATATTTTAAATTCATTACTAATTCGGTTTTTTCAAACACATAAAGTTTCAATATATTACATTAAGTTGTGTTATTTATTGGTAAGGAATTTTCAAAGCGTAGACAAAAGATAATAAAAACTTAAAGCTAAAGCGCTAAAAAAATTCCGAAAATGATAATTTGAACCTTAGCTTTCTCTACCTAATTCATAAGAAAGGCGTTAGCACAAGCCGCAGAATAAGTACCTTTGCATCAACAGTAGGCAGTATATTCTTGCATATAAGTCCTTTCAAGCAAAATGCCGCAAAAAGCTCCTGGTTACTGTCAAATATTCAAAAGGTGTGGAAAAGTAAAAAAATCAAACAATTTCGCACAAGTTTCAGTGACGACTAATCATACCGATATTTCCGGAAAATCCGTAACAAAGTCCAACCCTACCGTGGTTTAAATCTGTATTCTAAACTTTGTGCACATCCTTAAAAAACATAATTCTGAGAGCGCCATAGTTATGAAACGCACTATATAAATGGATCATCTTCACCATAGCACCTTCACATATTAGGCCAACTGTCGTTTGGACGAATTGACATAATCACATCATACAGTACACATCACCTCAACCCACTTTCCAGAAGAAATTTAGCTAACTCAGAGCCTCACCTTTTATGTGTTTTATTAAATTTTATATTACTTTATCTTATTTTATTTTATTTTATTTTATTTTATTTTATTTTATTTTATTTTATTTTACTTTATTTTATTCTATTTTATTTTATTTTATTTTATTTTATTTTATTTTATTTTATTTTATTTAATTCTTCACTTTATTTTATTTTATTTATTATTTTATTAAATTTAACATTATTTTATTTAACGTTGTTTTATTTAATAAAATTTTATTTTATTTTCCTTGATTTAATTTTATTTATTTTGTATACCAACAATTCAATTGAATGGTTGTTTTCACGGGCTCAAGACCAAGAATAATAATTTTCTGACTGCCTTAGAGCAACGGTTTCAAATCCCATGTTATCTACAGCAGGTAATTAGAAGCTATTTAAGAGACCGCAGCCTTATGCACAAAACTTCAAAGCACACGCGGTTTATCAACGTCACATGCGGAGCAGCACAAGGTTCAAATCTTGCTCCTGACCTATGGAACGTCAGCCATGATGAAATCTTTGACCTAGAAATGCCAGATGATAACTTCTTAGTCGGGTACGCAGACAACATTGCCGCAGTCATTAATTTCTTTCGAAACCCTGTAACATCAAAGAAAGTAGTTAACTATTTAGGCGTAAGACTGTATTCCCGACTAACATACTGGGCACAAATTCAGAAAAGGTATATAGGTAGATATCGTTACTAAGGAGGCTGATGGCAAACATCGGAGGACCTATAGAAAGCAAACGGAAACTACTGATGGACACTACACTATCCACTCTAAAATATGGCTCCGAGCTATGGGCGGACACACATAAGATAAAGAACCGCTGTAAACTCCTAACTTCTGTGCAGCGAACAGCATATTTGAGAGTAGCCTCCGCTCATCGAACCGTATCAAGAACAGCCGTTCGACCTTTAGGTGCTGCAAAGAAGAAGACTATGGGAAGCTAAAAAGTACACGGATGAATAGCTCATAAGAGGCGCGGGAACTCAGTGAGTAAATATTAGGCTTTGGCAAAGTGAACACCGGGGCAGATGGACAGCAAGACTGATAACTGACGTTAAGGTATGAAGCACTAGAAACTTTGCGAGGTTAACTACTACGTTACCCAAATGCTAAATGCTCTCTGGGCATGGGTATTTTAAAAAGTACTTATGTAGAATGGGGAAAGTCGAAGATCCGAAGTGCTTGTATGGAGATGCAGACGAAGTCGATACTGAACACACATTCTTCAAATGCTCAAGATGGACCGAGGAGAGCCTCGAGCGAAATGTCGCCGAAATTTCTGCCGATAACGTCATAGAAAAAATGTTGGGAGGCCCAGAATTGTGGAAACAAATCAGCACCTTTGTAGGGAAATCAGGGAAAAAAGAGGGACCTGGACGCAAGTACAAAAGAAGGCTCTTAAGGAATAAGAAATATAGAACGCCACCTTGAAGCAATACGAAAGTGATCCCGGGGTGGACGACGGTTGCAAAATTTTAGGGAAGTTGTTTAGTTCACAGACAGCCTTGCTTCTAAAAATGTTCCAAATTTGAAGACAATAGCTTACTGGAAAGTTGCCTAGAAGCGATGAAAATATTCTAGCTTCCACGCCATTTCTAATATGAAACGATAGCTGGGGAGCTTCGATTAGAATTAGAAATCATTACGATTAGAAAAATAAAATAATCTAATCATTAGATTTTTTTGATTCTTTAATATTTAAGATTACTAATTGATTAGATTAGATTAATCGATTAGTATAGCCAACTAATCGTAATTAATCAATTATTCTGCAAAATAAAAGTTTCTAATCCGATTACTAATCATTATTCCCCAGCTATGTATGAAACGGACATATGAGAAAAAAAACGCCTAATATAAGTGTAGTAAAACTAAATAAAAATATGGTTAATTTGTGATTTTTTGCGATTCTTGCCTTAATCGTAATTTTAATAGAAACAATAACTTTGTTTTTAACTTTTTACTAACATTGCTTAATTAGCTCACAACCATGCCGCTGCTCGCAATTTAAGAGAAACACAAACTTGCAATGCAAAATTCCGAATAATTTTCGGACTCTACCATGGCAAACGTAAGCAGCAGAGCTTTTCATTCAAAAAATTGTCAACAAAAGTGACGCATGCGCAGCATTTGTTTTATGCCAAGGACTCGGCATTTTAACGTACAACATTAAATCGGAAAAAGTTAGTGCTTTCTTAAACATCAACTGCTGAGTGCTGCACGGCAAACCAAAGTGAATTCAGTTGGGTTTCGACTAACGTGTAAAACGGTTGCAAACGACGGCTAAACGGAAAAAGTGGAAAAATACAAATAGAAAACCTTGAATGCTTTGAGAAGTGAGCGAGTTTTTGAGTGCGAATAACTGAGAATTTAAAACGCCAGGTGAAAATGAAAAAATTAAATTTAGTGCAGTAAAATATTAAGAAATTTTTTTAATTTCTGTTCAAAAATTAAATGCTTGTATTAAAATAAAGTTTTTTTTTAAATTGCATTAATATGCGTTTGCTATTTACCGCCTTTTTTCACGGAAAGTAGGTTAATTGGCCCATGTGCTGAAGCTACATAACGGTTGTACATACAAACATACCCAAATGAGTGCACATGTACCACTTGAAAAGTTCACACCAGAAGCGGCACGTGAGCAATACAAAATTGAGCAGATGGGCCGCAGCAGCAGAGACATAGCGCAGTGCGGTTCATGAATGTTTATTAGCGTACGAGATCCTGCGCTGTAAATGGTTACAAGTGGACTGCGAATATTGTTTAAGCGCCAATGAACAAACGAGTGAAAAATATATTTATATTTGTCAGAATATGCATAACAATATAGTGCATGAAAAGTGAAGTTTAAGAGTATGTTGTGGTATAAAAATAATATCACAACATTTCTTTAAAAAAAAAAACAATTTCGAAATAAAAATCTCTACATATAGTAAAATTGTAACACGTTTATATCTATACATTGCAGATATTCAGGAAAAATTGATAGTACAGCTCATTACCAAGCTAATAGAATCCATATCACACAGCTTTTAAAATTTGTTGTCTGTCTGTTTGTATGTTTGAGCGCGCATCACTCAAAAACTGTTAAATGGAATTGAATTAAACTTTCACCGTTGCATTACTAGACGCCTAAGTTAAAATTTAAGATATCAGTTATTTTGATTACCTTACCGGTTGCGGAGTTCTCGAACAATCCGTGGCCCAGAACGAGGCCAAGTTCATTAATAAAATATTAGTATCGAAGATGCTAACAAGTGATTCAATAAGCGATGTGATTAAGTTCCATATCTCAACTGGTTTCGAAGATGAAATTCTTAAAATCGAACTCTGTCTATTATAACTTCCGAGACAAAACCAAGCGTGACCTGGTTTTCTTATCTTAAAATATAGGTGTGGGGCGTTTTAAGTTTAAGTCTAACAAAGTGCAACTTGTTTGCTACGAAGCGTGCTTAATTTTAAGATCTTTTTTCTGAAGGTATCAAACATTTTATCTTCAAACAAAAAAAAATTGAATAGCTCGATGTCTGTTTAATATAAATATTAAGGAAAAAGTTTTTACAAGGGATCTTTATTACACTCAAAGAAGTCAAAGCAAAGGTTTTTAACCCTAGACGGTCATCCTTTTTTTTGTACATTAACGTCATCCTTCGTCAATATGACGACGACTAATTTCAAATCCATTTTCAGTAGGGTGTGAGTCGAAACAATGAACGCGTTTTATGTTTTTTTAAATTATTTATTTCATTATTAATAAATACAAATTCAAAGAGAGTAAACAACCGACTATCGCTGTACGAAAGCGGAGATCAACACGAACAATAAAAAACTTATTTACAGTGAAAATAAAATAGTTCGTAGTCATTTTGACGAAGGATGACCGTCTAGGGTTAAAATTATTTTCTGTCTGCCTCTATATTTTACGTGCACTACTAAAAGCCAGATGCATATAATTTATAGAAATTTGCAATGCATTGCTAGATGGCAAACTTAAACCTTAGACTCGCTTTTACGGAAATAATGTATTCCATTATTATTTGATGTAATCCCTCTGTATACTCGTACAGTGATGGAAATAAAAGTTTGGCTCAAAATATTGTTATGCACAGAGTGAAATTGGGAAAGACCGATGTCTCCACGTAATAGAAATAACATTAAAATTCATATGGGTAGTCTTAATGAGAGTAAGAGGAGCTTAAGCCACCAATTACTGAATTTCAGTCTGCCTGTCGATATGCACGTTTGTATGCCCATCAGTAAATAACTACTACATTAAATTGAATAGTTTCTCCATGCATATATTGCAGGAAATTTTTCTTGAATTATAGAATACAAAAATGTAGTGGTACCATACTGATTTATTATAACATTTTTACTTTTAATTTTGTAATACAAGGTGGCGCAAAAGTAAGCTTCCGATGTTCAGCATATCGGTTGTGGCACGTGCAGTGTGTGCTGTTGCACCGTCTTGTTGGAACCACATGTTTTCCAATCCCAATTCATCAAGTTGCGGCAAAAAGAACTCGTTGATCATTGCTCTGTAGCGCTCACCATTCACAGTAACCGTTTGGCCCCGACCGATTATTGGTCAAATAAATAGTCAGCAATATTCCGCGTTCTGGAGCAGTGTAGCATAACATTGTTTATTAACGTATATTTCGCATGTGTTTACTACACAAATGTCAAAACAGAACTGACTTTAGGGGCCAATCGCAAAATTTATAGCATTACGGACGTCAAATATTACAAAAAAAATATTTTTATATACTAGGAAGATATTGACATTTTAATTTTGTCGTTAACCGACTTAATCGAGTCTCATCCAACATCTAATATCTAAATAACTGACACGCCTAATTTTGTATATAATAACTAGTTTGACTTTGTAGCTGTGGCTTTTTAAATCTTTATAATTTATTGTTTTGCTTGTATGGAAGCAGTTAACATATTTCAACATGCCAAAGGCGTACAAAATAGTTTCACCCCCAAATGGTCAGTCACTAAATCAAAGTACACTAGTTAATGATGTCTTTAATTATATAATAATTTTCTAAAGTTTTCGATACCAAAACAGTCGAGACCCTCCGACTCTGCTCATCTTCAATCCAGACTTGTTAATTTCCCATAAGAATTGGGTACACGATTTATTGGAAGGCTCTTTCAATCAATAATGTTTATTTTAATTGGTTTCAAAAATCCGCAATTACTAATTGATTAACATTGAAAAATAAAAAAATAAAAATTTCAAAAAAAATAAAATAAAAAAAACTAAATAAAAGTAATCGAAAGCAGTTACAACATTTTGCTTACTAAAGGTGTTTATTGTTGGAGTGGTATTCGAATTTTTTTTTTGACTACTTTTGATTATTCTTGATTTCTTTCGATATTTTTTAGTATTTTAGATTTTTTTTTTTAATTATTTTGTTACATGTTGTTATGTTTGTCTGCAAAAATTCCAAAAGTAATAAGAAACATTCAAAAATAACCAAACAATCAATTTATCAACGAATCTATTGTTTTTAATAATTTTTAAATTTTTCTGTTTTTTTTTATCTTTTTTTTTATTTTATTTTTTTTAAAGTATCAGAAAGATATTCATTACGAATCGAAAAAATGGTTGAACAAAGCTTTTCCAAAAAATAGTCAAACAAACCGGTAATCATTACGATAAGTAATCATTACTTAACAGGTCTGCTTTAATCTCTATTGCAGTATATATAGATATACTCGTACATAATAGTTCCCCTCTATGCACAAGAACGAACAGTTAAAACTTCGATGGTTTTGGCTGATTTAAAAGATTGTTCAAGTTAAAAGATAGGATTCTCTTTATTGCAATATATTGAGTAGACGTGGCAGCGTTAGACCGACAAAATTTTTGATACTGCATATCTTTGAAAGTATTCTTCGTAGGCGAAAGTCGAAATTAGGTCAGAAATTAAATGAGATTAGCCGTTAAAACATACCGAAAAATAGACGATACCGGAAAAAGGGGCTGGCGCCTCTATAGTTATGGAATTTTTCAATGTAAGTATCTTTAACAGTATTTATGTTACAACAACAGAACTGGGTAGGGAGTTATATAAATGTAATCTCTAACATCTCAAGGAAAATGTTTGATAAGAAGAAAGTTAGAGGAGAGTTATATGAGACTTATTCCATCATCTCAAAAAAAAAAAAAAAAATAAGGAAAAAGACGAAACTAAATTTTTCATCCTTAGAAATACCGCCAATCACAAGCACCTCCGGTAGTAGGTATAATTGAGAAAGAAAATCACAATTTAGTATAAAATAGTTTGTTTTCAAAAATGTCTAAAGAATTATGTGATTTTAATAATTTTCTCTTTAAAATATAGCGAATTCCATTACAAAAGCCACATAAAAAGAAATTTTGAAGTCTACACAAAGTTCAAAAAAGTTAATTAAACCTTAAAAATTGGTAATCAAAATCTGCAAAATTTTTTTGCAGTTTTGTAACCCAATCAATTTAAGTGCAATAATGGTCAAGTTAGAACTCGTTCAAAAATTTCCCCGAATTTTCCGAATTTTTCTCGTCAAGTGTGTTGAGTGACTTCTTCCATATAAGGCATAAAGAATTAAAATTATTAAATTAATTTTTGACAAAAAAAATTCTATAAATTCAGGGGAAATTTTGAGGTACTTTTATCTTGCTAAAATATATATAAATATCGTGCTAAAATTGAATGAGTTATAAACCTGCGTACTCAAAAATTTTCTAAAAATTCCGTCAAAATATATTGAAATTTTGATGTACATTTTTAAAAGTTTAATTCACTTTCCTGAACTTTGCGTAAACTTTCTTGTTTTAATGTGGCTTTTGTTATGGAGATCGCTATATTTTAATTTAAAGTTATTAAAATCACAGCTTCTTATTTCGTCGAACGATATCTAATTTAATTTCACTACTATTATATTGAACACAACTGTAAGTAAGCACAGGAAGACTAGCGTTAAATATCGAAGGTATATGCGTTAAAAGTTATCTAACTTCAATAGCACTTGCATGTTTATTTTTATACCCAGCGTGTACTAGTACACAGGGTATTTTAGTTTTGGTCATATAACGGTGGTTTGCAATGGTATATAGCAAAGTTCTTAGAATGAATAGAGGAATTCATTGAGACATGTCCGTCCGTCCGTCCGCCCGTGGACAAGATAACTTGAGTAAAAATTGAGATATTTTAATGAAATTTGGCACACAGATTCCTTTCCGGCCAAGGTAGGTTACTATTTGAAATGGGCGAAATCGAACAATATAACCACGCCCCTTTTTTCGATATCGAAAATTTCGAAAAACGTATAAAATGGGTTAAATCAATAATAAAAGCAGCTATAATGATGAAATTTGCTAGATTTATTAACTTGGTTGTCCCATTGACAATTTGACCAAATTTTTGGAAAAGGGGTGTGGCACCGCCCATATATGAGTGAAGAAGTTTTCACACCCTGAATCTTAATAACTTCAGAACCGCTTACGCTAGTATAACGAAATTTCGTATTGTTGTGATAAATGCACCCATAGCAACTAAGCGAAATTGCTTTTCGACCACGCCTTTTTTTTCATAAAAGTTTTATGGAAAGGAGGTAGAAATATTGAACTGCCCATATCTAATTAACTGATACAGGTATAATAATATAATTTCATAGTTACATCAATCTTCTTCTCCTTTATATGATTTTTGCAAAATTTTGGAAGGTGGGCGTGGCACCGCCCCCTTATGAGTCAAGAAAATTTCCAATTCGACTGTTAATAACTTTAGAACGGTGTAAGATAGAATTACGAAACTTAATACGAGGTATACTATAGACATGTAGAGTACGCCCACGGAAAATAAGCAAAATCGGTTAACGACCACGGCCACTTTTGGACCAAAGTTTTCTAAAAGAGAGGTAGGAAACTGGAACATGCCCTATCTTATTCACTGATGCAGATAGAATGCTAGAGTTTCGTGGTTACAATGACCTGATGATCATATTCATTATTTTTGTAAAATTTGGGAAAATGGGCGTGGTACCGCCCATATATAAATGAACAACATATCAAATTTCAGCTATTATTAACTTCAGAACCGTGTTAAATAAAATTACGAAACATGATACGAGGTACGCTATCTACGCTTTTCAAAATTATATATAGCCTATGCTGGAACCAGTGAATCAATGAATCTACTGCGCAAATTTCATAAAGATCGGTTAAGTACCTTGGACGCCAGACACATTCATTTTTATTTAGAAGATTGCCCACATGGTAGTAGAAAAAGTTTAAAATCACTGTAGGTCATAACTCCACAACAATTTACCACGACCACTTATAAAGAGCTGGGTATTTAATGCTCGGTTCCTCACGAACTTCGGCTTTCTTACTTGTTTAAATTCATTTTCCTACCAGCGTACAAATATTTACATAAATCCTTTTCTTCTCCAATGTAGCACAATTTTAGTAGCCAAAGAATTCAAATAAAAAAGGTAAACATTCAAAGAGAAAAAATCAACATAAAATAAAGTGCACAAGCTAATAAAGTAACAATATAAAATTTTTAAATCAGCAAATAAAGTGTTTACGAGTGAACGCTCATAAAAAAATCAACAGCAACAACAAAACAACAGAAATGAACAAATTAAAAACTTTCGAGACTGAAAACAGCATTGACGACCACAACACAATAGCCTGAGTGTAAAGCGAACAAAAAACAGGAACAACAAGTAAAACCGAATGTAAAAAAACAGAAAAAAAGAGCAACAAGTGAAAACGGAAGTAAAAAAAAAAACAAAAAAAAACGGAAGCAAAAAAGAAAAAAGAAAACCAACCAACAAAGAGTTAAAAAGTACGTGAGCCTACAATGTCAGGCACTTCAACACGCCAGAAGTCAAAATAAAATTTGTGTTTTTAATGCTTTCACAAATCAGAGGTAACAACAAACCGTGGGCCCACTGCTGTAGGTAGGAAACTGCAAAAATGCATTAAAAAGTGTTACTTTTGTTAGTGGGTTTATATTTTTTTAAATTAAAAAAATTTTAAAAATAAAAAAACAAAAAATTGTAAATATAATATCAAACGCAAAAAAGTTGGTTACACTGAAACTTATATAAACACATTCACACAGACAACAAATTGGCTGAGTCAATAATTTTCGCGTTGTCAACTTGCACAGCAATTAAAAGTGGTATTTGTTTTTGTTTAAACTTTGCTGTGTGTAGAGGGTAAATACAATTTTGCTTTTTGATCGCTTGTGTTGCGTGCATAATTTTCAGTAAAATTATAGTGAAATTTCTAAAAATTTTCAAAAGTGTAAAACGAACATTAAAGACTCGAACAACAACATTTGGAAGGTAAATGCAAAAGAGTGTAGTAATGGAACTCGAGTTCTAAACTTTATTCCAGAGAAGAGTGCGCCATTGTTATAATTGGTAAGTGTTAGACAATATTGTCCTTTGAAATTTCTGTTTAAAAAGTCTTTTTTCTAAGGACTTCTTCTGTCGTTTGTTATATTTTTTAGCGTCTGCTTAAAGCCTAAAGTCGAATACGCGGACTCCCAGTAGAGGAGTATATTCTGAAATAGCCATATATAGTACAAGTTAGTCTATCGTGAGAACCTGACCACTGCTGACTCTGTCTACGACTAAACCGACGGCGACTCTTTTTACGACGTGGAATGCGCAGATGGGACAAGAGTTCAACGTCCACTTAGATGGAGTACCACTACCTATTGTCAACCATCCTTAAATCCTGGGTGCGACGTTCAAAAACAGTCTCATCTTCGCAACAGCCTCAAAAGCACAGAGCCGCAACAAGTTTCTCAAGTCACTGGCAGGCACTACTTGGGGAAAAGATAAAGAAATGTTGCTAACTACATACGAGGTGTGTTCAAAAAGTATCGCGAATTTTGTGTTTTTTCAAAAATTATTTATTTATTCATGAATATCTATTTTGTCCCCTTCAAAGTAATCCCCATGAGATATTATACACTTGTGCCAACGGTTTTTCCAACCTTCGAAGCACTTCAAAAAATCATTTTTTTGTATCTTGTTCAGCTCCACCTTCGATGCCGTCTTTATCTCGTCAAGAGAAGCGTAACGTCGTCCTTTCATGGGCCTCTTCAGTTTAGGGAACAAGAAAAAGTCACAGGGGGCCAGATCTGGGGAATACGGTGGCTGCGGCATCATTAGTGTGTTGTTTTTGGCCAAAAAGTCGCGCACAAGCAACGATGCGTGAGCAGGGGCGTTATCGTGGTGCAAAAGCCAATTTTGGTTCTTCTTTGCACATCTTCTCGGCCTTCTGAGAACATTTTGTACCACCGATAAACGTTGCTTCGGTCCAAGGTAGCTTCTCCGTATGCCACAGTCAACATTCGGAATGCATCCGCGCACTTAATTTCGTTTTTCACACAAAATTTGATACAGGTTCTTTGATCCATTTTTTTGAATAGGTAAAAATCGAAGACGATCCAAAACACGTGCAAGCAAAGCAGCTGTCAACAATTAACTGAACATTCAAAATGGCCGAGCTTGTCGGCATAAGTGAGAGACATGAGTACCAACATAACGCCACAAAAATTCGAAATTCGAATATACGTAACCAGCGAAAATTTAAAATTCGCGATACGTTTTGAACACACCTCGTATTAGGCTATTGGCAGACCGTTATTGATGATGATGGTCGCCCAACCTCGCTGACACCATATGAAGGAAGTGGCAAGTCTGCTAAAACACCGCCATCAGAACTGCCACGGGATGTCTGCCTATGTCATTCGAATTTCACTTACATCAAAAGGCCAAAATGATCAATGTTTCGTGAGCATGCGAAACTGTTGAGCAGACAGTTTTTACTGAACTGCCACAAACCTAGTCATCCAAACTGTCATCTATCGGATGAAGCTCCGCCTCCTAGAGATATAAGGAAGCATCTTCGTACGTACTATATTGAGATTTGCCACCACATTACCTTGCCGTTTGATCTGCGCAACCGTAGGCGGGCTCTAAATGACCTCCATGCCGAGTCGGTAGACAGATCCCTCAGATCTCGGTCTGTGAACCCCGTAATTGAAATCCAACCACCTAAAATAGCTGAAGGGAGCGCGTTCTTCCGAGGAAGACCACAGTATAGCTGGCATAACTTCGTTCTGGATATTGTAACAGGCTAAACTCTTGCTTACCCAGACTGGTCAAATTTGAAACCGTGTAAGCTTAGTAAATTTGAAAAATATTCTTGGGTATTAGTAAGTGTCTGCCACATAGCGATTGAGAAGGAACTATTTGAGCGATTAGAAAATAAAGAGGCTTGAGACAACGTAAAGTAGTAGGAGTTATAGAGAGTCTCTAAAAAAATTTTATTGTCCTTAAGTTATTCGAGCAAAAAATTCTTCGAATCCCTAATTTGAGTCTTAGTCAATTTAACGATAAGCTATGCAAGGTTTTCACAGATATGAGTATCGAATGCAAGCTGAACAATTTCGCTGGCTGGCTCATGATATTCTAGGTTATAAGAAACTCAATAAAAGAATGTCTTCATATTTTAGCTTAGTTAATTATGCTAGTATTTTTATTTTAATATACGTTAGGTAGACCTTATACAACGTGCAACCGAAGTAAATTTTTTGTTTCTCATTGTTAAGCTAGTAGGGGGAACAAAGGGAATCTGTCCGATACTACCCATTTGGTCATCAAAACGGGATCACTTCAACCCATACAAAGAGATCACAACTGGCATTGGTCGCATGCTCCTTTGCGACTCATCGCGTATTGATCCTAAACTAATCGCATTTGTAAGGACTATTCCAAGTTACTAAAACTTTTTAATTTATTTTAAAATGCATTATTATTAATCAAGCCACCAATTTATTTTTGAAACTTAATCTTATTTTTGTTGTTAATTCAATTTAAAATGAAATTACTTTAAAAAATTGCAGCTGCTTTCTTAACCCAATACTGAGTTATTACAAATTTAGGCAAGCAAAAAGAGGCATTGCCGGTTTTATTATACCTTTCATGAACATGAAATGGTATTATAACTTTGGTTCGAAGTTTGTAGGTATGAGAAGAAGAAGAGTTAGACCCTCTATTAAGTATACCGAAATGATCAGGGGGATGAGCTGAGTCGATTTAGCCATGTCCCTCAGTTTTTGAGATATCTTGATGAAATTTGGTATGGATCCGCCATTTTGCATAAGATTAATAATTTGCCGGAATCAACAAGATCGGACCAACAAAACATATAGCTCCCATACAATCGATTGTTCCGATTAACGGAGTTTGACCTATAAATATTGAAATTTAAGAGCTAAGAACTTTCAATTTGGCGGGTTTAGTTCATATTATCGGATCGGACCAACATAACATATAGCTTCCATACAATCGAGTGTTCCGATAAATGGGGTTTCGGATATGTATCTTTAAATTAAGAATTTTGCAGAGTTTAGACTAATTATTAGTAAGGATCGGACACTTAAAACCGTGATGCGTATTCATGAAAGGTTTAAAGTCTTCAGCACAGTCGAAGACAAAAGGGCTGTCTTACTTGTTTTTGTACTTCATTTGTTGCGCAAAATCTTTAAAAATGTATGTGATAACAGATCTTAGACTAAAAGACCTGTCTATTCTTCACAGCCCTCAGAATTTGTATTGGACTGTGTCCTATTTTAATCATTATATCGCCGAAACCAGTCGAGATATAGAACTTAATTAGCACCTTGGCTTTGCTTTCCATATTATACTAACACATTTCGGATCACCCTGTATCGAGTTATCGAAATAGTAGAATTTTATCCTAGGCATCCAGTGCTGCAGCGGTGAAAGTTTCATTCAACTCCATTTAGCAGGTTTCGAGTGATGTACTCCCAAACATAGGGGCATACAGATAACAATTCTGGAAACTGTTGATTTGTATTCTATTGGCTCAATATTGATCGCTCGTATCGTATTTTTGAGTATCGGCAACGTACAGATGTCGATCCGTTACAATTTTATTATATTTAGAGTTAATGCAATATTGGTAAAATCTCAAAGTGGCTTTAGATATTTAATATTAATTTCAATGCGCTTATAAAAATATCTGTCTCAATTCAATTCGATAAGGATAAGTCTTTATTATTCAGTAAAAAGTTTGACGCCAATTAAAATTTAGCTCAATTAGTATTAGGTTACACAATTCTCGACAGGGTAAGTTCGTAGTTACCTAAATGTTTGCTTTATGCTGTCATCCATTTAAGTCAAACGCATGTATGTATTATTGTGTTAAACAATGTATAATGGTATAATTTTCAAAAACTCGCAACCATTACCGCACTCCATATCTCCATACAGGTATGCTTTCTCCCTTGTTTCTATTAAATTTGTATACAGTTGTGTTCAATATTAAAGTAGTGAAATTAAGTTGGATATCGTTTGACGAAATAATTTTAATTTAAAATATAGCGAATACCATAACAGAAACCACATAAAAAGTCATTTCAAAGTTTACACAAATTTCAGGAAAATTAATGAAACTTTTAAAAATTTACATCAAAATTTCATTACTTTTAGGTAGAGTTTTTAGAAAATTTTTGAGTAGACAATTTTATAGCTGTTTCAATTATAATATAATAATTGTAAGTTCAAGGTTCCTCAAAATTTCCCCCGAATTTTTAGAAATTTTTTTTTTTTTTTTTTTTTTATGGAAGAAATCGTTCAACACCCTTGACGAAAAAAATTCTGAAAATTCAGGAAACTTTTTGAACGAGTTCTAACTTGTGCTACGTTATACTATAATTGATTGGCCTACACAATTTTTTACTCAAAAATTTTCTAGAAATTCTGCCAAAAGTTCAAAGATTTTGGTGCCCATTTTTTAAAGTTTAATTAAATTTACTGATCTTTATGTAAACTTCGAAATTTTCTTTTATGTGGTTTCTGTTATGAAATACGCAATATTTTAAATGAAAATTATTAAACACAGAGCTTCGTTTGATTTCGTCGAACGCTATCCATTTTAATTTCACTACTATTATATTGAACACAGCTGTACTTATCTACATTTTTTCAACAAAATCATTCTGCAACCACAATTTAAGCGTAATTTACACCAATTAGAACTGAATAAATATTACACTGCAGCATTCTCACACACCTTGGCAGATATTAGAAAATTGTGCTCGACAGACTTGCTACGTTCAACCACAAAGTTTTTTTTTTCTTTTGTTCTTTCTTTAGCTAAGTAACTGGAAATGTGGTCACGCTGATTTGTTGTGCTCATTATTATTAAATTAATGCTTTACCAAGAAAAAAATTAATTATGTAATAGATATCTAAATTCAATTATTTTGATACAACTTTCATGATTTGAGTTCAATTTAAAGGTAAATGCAAGTCACAGTACAGGGACGTAATTACCTCGAACTTACTGAGACAAAGAAAAAAGAGGGCAATGAAATTTATTTTGGAACTGGATATTTATATGCTCACAGCACACGCTTTCCCTCCCCTTCTGAAACAATCAATGCGCTGTTTTACTGTAATTGTATTGTTAGAGGTGGATTTGGTTATTTGTTTGTTTGTTCCTACACTCTGAGAAATGTGAGCAAACCAAGTTCGAGATAAGATAATAAAGTCCACTGTAGTTAGAGAGTTGGAGCACCTACAAATCCCTGTAGTAAAATTTATAGCAGTCTCCAAACTTCATAACACGTTCTGTATTGGCTGGCTAGCGATAGTTCAAGATAATCCGAAGTATCGAATATCGCTAGGCGGCAATAGTCACAACCAATGATATCGCCATGATGCTAGAAGCATTGCTTGGTCCTTGAGCCTTAACTTGCATTGTCGTTATATGTTTTTGGCAACAGAGTAGTTATTAGAATTTTCTGAGGCTCGATATTTTCTATAAAATCTATGCGTAAAAACTGGGTGTTTAAGCTGAGTGTACGTGCGTGTTAGGGGCTTAGAATATGCCCGAGCTAGGCATACCTGTCGTAAAAGGCGACACAGGTAATGACGTGTAACTCGATGGTTGATCTACGGATATGATGCGCCTCACCTCTCATTACCCATCTGCACCTTCCTTACGGAAGGAGACATGACATGACCTAGAAGATTGCATTGGTTATTCCAAATGGCTCCCGCGACAGTCGGACATGTACCGCAAAGGAAGTACCGAAGCGAACTGGGGATAATATCCGGAAAAGGACTGTCACTTTCGGCAATACTCCCCAAGATCTTCGGGAAGTGTTTTTGTCTTTAAAAAAACACCAACAACAACAAGATAAGTGCTCATATGTACAAATTTTGCTCCAGTTATCTTATTCACTAGCGTTTAGGCGGATCGGAATTAGTCAATTTCCCTTTTACTCCTGACCGTTTGTTTATGTAGCGCACGCTCGAAAACGTGACCTAATTAAACCCAAAGCAGTTTCCGTCAACAAAAGTGTTCACGTTTTGACTAAGTTAATACATAATAAAAATAATTCATTTTTGTTTTAGTTACATTTTAATTGGCCCTAAAGTCATATTATACGAAATGTAGGTTTTATTTAAAAAAATCAAAGCTCTTTTTTTTGTATCTTCGGTTTTTCTAAAACTTTAGTCACAGCTTTCTCGCTCAAACGTCTCCATACATTCATATCATTTGGATCGACGTCTTCATGACCAGCTCATCTTAGAGCCTTGTTGAAAATAGGAACTGCTTCAGTCGGCTTCATTTTCACCAGTTACTCTGATATGCAGTCATCATCGGATTCGTCCTCTTGTTCATGATCGTCATCTACATTATCCTCCTCAATATCTTCATTCCATTTATGAACGGCTTTTAACGTGTATTTAGTCTGAAATTTTTAACAAAAAAACGATTTCCAATAACCTACAGTTAGTCACTAAACTAAGTATACACTACATGTATCTGTAATACAAACAATCTGTATATAAGACAAACAATTACAAAATTATTCATTTAAAAAAACTTGAAAAAAACATAAAAATATTAAATGCAAAAAAGTGCACAAAATAGTAAAAGAACAAAAGAAATATTGCATTTAAAACAAAAATGTTGTAAATTCATATTACAAAAATGAGTATACAATAGATTATTTTAAAAGTATACTCGTACTATCAGTATTTGTTTGGATACCCATTGGACTTGATAATAGCTATAAGACGTGAAGGAATTGATTTTACCAGGTTAATAGTTACTGCTGGGGGTATTTTATTTCCTTCTTCGAGGAGCGCACTCTTCAACTGTTCTTTCTTGCGTATAGAATGTTTACGTATTTGCCGCTTCCCATAATGTTTCCATAAATATTCGATTGGCTTCGTATCGGGTGATTATGGCGGTGTTTTAAGATGTTTTCGAAAATTATATAAAAACCACACAACTTTGGAGCTGTCCTTCGGGTCATTATCCTGTTGGAAGATAATTGACTCCTCCACCCCAATTTAATAGCACTTTGTTTTAAATTATTTTTGTAAATATTTAAGTAACCATATCGGTCCATATTTTCGATAAACGCCAAATTACCTACACGATTTGATTTCCATGCAACCCAAAACCATTACGGATGCACCACCATGCTTAACAGTGCCGTGATCGCGACCAGCGGATCTACAAATATTAAATTTGCACTCATCTGAGAATATAACTTTATTCCAGAACGTTTGGTCCAACTTTATATGGTCTTTTGTGAATGATGTACGTTTACGTCAATTGTTGCTGCTCACATAGGGTTTCTTCCGAACATTACGGCCATGATAACCAGCATTATACAGGACTCGGCATTATACAGGGACAACGGTTGAATGAGAGGAGTAATTTTTGGTGACATAAAAATTGCCGAAATTTTTCCATTCTCCGTTGGCAGTTTAGCTATATTTGGGTGATAAGGATCGTTGTCTATTAGGAGGAAAGTTTTAATTGGCAATCATTTATCCTTTAAAAACGATGTAAAGTTAAAAACAACGAATTAACCTTTTAAAATTCGACGAATGTATCATGAAACCATTGCTTAAAAATAGCCGACGTTTACCAGGCGGATCTCAAACTCTTAAAGTCTGTGGGGCACTGAAAGTTTTTAAAGCAGCGTGGATTCTTCGCCTTTCCAATTACAAATATTTAAGTCTGTGGGGTCCAGTGGCATTTGAATAATATAAAAACGTGATTGGCTACTTCTCCGACTTTACCAATGCTGCTCTCTTCTCCAAACTGGACGCCTAAGTTTTTCCTTCCGGGAGGTTCTGGAATAAGTCGGACACATCAGCATTATATAACTGATCATTGCACAACTCCAATTCTATAATTTTAGCTTCAAGCTTTTTTAAACGGATTCACTAGCTGACGCTGCGAATACAGTTGTTCGCATGATATTTGAAGACGTCGAATGCCGTACCTTCTTTTTGAACCCTTGAAGCCATCCATCGCTAGTTTGATTCTTTTCCTTAAATTTTGAATGCAGTGCTTTTGCCTTTTCTTTCATCATTAAAGTACTTATTTCGCAATCGAATAAAGCAACGATAAAGAGCTTTCTCCATTTTAGGCAATTCTGAAGAACGCAGTATCCACTGCCCTGCGGGTTAGGGGTTTAGAATATGCCCGAGGTAGGCATACCGGTCGTAAGAGGCGACTAATATGGACAATTGCATGTCCGGCCAAGGACTGTCAGTTCGACAGCACTCCCCAAAACCTTCGGGGAGTGTTTTTGTCGTTACAACAACAACAACAACAACAACGCAGTATCCAGAATACTTGTTGTTTACGTATTTTAAAATCACTTATACTGATACTACTACGTGCAATTACAAATAAAATGCCTATTTTATAATTAGTTGATGCCCCAAGTTTGCCATTACTTGAGATCAAGCTTTATTAAAATAATTTTAACGTTTATTGTTCATGTTATAGAGCTTTTAGGGTTTGTTCACGTTTAAGAGCAGTCAAAGCACAAAAATGCCTGTTCACGTTTTGGGGTGTTCACGCTTTAAAGTGTTTTCGAGCGTGTACTGTATTACATATAAGTCTATATCAGAATTGTTAAATAATGACTAATAATCGTAATGATTGACGAATTGATTAATTATTATCTTAAGAATCCATTTAATGATTGATTTCCATTACTTAAAATTTTTAACGATTATTTTCCAATTAGTTAGAAAATTATTAAAAAAAAAAGTCATGAATTGGTACGATTATTAAAAAAAATATTTTTTGATTATCTATAATTGATTTTGTTCAGTATGTAGAAGCAAATGTACACATCAACAATACTGAAAAAAAAAAAATTGTTTTGATTACTTTTGATTATTTATGTTTTTTTTGTTTGACTTTTTCTAATCGTAATCAATTAATAATTGCCTTTTCTTGATAACCAATTAAAATAATCACTACAAATTAAAAAGCCGTCTAAATAATTGATTACTAATTACTAATCAAATTTTACAGGTCTGGTCTATATCTTGTTCGACTCGCTTATGAAATCAAGATATTTTACGATTTTTTAAAAGAAATTAAAAATAGTAAGAAAAAGTTGTTTTGATTACTTTAGATTTTTTTTGATAAATTTTTTATTTTTTTTTGATTTTTTTTGATTATAATCGATTTTTTCAGTGCTGTTGGAAAAGCACATAAATATAAACATCAAGAATACGGAAAAAAAGAAAATAAAAAATAATCAAGTAAAGAAATTGTTTTGATTATTTTTGATTATTTGGTTTTTTTTTTGATTATTTTTAATTTTTTTGTTTGATTGTTTCTAATCGTAATCAATTAAAAATTGTCTTTCCTGGAAAACCAATTAAAACAGTCATTACAAATTAAAAAGCTGTATAATTGATTGATTACTAACTACTAATCAAATTAAACAGGTCTGTTCTATATCTTGTTCAACTCGCCTATGAAATCATGTAATTTTACGAATTTTAAAAAGAAATTAAAAATAATAAAAAAAAGTTGTTTTGATTACTTTCGATTATTTATGTTTTTTTTTGATTATTTTTGATTTTTTTGTTTATTTTTTTCTAATCGTTATCAATTAACAATTGCCTTTTCTTGATAACCAATTAACATAATCATTACAAATTAAAAAGCCGTCTAATTAATTGATTACTAATTACTAATCAAATTTTACAGGTCTGGTCTATATCTTGTTCGACTCGCTTATGAAATCAAGATATTTTACGATTTTTTAAAAGAAATTAAAAATGGTAAGAAAAAGTTGTTTTGATTACTTTAGATTTTTTTTGATAAATTTTTTATTTTTTTTTGATTTTTTTTGATTATAATCGATTTTTTCAGTGCTGTTGGAAAAGCACATAAATATAAACATCAAGAATACGGAAAAAAAGAAAATAAAAAATAATCAAGTAAAGAAATTGTTTTGATTATTTTTGATTATTTGGTTTTTTTTTTGATTATTTTTAATTTTTTTGTTTGATTGTTTCTAATCGTAATCAATTAAAAATTGTCTTTCCTGGAAAACCAATTAAAACAGTCATTACAAATTAAAAAGCTGTATAATTGATTGATTACTAACTACTAATCAAATTAAACAGGTCTGTTCTATATCTTGTTCAACTCGCCTATGAAATCATGTAATTTTACGAATTTTAAAAAGAAATTAAAAATAATAAAAAAAAAGTTGTTTTGATTACTTTCGATTATTTATGTTTTTTTTTGATTATTTTTGATTTTTTTGTTTATTTTTTTCTAATCGTTATCAATTAACAATTGCCTTTTCTTGATAACCAATTAACATAATCATTACAAATTAAAAAGCCGTCTAATTAATTGATTACTAATTACTAATCAAATTTTACAGGTCTGGTCTATATCTTGTTCTACTCGCTTATGAAATCAAGATATTTTACGATTTTTTAAAAGAAATTAAAAATAATAAAAAAAAGTTGTTTTGATTACTTTCGATTTTTTTTGATAATTTTTTTTTTTGATTTTTTTTGATTATAATCGATTTTTTCAGTACTGTTGAAAAAGCACATAAATATAAACATCAAGAATACGGAAAAAAGAAAATAAAAAATAATAAAGAAAAAAAATTGTTTTGATTATTTTTGATTATTTGTTTTTTTTTTTTTTGATTATTTTTGATTTTTTTGTTTTGATTTTTTCTAATCGTAATCAATTAAAAATTGTATTTCCTGGAAAACCAATTAAAACAGTCATTACAAATTAAAAAGCTGTATAATTGATTGATTACTAATTACTAATCAAATTTAACAGGTCTCACCTGTATCTGGCTCGACTCGCTTATGCCGGTACACCTTATCAGAAGGCCAACAAACTTAATTTACTCTGTGCGCTATACACGGCTGAGTATAAAAATGTATATCTACATATCTCTTATTAAAGTAAGCCAATTTTAATTTCTTTTTTAAAACATTTAAAGAGATACTTTGTGGAAAAGTACACATTTACGTCGCATTAGCCGATGCCCCAAAGTCATCGCTTTTTATTTGACTTTCCTTGTCCATTTGTATCACACACACAAACTTTTACTTTAAAGTTATTTGATTATGTAAAATTATTTTTTATTTTTCGTAATGAGGTTTTTTGTATGTGGTCGCTCACTACTGTTTTACCGTTGCTTCCGCACTTGTAAATTGCGGTTTGACGAAATTCGTTTGCTCTAGGACACACTTTAATTTCCCTAGAAATTGTACGAGTATGCTTTATGTCCTCACAAGTGCGGCACTGTTGAGAGCAGCTTTATGTTACGTAGCACATGAGCACGAGTACATTTATATTTTAATGCTTTTGTATTTAAATTTCTCTTCTGTTGGTTTTTTCACTTTCAAAATATTTAAATGTTCACACAAGTAAAAGCATGTGCATATTTGATGGTACTTCAGTTGCTGACATATTTCGTGTTATAATTGTTGTAAGATTATACCGTTTCTGAGGGGTAAATGCAGAAAGTCAGCTCTTTTAACTTTGATGTTATAAAACAGTTTGAGGACTCTAAAAATTAGTTTTACTTAGCAAAGCGCATTAAGAGTGTGTAGTGCTTTGAGTAGATATGTGAGTATCTTGAGTTCATTTTTTATAGATGAATTCACTTGGCAGTGTTTTAGAGTCCTTGCTATAAATTGGGTGAATGTAGTCAATCCCTAAACTCGTGAGGAAACTAAAGCCATAATTTGCCGTGTTCAACATCAAACATAAGATTTAATTCCAAAACCAAATAATTTTTCAGTACTTTCGATGAATGGGGCAAGACACTCTTCGCATTCCAACGGCAATTGATTCTACGGGCAAGTATTTGTACCTAATCCCGGATCAGAGTAGTGAATCTGCTGCATATGCTGGTATAATGTCTATTTAAATCTGTCATATTTTAATCAATTTGCGTTCCGTGCAATGGCGCTAATCAAGACATATGGTTGGTTGCAGTGGCGAGTCTCCTATGACTCCAATCAGAGGCAATTCACTATTTTGATACCACATTTCGACAATTAATCAATGAAAACTTTGTAAGAAAGCTGAGAGTATCTGAAAGACCTTAGTGAGAATCCCGTCCCACTATACCTATGCCGTTAAGTTCACAAATTTTAGAACCCCCCCGGGCACCCTGCTTCGGCAGTGCACTGCACAATCGCCAACGAGTTGTTCCACAGTCTATTCCACCCCCGGAAGGTTGAGACTGCGGCACGAGGTATTATGTTCCAGAACAATTCATGCCGCGTGCGCCCCAAAAGTCCAATGCCTAGTGCGTGCCCCAATTAATTTGAAAAAGGCCCTTTCTATTCACCTTCAGAATGGTTGAAGATCGCGTTTCGTTGTACGAGAGCCACAGACTCAAACGCTTCCTCCAGTTATTAGGCTCGCTAAGCTAGTGCTAAAATATTCGGCCCATGATAAATCTCAGGCTTACAAGGCTCCGCTTCGCCTATGAGACTTTCGTACCTGCTAGCTTGTTGGCCATCTCGTTTCCCTCTATATTATGTCACCCGGCACCCATATAAGAGAGGCGATATATCGACTTGCCAATGAAATACTGTTACACTGATATAGAGTTCAATCGGTGGCATGTTTTCAAACGTTTTTAATGCCGCTGTGGGGCGCATCACATGCAGCTCGCTGCCTTGCTTTATAAACCAAAATTATGGGAGCTTTCAGGAGAAGAGAAGATTACCCTAGGGATTGATTACTTTTAACATTTACTGAGGAATATAATTGAAATGGTAATATGTTTACAGTAGTGATCGACATTTAGTACCACTAATAGTCCGTCCTCTATCTGTTTAAATTGTCGAATTTGACATGTTTATAGCTCCGTTCAGTCTCTTTTTTGTGACTTTGCACTTGTTCAATGTTCTACAATACAGATCTAGTTTGTTTATAGATACTATGGCGCAGATTATGAGCCATACAAAAATTCTACATAGCACAAATTACCCCTGAATATTTAACTAAATATTTCAACAACTTAGTTTTAATTGTTTATGACTAAAATATTTATTGTAAAATATAAAATAAAAAAAATACAGGCTTAAACTAAATTTCTAAATGTTTTTTCAAGGACATTGTAAGAAGCATTATTTTTTAACATACAATTAAAAATACTTTGTGATGGCTATTCACGTACCGCTTTTGAACTTTTCAAAATCTAGTCGTTATCAAACTAGTTTTTATTTGGCACTTTAGATATAATTCTGAACCAGAAATTTGCATCATTAGCTACTAAGTTACTTGAAGAAAAACTATGAGTCATCAAGAAATAAATACAAAGTGCGCATATACTCTTTTTATATATTGCATTCAGCAATACGGTGTCAACCTGCTTAGTTTACTTCTTATTCGAAACTAAATCAATGTCGATGCCCTTTCCTTTCATCGAAATAGCTCGACTCACAAAAAGGAGGTGCCGACCACTGATTTACATACATACGAGGTGTGTTCAAAAAGTATCGCGAATTTTGTGTTTTTTCAAAAATTATTTATTTATTCATGAATATCTATTTTGTCCCCTTCAAAGTAATCCCCATGAGATATTATACACTTGTGCCAACGGTTTTTCCAATCTTCGAAGCACTTCAAAAAATCAGTTTTTTGTATCTTGTTCAGCTCCTCCTTCGATGCCGTCTTTATCTCGTCAAGAGAAGCGTAACGTCGTCCTTTCATGGGCCTCTTCAGTTTAGGGGACAAGAAAAAGTCACAGGGGGCCAGATCTGGGGAATACGGTGGCTGCGGCATCATTAGTGTGTTGTTTTTGGCCAAAAAGTCGCGCACAAGCAACGATGCGTGAGCAGGGGCGTTATCGTGGTGCAAAAGCCAATTTTTGTTCTTCCACAAATCCGGGCGTTTCTGGCGGATTGCTTCGCGCAAATTGCGCATAACTTGCAGGTAATATTCCTTATTGCCCGTTCTTCCTTGTGGCAGGAACTCATGATGCACCACGCCCCTGCAATCGAAGAAAACTGTCAGCAAAACTTTCACATTCGACCGAACTTGGCGCGCTTTTTTCGGTCTTGGTTCGTGCGGCAGCTTCCATTGAGATGATTGAGCTTTGGTTTCCACGTCATAACTATAAACCCACGATTCGTCACCAGTTATGACCCTCTGGAGCAAATTTGGGTCGTCGCGGACAGAGTTTAACATCTCATTAGCAATGCTCATGCGATGCTGTTTTTGGTCACAATTGAGCAATTTTGGTACGAATTTCGCGTAAAAATCGAAGACGATCCAAAACACGTGCAAGCAAAGCAGCTGTCAACAATTAACTGAACATTCAAAATGGCCGAGCTTGTCGGCATAAGTGAGAGACATGAGTACCAACATAACGCCACAAAAAATTCGAAATTCGCGATACTTTTTGAACACACCTCGTATACCTATCAGCTAATTTTACGTATTTGTTTTATTTACCTTGTACGTACAAAATAGTGTTTGCTTAGCAGTTGGATTCTATCTATCTATGGCGCGATATACAACAGGTATATCATCATAAACCTCCTAAGAGATTTTTGCGCCAAGCTTCTCTTCCAATTTGTGGTGTGCCGATTTGAATTTTTCCCTACAAATTGGTGGGACCTACAGTTTTTTGCCGACTCCGAACGGCATCTACAAAGGAGACGAATTTTTTGCTGAGAAGCCTGTCATGGCAGAAATACACTCGGAGAGTTTGCCAAACCACTGCCGAGGGGCGACCCCGTTTTGAAAAACTTTTTTTCAAATCACTTTTGATGTTACCTGTACCAGGGCTCGAACCATGGACCTTCGGTGTGGTAGGCCGGCAACACTACCTTCACACCACGGCGGCCGTTGGGTTAGCTTGGTATTAATTTCGTTTTTATTTCGCTTTTGCTTTTTGTGTCTTTCCTGGAACACCTTTTTCCGTTCAGTTGACGTTTCATTTTGCTAGAAATAACTTTGTGTAGTCAAACCAAACAAGAGACAATGATAAAATGCAGCTGCAGTCTAGTTACATGCATGTTTCAAATATCTAATTTACTTTTTGGTTAGCTTTTTTGCTCCACATAAATTAACTATTTTGCATTTTCATTTGTTTTACTTGTAATTGCTAGGATAAAACACTACTTTTCTGCACTTTCAGTTCTTTTTTTAGAATTGCTGTGATTTATTTAAATAAGCGAAATTTGCAGAGTTAAATACAGTGGATAGGAATATAAAAGTGCTTTGAATCAAAACTTTTTTTTTTCTCTGAATAAATTAGATTTTTTTTCAGCAGAGAAATTTTCAGTAACTTAAAACTGGATTACTTTGGGTTCGGTATAAGGCAGTCCAGCAAAGTTACTCGTAACAAATTGTAACATGGCCCTGAGTATGTTGTTGGTGTTGGTTTTATGCATATCTAACTTGCAAGTAAGATTTGGCATAGTGTCTTGTCTGGTGAAATTATTGCTTGACTGCTAATATGTGACGCTCTTATCATATGCGTGTGTGTGTTTGCAAGTATCTAAACACGTTGAATGCTCTCAATCGGCAATCAGACGAGTAAAACTTAAAAAAAAACCCAAAATAAAATAAAATAATATGAAATGAAATAAAATGAAATAAAATGCAATAAAATAAAATAAAATTAAATATAATAAAATAATTAAATAAAATTAAAAAAAATAAAATAAAATAAAATTAAATTAAATATAATAAAATAAAAAAGAATAAAATAAAATAAAATCAAATGCAATAAAATAAAATAAAATAAAATAAAATAAAATAAAATAAAATAAAATAAAATAAAATAAAATAAAATAAAATAAAATAAAATAAAATAAAATAAAATAAAATAAAATAAAATAGAAAAAAATAAGATAAAATAAACTAAAGTAAAATAAAATAAAACAAAATAAAATAAAATAAAGTAAAATAAAGTAAAATAAAATAAAATAAAATAAAATAAAATAAAATAAAATAAAATAAAATAAAATAAAATAAAATAAAATAAAATAAAAATAAAATAAAATAAAACAAAATAAAATAAAATAAAATAAAATAAAATAGAATAAAATAAACCAAATAAAAAAAAACAAACCAAAGCTTAACTAAATTAAATAAAATTAAATTAAATAAAACAAGATAAAATAAAATAAAAAAATTTAAAAAAATATAAAATAAAAGAAAAAAAATAAAGTTAAATTAAATTAAATATAATAAAACTAACTATAATAATATTAAATATAATAAAATAAATGAAATAAAATTAACTAAAATAAAACAAACCGAAATAAAATAAAATAAAATTTTATTAAATATAATAAAATAAAAAAGAATAAAATAAAATAAAATAAATTAAAATAAAATAAAATAAAATGCAATAAAATAAAATAAAGTAAAATAAAATAAAATAAAATAAAACAAAATAGAACAAAATAAGATAAAATAAACTAAATAATGTAAAATAAAATAGAACAAAATAAAATAAAACAAAATAAAATAAAATAAAATAAAATAAATATTTGTTTTTTGCGACCTTTTAATTTCCTAAATGTGTTTAGAAGCTGGCTTGATGTTCAAATAGAATAAAATAAAATAAAATAAAGTAAAATAAAGTAAAATAAAAAAATAAAATAAAATAAAATAAAATAAAATAAAATAAAATAAAATAAAATAAAATAAAACAAAAATAAAATAAAATAAAATAAAATAAAATAAAATAATATAAAACAAAATAAACTAAAATAAAATAAAATAAAATAAAATAAAATAAAATAAAATAAAATAAAACAAAATAAGATAAAATAAAATAAAACAAAATAAAATAAAATAAAAATCAACAAAATTGTTGGTATAAAAAAAAAAAATCAATAAAATAAAATAGAATAAAATAAACCAAATAAAAAAAAACCAAACCAAAGTTTAACTAAATTAAATAAAATAAAATTAAATAAAACAAGATAAAATAAAATAAAAAAATTTTAAAAAATATAAAATAAAAGAAAAAAAAAATAACATTAAATTAAATTAAATATAATAAAACTAAATATAATAAAATTAAATATAATAAAATAAATGAAATAAAACTAACTGAAATAAAACAAACCGAAATAAAATAAAATAAAATTTATTTAAATATAATAAAATAAAAAAAGAATAAAATAAAATAAAATAAAATAAAATAAAATGCAATAAAAGAAAATAAAGTAAAATAAAACAAAATAAAATAAAATAAAATAAAATAAAATAAAATAAAATAAAATAGAGCAAAATAAGATAAAATAAAATAAAACAAAATAAAATAAAATAAAATAAAATAAAATAAAATAAAATAAAATAAAATAAATATTTGTTTTTTGCGACCTTTTAATTTCCTAAATGTGTTTAGAAGCTGGCTTGATGTTCGAGGAAAATAAAATAAAATAAATTAAAACAAAGTAAAATAAAATAAATGAAGCAAAATAAAATAAAACAAAAAAAAAATATAAATAAAATAAAAAAAAAATTTTAAAAAATAATTTGTATTAAAATCAAATAAAATAAAATAAAATTTAATAATATAAAATAAAAAGTAAAATAATAGTTTGATATTAAAAATAAAAAAAGTTCTAAAAATTATTGCACATCCACCAAAAAATTAAACGAATTTTGATGAATACATCACTTAAATTTATTTTTTTGTAACATATTACAATGGACGTGACCCCTAGACAGTCTAGGCTAGATTTGCATCTGTAACTACTTATTCACAACTTTCAAGCAACCACTTCCTTTCTGTCGTTACTTTAATAAACACAACTTCTTACACATCGCTCACTCACCTTGACATTTTCATGTTACGAGTATTCATGGTATTCATAGTTGCAATATAAAGATTCCACTTTTGTGGTTGTGTCAGTTAGTTGCATGACGATGCCGCCTCGACTGCATTTTACTGCAGGCGCAACTCAACAACATTTCCCGCAGACACGCGCAACACAAAAGATACGAAAGCGAATAAACAAAAGAGCGACGTGGCGCATTTCAAATTCACAGGAATAATGTAATATTTACTGAAATATTTATAAGATTTCGAAGAAAAAAGTTAAAAAATTCTAAAATACGAATAGCAGTGTTGCCCCAACACGAAAGTGCTACGCAAACAAGAGAGACGTGCAGTGCAGTAAAATTTTAAACAGCAATTGTGCTGCACGGATGTATAAATGGGTGTGTAAATGAATTCGAATGTATATTTTTTTGTGTGTGTGTGCTTTTATAATAATTTTTTTACTTTCCACCAGATTTTAGAATAGCAAGTCACCGGTAGTTGCTGACGCCGCCTGTTTACCAGCCACTGTCATAACTGTCGCTGCTTATTGCTGTTGTTGTTAATACTAAAGAATTATTTTATTTAGCTATTGTAAGAGTTCCTTTTGCTGCCTGTTTTGTTGGTTGCGCTTTGTAAAGTGCTTGGATCTTTGGTCCTATGAATTTCGCTATAGTTGGTACGTAAGGGAATGGGTGGCGGAGAAGGGTGCGATAGCAACGTGGGAAAAACTTTGTTTACTTAATATTTAGTATGAAAAGATGAAACCTGCGTCACCTGTGGTTATTGTTTTTAGCAACTTTGCTGATTTAAGATCCTTTTTTTCTGTTGGCACATTGTTAAAAGAACTTTTAAAGTGTAAGATAAAGCTTCAGCGGTTGAAAGCAAAGGGAATTTTTGACGAATTGCACTAGAAACGCTCCAAGGTATACACAACTAGCCGAGTGGCATTCAAAACTCTTGGTCACACAAAACAAATCATCGAACAAACAAACGCGCTTGCCAGGTATTTGCATATTTTTAAATTCTGCTTAAAGTACGTAGAGGCTTAGAAATACGAAAATATAAACCGAAACGGAACCAGCAAAAAAATGGATTTGGAGAAGTTGAAGATGAGGATGAGAAAGTTGGAAACGATTAAGCCCTCAAAAGCAAAAACAAATGAAATACGAATTGAAACTAGTAAATGAATACTCAAAAGTTCAAAACATTTATGAAACGAAAACTTCGCAAAATACAACGAAAATAAAAAAAAGCGTGACAAATAAGTAGTGGGAATTTTGCTGTGTGAACACATGTATTCTGTACAAACATTTAATAAAACTCGCCCAATGATTGAAAGTCAACCACAAAACTTTATTTTATTTTAATTATTTGATGTTTCGTCCCTTTCGTTTAAAATAGTTTCTTTTTCTTCAATTTCCTCTTCTTTCCAGTCTATATTTTTAATAGCCTTTCCTTTCCGTTCCTTTGATTTCTTTCCCTTCCCTTAAATTTACCTTACTTTTTAATTTATCTTATGTTGTTTTATTTTTTTTTTTTTTTTTTCTTTTATTTTTATTAATATTATTTTATTTTATTTTTATTTTATTTTATTTTTTTTTATTTTATCTTATTTTATTTTATTTTATTTTATTTTATTTTACTTTTTTTTATTTTATTTTATTTTATTTTATTTTATTTTATTATATTTTATTATATTTTATTTTATTTTATTTTATTTTATTTTATCTTATTTTATTTTATTTTATTTTATTTTATTTTATTTTATTTTATTATATTTTATTTTATTTTATTTTATTTTATTTTATTTTACTTTATTTTATTTTATTTTATTTTATTTTATTTTATTTTATTTTATTTTATTTTATTTTATATTATTTTATTTTATTTTATTTTATTTTATTTTATTTTATTTTATTTTATTTTATTTTATTTTATTTTATTTTATTTATTTTATTTATTCGTGATTTCGATGCTGGATATAATATTTTGCGCTCGCCTAAAACAAAATTTGGGTTGAATGCGAGAAAAAGCTAAGAAAAATGAAATCACTATAAGCACTCACATTTTGAGTTGCTATCTACCGAGCGACAAGTTCATATTTTATTTTCAAAGGGAAAAAAATTGTTTCTGTTATATTTTTATAATTTTTTCTTTGTTTTATTTTTTTTATTAAATTTTTTAACTTGCTAAATATCTAAATTTCTAACCTTTCTTCCAGCTGTGCTCTTTAAGAAAAGTGAATATCCATATTTGCGGGATTGCAAGGTCTGATTGCGATAATCCCGTTATTTTTAGAATCCAAAAAATTGGCATCCCTAATAGCGGCCGCCGTGGTGTGAAGGTAGTGTTGCCGGCCTAACACAACGAAGGTTGTTGTTGTTGTTGTTGTTAACAGTGCTTCGCCCTGCCCCAGAAACAACGAAGGTCCAAGGTTAGAGCCCTGGTACAGGTAACGTCAAAAATGGTTTGGAAAGGTTTTTTCAGAACGGGGTCGTCCCTCGGCAGTGGTTTGACAAACTCTCCGAGTGTCTTTCTGCCATGCAAGGCTTCTCAGCAAAAATTCATCTCCTGTAGGTCCCACCAATTTCTAGGGAAAATTCAAATCGGCACGCCACAAATTGGAAGAGAAGCTTGGCGCAAAAATCTCTTAGGAGGTTGATGATGATATACCTGTTGTATATCGCGGGGTTAAAAAATTAGAAAAAATCCAGCCTTAACTACTGCCAAATATGGTCGGAGGACCGAATGCACGCAGCTTGGAACTTAAGTCTGCTCTGTCCAATTATCAAAGAAGGCTATTTCGCGCCAAGTACGTCGAAATCAGTCTCCTTAATATCGTATGTACGATAACATCTGTTGTATTGTGCGAAAGACTGAAGAAGAAGACAGTCTGGGTTTAGATCTATATATCTACTATGTAATAAAAAAAAAAAAGTTCGGGAGATGACCCATAGTAAGAGAATAGAAATTTCGTGCTCATATTTCAACTCGTTTTGCAAAACTACAATTCCCTTTCTTCAACTTTCCTGTTTTCATTCTAGCTCAGCGTACCTTCGCCTGCATTCAAACACATACACACATACACTTCTCACCATTTCGTTAATGATGTTGACACTGCTGCGTTGTCGCTCATCGCCTGCATTGCTTGCATATGCCAGAGGTCGTCTAATATCATCTCAGCAAAAACATTAAAACCACTCAAAACTCAAGCTGTCATTAAGGACACGACTAACTATTTTACGCTGTCAGTGGCGTTGAGTTGTAGACTTAAAATCTTTGCTGCGTTCATTATTTGGTGACAGAATTGTTATTGTTTTGATACTTGGCTACAGAGATTTAAATTTATCTTCTATGCGCTACTCAGTAGTTAAACCAAAGCTCTAATTAGTATGTGTCTTTTCAATGTTCTGCTTGTTTATGCGCCTGCAGCTATGCTTGCATATGTGTATGCGAAAATCTTAACCGTCAAGGTGGTTGGCATTTTGTATGCATGGAAGTGTTTGTGTATTAGGGTGTGCTGATTTCGTGCATTCATTAAAAAAAATTTATAAATCAATTTGGAAGAGCTTCATAGGTGGAATTGACAGTACCAAGTCCCTACATAAAATGGTTTCGCAAGCTATGTGCATATCTTGTGTGTGTTTAAAACCGCAAAACCAAATTGATCACTTATTGCTCGATGAAGTAGGTGTGCACTCTTTTCAACTTCGATTTATCATCTTCTTGCGGCACACACAAGCCACAAGGCAGCGAAAAATATTTTGCTACTTTTGAATTTAACTTCCCCGCTTTAAAGTATTTACCGTTGAGCAACGCGAATAGCGCAGTCAAGATTGGAAAGGAAATCGACTTCAGCTATTGGAGTCCGAGAAAAACTGAGGTCTACTTTGGATTGAATAGGTCATTAAGCTAAATTCCTGTTTCTATAAGTTCTACCCGTCCTCATTATACCTGTGCTGATATAAACGGGTTTCACTAATAGGGTCGATGAAAAGCAATCTGCGGCAGACTGTCTCGCTTCCATGTGATCAATGTATTGAAGAAAATAGACTATAAACTGTTCGAGATTTGAGCAGATATTAACACTGTTCAGTAAATTAAATCCCAATGACTTGACAGTTTAGCTGGCGAATGAAGGAGTTCTTATTGACACCCGATTTTGACAAATAGGTTAAAAGGCCACACTGAGGTGCAAAAAATATTTAGACGAGGACTCGACCCAGTTGCCCTTAGTTTTGCTTAAGATCATGATGAAGACTAAATTTCTAGCCAGAAAAAAAATTTTGCATGAAAATACAATACCCTAATGTGTACATGTATTAAGGTGGGTTAAGTTTTTGTTGTTGTTTTTTTGCTCAGAATTTGTACTTAAAAAATTAAAAAAAAAAAATGCTTTGAGTTGGCGCTATCAATATTTAAAGAATTATAGACGCTTTTTATTCGCAAGCACTTAGCGACTTATGTATAAAATAACAAAATTATTTTTTTTTTAATTTGAAATTTTTTTTGAAAGTCAAATGTGAACTTGTCGCTTGCGAGATAGAAACTGAAATTGGTAATACCTATAGTGGTTTCTGCTGGCTTAATTTTGCGTTGCTTTCAATTCAAACATTTTTTTAAGGCAGGCAGAAAAATGTTATATAGCAGCGATATGACGAATAAAGAGCGGCCTATTGATCAAACAGGGTAGTTTCAAATGAAATTTTTTTAGGGTGCTGTTAAATCTATATGTTGTCCTCCCGAAAGCCAATCGAAAGTCTGAAACAAATTTTATCAAAAATTCGTTGGGAAATTTTTGGATTTTTTTTTTTTTAATTTATACCGAAAACAAAATTCTTTGGTGCTATTACTTATTTATTTAAAAGTTGAGTGGCTCATCTAAACATTTTGAGTAAAAAATTGTTTAAAGTAGCATTAAAGCTTTTTTTTATGGACTAAATAACCAACTCCTTGCTCATTTTAAATTTGTGCGACCCAACCTAATGTGTGTGTTTATTTGTGAACACACTGCCCTATCTCATCAAGTCTGTCATGCTGCCGCTTGTGTGTGAATTTATTATTGTTATAGTGTAATATAGTTACTTAATGACAACCAAGTGATGACGGAGACAGCTGCTTATGAAGATGATAATGATGTTATTATTGTTGTTGTTGTTTTGTTGAGCAACAGCTGCTTGCATTGATGTTGTCATGATGATGTTGATGATATATACTTAAGTCGAGGTATTTACTTATTCTTCAAAGGCACTGTCTCTGCTGCAACGTTGCAAATGCGGCATTCTGTCACACGCACACACACGCACACCCAAGCATTTTCTTACACCTCTTTCAGCTGCTACTTTGACGACTTGACGACCTTTTGCGGATAATTCACACATTTATGATTGTCACGCCAATGTTGCTTCATTTTGATATTTGCCCTGCAGGAGCGTTTAGTCGGAAATTATAATTTAAATATGCCTTTTGCCGTGCTTATTTGTGAGTGTATGAGTGTGTGTGTGTTGATACGCTCAGAGGCTATTAAAGCTCAAGGATGTGCTTACGTATGTGTTAGTGTTATACAAGTTGCTTACTGTTGCACTCTCTAAGCTGCACAAGTTGCTTGCCATTATATTTTGCTGAACATAATTCAGGTGGAAATGCAACAGAGAATCCCGCAGTGCTAGTGTGTGTGTGTGGAGGAAATGCCAGCTAAATTAGGCCACACTGTATTTAATCTTGTATATGTATGTGTATTTACCTTCAATTTCTATGAGTATGCTTGCTTAATTGCAAAAGATTAGTTGAATACCAGCGGGTGATTCCTTAGACGCCAACAACATTCCAGCTGACGTGGAATTCCACATGTGGCTTTGTTAGCTTTGCCTCAAAGGTAAAGCAGTTGAGGGTTAATCTCTGGCCAATTTGGTACGGGTACAGCAAATTTGATCAGCTAATCAACGCTCAGAAAGTGCTTAGGCTATAAAGGGCGTCCTAATCCTCACTGTAATATAGCAAAGGAGTTGAGGAAACTAATAAGCCAAATAATTAAAGCCATGAGGGACTTCGTCTGGTGGGAAAGAGAGTTGAAAAATAAAAGTCTATAAGTCTCTTATAACATGTCATCTGGCTGCAGTGCATTTACTTGCATTGAACTAACGCAAACAAGCCTTATTTCCTCTTCCAGTAAACGTCATTTGCCTTTCCGCAAGGGAAATAAAGCATGCCAGTGTCACTATTAGGATTATTTCATTTCACGCTTTTTTCATTTTAAATTTTCATTTTGTGTTATGATATTTATTATATCGTATGAACTTAAAATTTAAAACAGGAGACATGATTAAATTATCAATGCCGGACTAATCAATTAGGGGATAGTGCTAAACATGATTAATTTATTAGTCAGAGCATAATCATTATCGATTAATTAAAACGATTAATTTACGATTAATCACATTTTAACTAGTTTTAATTACAATATTAGTAATTATGCAGAAAAAATATTAATCATTAATCAGAAAAATGCCGTGAATAGCCTTTTTTGGCTTTAAATAATCTTATCACTCTTTGAGTTTACTCAGTTGACCAAAAACTTTTTTTTTTTATATTCGCTAATTTATTAATAAAAGAATTGAATAATGTTACTAAGATTTGAATAATTTTTTTTTATCAAACATAATTTGATTTATCAACAACTTTTATTAATCAAGAAATAAATAATTAAAATTTTTTTAATCTATTAATCACACATTCATAACACCGCGCTACACACATTCTGTCCTATGAACCAAATATACTTTTTCGGAAAGGGGAGAAAAAATAAAAATACACGTGTATCGGCGATTTTCATATACACGTCAGAATTTTTTTTTTATGTATAAAGTATAAAGCTCGTAGTGTCCGTCTGTCCGCCTGTGTGAATTACTTTGAATCGATTTTTAACCCCTTTTCTCCCCTTTCCGAAAAAGTATATTTGGTTCATAGGACAGAACTAAAGCTCGTTTTTGTATACGCATATAGCTTATGAGCTGTAATATACATAGTCATACTAGCATATCCGGCAGACGTTGTTCTGCCTCAAATTTTACTTGCCTACATTTATTTAATTGTACTCTTTTCCCTCCCCACTTGGCTCTTCTTCTATATGTATCCTTATATCTTACCTTTTCTTTCTACTTTTGTTTCCCCCCACCCCCATATACCGTTACTCGTCTTTGTCCTCTTCATTTTCCTCTAGCACCACCTGTACGTTTCAAATTATTAATCCTACTTCCCTTCTTCCTACATTTCCTCTGCGGGTACTGATATGTCCATAGTTCCGAAGATATATCGAATTAACTTTTTTTGATCCTGGTACCGCTTTCTGCTTCACTTTTCCAAAAGGCATATATAGCCGATGTTGTACACACCGAACTTCTGAACCTATCGTGACAGTTTCATAGAGATCGGCAATAAACTTTTTTCATGAATGAAGGACGAACAAACACCACTTTTAAAAATTATGTAAATCTTGGCTAAAGAACATACAGGATGGCTGATGAATTTTGCTACATTAAGAAACTCAAATAATTTTTTTTTTAGTGTATGGAATTCATTTTTCTTTTATTCATGTTAAAGCTCATTAAATTTTATTAAATATAGCTTACTTAGTTTTAAAAATAATGGAATTTAAATGCCCCCCCTGCTCGTCGATGCATGTGCGGCATCTTACCAAAAAGTTGTTCATTACTGCTTGGAGAGTTGAGACAGGAATAGCCGCAATTGTTTCTCGAATGGATTGCCTTAGTTCATTCAAATTTGTTGGTTTTGCTTTGAAGACTTCCTGTTTGCAATAACCCCACAAGAAAAAGTCAGGTGCAGTAAGGTCAGGCGACCTGGGTGCCCAACGGAATGTGGAGTTTCTGGATATCAGCTTATTGGGAAATTTTCGTCGCAATTCTGTCATAACAGGTTGGGCTATATGAGGAGCTGCACCATCTTGCTGAAACCACACAGAGTTGAAAGAAATTCTCATTCGTCGTAATTCTGGATAGAAAAACTCTCTCAACATGCTCAAGTAACGGTCTCCAGTAACCGTAACGGTGTGACCGTTTTGTTCGAAGAAGTAGGGCCCGACAATGCAGCGTGATGAAACTGCACACCACACTGTGACACGAAGTGGATGCAATTCCGTCTCATGGAGTATCTGTGGGTTGGAAGCACTCCATATTCGACAATTTTGTTTGTTTATGTTGCCGTTTAAATCGAAATGGGCCTCGTCAGACATGAAAAGACAGTTCAACATGTTTCCATCCTCTTCCACCATTTGAAGCATCTTCTGGCAAAATTCCAAGCGAATCGGCAAGTCTGCAGCGTTCAGTTTGTTGACCATTTGAATTTTATATGGGAATAAGTCCAAATCTTTGTGCATAATTGACTGTAATGACTGTCTGCTTACACCCATTTGAGCAGATAAGCTTCTTGTCGAAACACGTGGATTGTTTTGTATGGCAGCAGCTACAGCAGTGATTGTTTCCTCCGTTCGAACTGAAGGGTTTCGATGGTAAGGTCTTCTGTTGACTGTCCCATGCTCGGCAAAATTGTTTACAAGTCTTATTATGGTCCATCTGCTCGGAGGATTGCCGCCAAACGTGCGCCTATACTCTCTTTGAACGGAAACTACGGACTCCAGTGCGTGATAGCGGCGGACAATCCAAATTCTTGTTTCAGTGTCCCAGTTATCCATTTTTGTTAAATGTAAAAGTCAATCTGCAAAATAAAAAAAAAATTAACCAGATTCATTAAATAGAAAAAAAGTTATTTACTTTTTTTTTGGTAGCGGCTTTCATTAGCCACCCTGTATATATCCAAATACCATTAATTTAGACCAAATAAGTGCAGAGTTATGACGATTTGAAGTTTTATATAACCTGGAAGCTTGACACTGCCCACTTTTCCAAAAGGTATATATAGCCAATGTTGTACCCACCGAAGTTCTGAACCTATCGTAACAGTTTCAGTGAGATCAACAATGAACTTTGGGCATTAATGAAGGACAAACAAAACACAAAAATATGTGGGCTTGGCACCGCCCACTTCTCCAAAATTATGTAAATCTTGACTAAAGGACACATATATCCAAATATCATTAATTTAGACCAAATACGTTCAGGTAAAATTTGATATAGCAGGGAGGCACTTTTCCAAAATTATATATAGCCTATATTGTAAATCTACTGTGAAAAATTACAGGTCATAATTCCACAACGATTTACCAATTTACTACGACCGCTTTTACAGAGTTGGGTATTTAATGTTCGGTTCCGCCCGAACTTAGACTTCCTTACTAGTTTTACTTTAGTTTGTGCCACTTGGGAGTATGTCATGTCACCACTTGATTTTTGGGAAATAAAACCCATGGACATCATTGCACTACACTCGGGACCTGATGTACAACCACGAGTCATCAAAAGAAGGTGGGATGGAACGCAAAGCGTTTTAGTAAAATTCCGTTCCGTGATGCTAATATCTTGTTTTGAAGAACATTTGGTGCTGACTTTATTGTGCGCAGTAAATTTTGTCATTATACGATAGGTGTACTATGTTATGAATAATCACTTTTTTGTATTTTCGAAAATATTCGATACATAAAAAGTGGGTGTGGCTATCACCCTTTTCTGCACATTTTGAATAGCAGTGGGAAATGAGCACTAATGAACCTGCATAAGAAATTTCAATAATATTTCTCGAAACTTACTCAAGTTAAGGAGGGACGGGCGGAGAACCACACACCGCACCCCCTTGCTTTATTGCTACTTTGTATGCAAAATTAGCATGTGCGTTTAGCTTTTCTTGCCATTGTACCTACTATACAAAACTACTACAGTGATATTAAAATAAAAATTCACCTGAATGTACTCACATATTTATTTAATTCACCTCTAACGACATGAACTTCGTCCCACTATAAAGTCATTTTCAAGTTGAGTGAGTACACGGCTACATCTTTAGCAGTGAGTCAGCTGAGTGCTATGCAAAACAACCAGCAAGCACAACAACAGTTATTGCTATTGTAGTTGATATCCTTTTTAATGTATATTTACTGCATTGCTATTTTTGTAGCTCCTTGTTCTCAAACTCTCTTCAATCCATACACTTGTGAAAATATAGTAAAAGCATACAATAATATAAAAGCTATAAAAGAGCATCGTCATCGCAAGTAGTTTTAGTTCAGCGAATTCCGTTGTGCCTCTGGCGAAATCATCAGCGCACCGTAAACTAAGTTTACAGCGACGCAATGTGAAGGAAGCCACTGCAAGAAGTAAGAAGTTCAAATAAACACATATGAAATAATAGCATGGAACGTGCAATTCATGCAACCAAATAAACTGAGGGTGTATGGAAGTATGAGAATGCAATTGAATGCACCCTGCAGACAAACCAACTTGTTACGAACTACTTTACAACTAGTATATGCACCAAGCCCAACCAGTCAGACAACTGTCATATTTCCATATAAGCGACTGGTATTTTTAACATGGCGATGTCCTGCGAGATGTTAATTGTCAGATTTCGACCAGAACATACCAGTCATCTACTACTCATGAAATACTAGTTTGCATATATTGGAAATATACTAGTATCATACTGGTCGTAAAATACCAGTTTCATAGTAGTTCAAAATCGAAGGAAATGTACTAGTCAGATTGCAGTCTATTCATACCAGTATCTAGTTCGAAAAAGAGAAACGAGTACTAGTCCAGGTGTGGACCAAAACCTCTAGCAGGGATTAAAAGAAGAAAATGGACTCATCATTACATCTTTTTAATTTTTCATCAGCTTCGCTGTGAAAAACCGGAAATTGGAATGACAAAACATAAACTATATCTTTGGAATATTTCATAAGCTGGTTGCGAATCACAAAAGTATGCAATGCAAATGAAATAAACGAAAGAAATAATTGCAGCTTATGTAGCTTAAGCGCATACTATAAAAATTGTATGGATTGAACTTTTTCTGACTAGTATGATTTCAATCAGAAAATTATAGTTGGATCCTAGTATGTTTACTGACTAGTTTGATATTTCTATGCTGTGTCGGTGTTGGTTGCATGTGGCAAAGTTTATTGTGTGAAAAAATTGTATAGCGCCAAGGTGGAGTAATACTAACATAGAGAACTGTGCATGCTAGGGATGGGAATTTTTGGAGTTTAAAAATTCAAAGACTCAATATTCTCCAAAAGTTTAGGTTGGAAAAAGCGAAGAAATCGTTCGAACAAAAAAAAAAAAAATGTATAACAAACAATTTTCTTATTTTGCACGAATGTGTTTTCAGCCAGCAAAGCGCATCTGATTTTTTGTAGCAAGTTTTTCGAATTGTTAAGAGATACAAGGGACTTTTCAACGTTTAAAACAGACCTGTTAAATAGTGATTATTTTTGTATTGAATACCGGCTTGATTCATTATTTTCTTGAGAATTCATCTAATGATTAAGTACCCTTATTTAAAATTTTTAATGATTATTTTCAAATTAATGCAAAAATAATCAAGCAAAAGAAATTCTAGAAAAGTTTAATTTACCAACAATTATTATCGAAACCCTTTTGTGATGAAGTCTGAAATTTATATTATACCACTGTAGCCACTATCCTTTACATCCTTGATATGGTCTGCACATATATGCGTGTGTACGTGCATTTCTACAAAGGAACTTTATGCATCTCCTATACAAATGTAAATGTGTATATTATGTGCTTCTACAACAATACTAAAAAAAAAACTAAAATAATAAAAAGAATCAAAAACAAAAATATTTTTTTAAATAAAAAAATCAAAAAAAAAAATTCAAAAAATCAAAAAAAAAAAGAATAAAAGAAACAAAAAAAAAATTCAAAAAAAAATCGAAACAACTTTTTTTAATTTTTCTAATCGTAATGGCCGCCGTGGTGTGAAGGTAGTGTTGCCGGCCTACCACACCGAAGGTCCATGGTTCGAGCCCTGGTACAGGTAACATCAAAAGTGATTTGAAAAAAGTTTTTCAAAAACGGGGTCGCCCCTCGGCAGTGGTTTGGCAAACTCTCCGAGTGTATTTCTGCCATGACAGGCTTCTCAGCAAAAATTCGTCTCCTTTGTAGATGCCGTTCGGAGTCGGCAAAAAACTGTAGGTCCCACCAATTTGTAGGGAAAATTCAAATCGGCACACCACAAATTGGAAGAGAAGCTTGGCGCAAAAATCTCTTAGGAGGTTTATGATGATATACCTGTTGTATATCGCGCCATAGAGATAGAGAATTTATTAATAATTGCCTTTTCTGAAAACCCATTAAAATAACCATTACCAATTAAAAAAGCCATGTAATCAATTCATTATTAATTACTAAGTAATAAAATTTAACAGGCCTGATTTAAAATCAGTGTTAAACTTATTATAGAACATTTGGCATTAAAAAAAATATTCAATTTATAAATAGAAAAATAGGTAGTGGTTGCATTAGAAAAACAGTTTCTTACTAAGTGCTTTTAAGGTTCATTGAAAAAAAAGTTTAAATATTCAAAAATAGTTCACATCTTAAATAAAAAGAATTAAGAAAATTTCACAACTGGTGCAATTACATTTACTCCTGAATAATATAGTTTTAGTCCTTAAAATCTTATTATTGTTAGAACGAAATTGCGGCATTTTCATTGCTAAGAACATATCGGGATCTCGCATATATAAGTATGTGTTTAGTTATGAATATGAGTACTTATAGCGGAAAAGGTGGTACATGAAAAGCTTTCACGCTTACTTCTTCGAATATGAAGATATTCATATTCTTGGCTATACATACATAAACTGTTATAAAGACTGCAAGTTTATATTTATGCATATTTGGGTGGATAGAAAATTTTTTCACTTAGCAAAAAATTTTAGAAAAATTCCACCCTACTTTAAAATTAATAAATAATAGTTCCAGGGAAAATATTGTTTTTATAAAAAATCGTAAAAAACGTCCACAAATTGACAAATGTGTTTTTTTTAATTCTATTACATTTTAATACAAAGCAAAGTGCATTTCATTTTCTACTTAAATAAAAACAGCCAAAAAAAATGTTTTCAACTTCTGAACTGCCATTGGCTTCACACGGTTTTCAGAACAAGTTTTGAACTTATTTTTGGTAGAAAATACTCATAGTGTTGGGTGAAACAATTTTTTTTTGAATCTGTTTTTCTATAGCAAAAATTCGAACCGCAATAAAATTTTTTTTTCACCCACTCTAATGTAGATATTCAGTTTCGTACGAAGCTTTAACGGATTTTTGCATTTGAATAATTAACGCACTACGTGGGGTGCGAACTTGAACGTTTGTAAAGGTTAGATAAAATATTTATAGGGTGAGTAAGACATTTATGTATACCTATGTAAAACATTTATAACTAAAAATATCTGTTTTTTTTTTGTAAGCACTTAGCGACTTATGAATAAAATAATAAAATTAATGTTTTTGTCAAAACCTAAAATTTTTTTGAAATTTAAATATGAACCACTCGCTAACGAGATAGCAACCAAAATTTGTGAGTTTCTTTTATTTTTTGCTTTAAATTAAAAAATTGTTTAAGCAAGCAAAAAAAATTTTAGCTAGCAACGAAAAGACGAACAAAAACGCTGAATATATCCATAGTTTCTTCAATTAAAAATTCTTTGGTTCAAAGCAAGCGTATTCCTTGAAGTATTAGAAGTTCAGTAAATATTGTATTGACGGAATTCAATCCGAATGAAACCGAGCTTAATGCAGTACCCATTTCCGATGTTGACTAAATACCCAAATTAATGCAACAATAGAAAGGAAAACGCAAAAAAACAGTAATTTAAACGAATAAGTAAAATTTCAAGGAAAAGTATCATAACAGAAACAATATGACTGAGCTCGACCGTAACCATAACACTCACTAACCGGCTATGTGATTATTTACATTTCTGTTAAGTGTTACGGTTTTGTAGCGTAATGTTTACTTCTGATATCACATTTGTGCTCACACTTATGATTATGTTTACTTTTACTGTTACGGTTGCGGTTGCGGTTACGGTTACGGTTACATTTATGGTTACGGTTACATCTTTGGTAATGGTTATGGTTGCAGTTACCGTTATGGTTATGGTTACGATTATCATAATGGTTATGGTAACCGTTATGGTTACATTTACTTTTATGGTTACGGTTATGGTTATGGTTAACGTTATGGTTACAGTTATGGTTACAATTATCGTTATGGTTATGGTTACCGTTATGTTTACAGTTACCTTTGTGTTTACGGTTATGGTTACCGTTATGGTTACGGTAACCAGGTTTTGCAAACTTTTATAAAACTTAAAAAAGCATTAGTTTTTTGTATAAAAAAGCTTATGAATATAAATAGAGGGTGATGCAATTGCGCAATTTTGTTTTTCTTATTTTTTGTTTACTTATAAATTATTATTTTGTTTGCTAATGGTGGGATTCACATTTTACCTTTCCAAATTTTACAGCTTAAATATGGAAGATCCAATCTTGAATACCTTAAACTGTAATATTTTAAAAAAATAATGAAATGAATGAACATATTACAAAATCCTTTATCTGTATAATACACCTGCACACGACACTTTTGTAATAGCGTACCTTTAGTCTTGTAGGGCTTGTATTTCTCTCCACACACCTGTGTCCTTGCCACTATGAAAATAATAAATAATTAAGCAACTAGCAGCTTGTATGGGAACAATGGCCAGCGTTGCAGGCGTTTTGGCATTGTCTGTCAGGCGTGTGCACAGTCGATTGCTATAATTGTTTTCTTTTTTCATAGCAAAAATATATTAAATTGAAAAATTGTGTTTGTTTCGAAACTGGCTTTAAAATACTTTAAAATGTTTATATTTTTACTTTCTTTTTGAAAAATATTTACAAATATCATACGCAGTTTCGTAAATTAATTGACACAAAATGTCGTAGATATCGAAATGTGAATGTATTTGAAGAATGGCTGATATGGCTTTTCGTGGTTTGCTGTGTCACACATTTGCAGGCCTATTAATGTTCGATCAGCCAAAAATTACAACCATAAAACTTGCTCGCTCTTTGCTCAACAAAAATGAAGTTGAAAATGTTACGAAATGAAAACATGAAAAATGTATTAGCATCGAAGTTAAGCAAGCATAGTAGCAAATAGAACAAATTAAAAAATAGGAGCAGTTGAAAATATTTAAAAATTTCTATTCTTGAATGTAGCGTTAACTAGATTCAAAATAAATGTCAGTATATATTTCTTTTAAATTTTTATACTCAACTTTTATAGTCATCATTTTCTCTCTTTGGAGTTCAGTTTATAATGTTCCAGTGTGCCTAAAGAAGTTTCAAATTCCGAAAAAAAAAATGCATTTTGTTATTTTATTCATAAGTCGCTAATCGGTTACGAATAAAACATCGCTTATTATAAATGAGTTGGCGAAAGTGTAGCTTCTTTCAATAATGGCATCTTTCATTCATGAAGTGGGAAATATGTTAGAGGAGGATGGCACAGAGTAACTACAGAAATTCCTTAGCGACCAGTTTGAAGATCATTCCTTTAATACATATTATCCATGCCAATTTCTTTACTCTTCCTTGGTCCACCTTTTTGTCCTGAGGGCCCTTTCTGCAAAAAATCGTGCGACTGATCGGTAAAGAGAGTGATTCGGGATCAATACCTCTCGTCTAAAGTGGGCTACAATTGATCCCAATTATACCGTTATAGGCATAGTTGGGATAAGTAGATTTTAATTTATGTAGCCTACTTTTAGGTGTGGAAAGGAAACTTGTCCGACCGTACCCGTAGAGGAACAAATAGATTTTGTCCGACACTACCCTTTTGGGCATGAAAGGGCCCAATATGTCTCTTCATAGGACATGCTCAAACAAAAATGATCAGTTCATTCCATCAAAACTGGCTTTGGTCGCATGCTCCTTTGCGACTCATTCCGGATTTATCCTAGACTAATCTCTTTTTTTGCAGGTCTGTTAGAGTCCAGTGGGCCGGAATTTTAATTCTTTCTTTATTTTATCTGTTTGATGGTACCAATTCCGCAGCAGCATCTTCTGGAGCCGAGTGTAGTTATCATTAGTTACTGAGTGCACTTTCGTGGCTAACAAAGAAACTAACTAAATAAAAATTAACCAATACGAAGCTAGAAAAGTCTGAAAACCTACAACTTGCACCAATCGCCTTGCCTGGCTTTTCGCGTTATACATATATCCAGCTCTGCCTATTTTATCGAGTGAATTATTGCTGTCTGGTTCAGTTTTTATTTATTATTTAGAGCTGTGGTTCATCCTTTTTTAAGCAAATGGACGCCATGCACTACAGGTGGCCTAAATTGTTCCATATAAACCAGATATGAAAAACTTAAAAAAAACAAAAACAAGGATTGGGTGCTAGCAAATACTTTCATTCCTTTTGCTTTAATGCTGCCTAGACAAAAACACACAGCATTGACTGGAGTAGGAAATTGAAGTATTTGCCTATTCATACCGTCATAGATAAATTAGTTGATTTGTGAGCGAATATAAACTAGAATATTGGGAATGACCTAAAACAGCTGTGTAAAACCACTGAACTCTTTGCTGTTGCTTTAGACACTATTGAGGCATTAACATACATTTATACTTATGAGGATGAACGTACATTACCCTACCAACCATGGCTACCCATTTTTATTTTCACCCGTGACTCAAACACCATCTCGCATCTTTTCTCCTAAATATATTCTCATATATTTATGGAATATTTTATTTTTTAACAAAAATCATTCTTCCTTCTCAACTTTGCTACTCCAATGAGTGTGACTGTAAAAGTATGATTTTAATTAAAAAAAAAAAGAAACTGCACCTAAAAGTATGCAGCCTTTTCAAACTGCACAATTACAAGGGAAAAAATCCCACCACGGTTAAAGACTGAGTCTCTTCGAATAAAACTGCCCACTTTTTTATCCAAATTTATACGCGCTGATGGTTGGCAGGGTCACCTTGTATGATATAAAAATAAGTAAATATATGAGTTTGTAGAAGCAGTGCTCGATTTGTGTCTGCTTTCAGGCGTCGAAATGCATTCAAGCGTTTGATAAAGCCATTAGTGAGATTCCATTTTTACTCTGTTGTAGAAGGTTTGAAAGCTTTTTCTTAAATTGGAAATAGATCGATTATAGTGAATTTGTTTTAGGATATTGATTTCGATTTCTGAGAATCGTTAAGTATGAAGAGAGCGATAAAATGAGTAACAGATTTAAGTTTTGCTTTATAAATTGTAAACCAAGGAGGGTTCAACCACTATATAAGTAGTGTGTGCTCTTTAGTTATCGCTAGTTTAAATGAGTTTTTGAATATCCGTTTAGAGTTACAACAAACCTTTCCAAACACATGCTCTAGAAAAGGAAAAATAAGCATTAGTTCTACATCCGTGCTGACTGAAGTGAAAACGTTACGTTTGTGTGTCTTGAATTTTCAATAAATATTTTTTGAATTCTCTGAAAATCAAACTTAACCATCAAAAATACATTTTTTAACCGGTGACAATCCTTATTAGAAACGTCATATCTTATTAGAGAAAATAAATTTTGACAAAATAACAGGTGGCAACCATTTTTATAATTATTATATAATCTTACTTATCTACCGGCTAATCTGTTTCATATGATACCCCAAATTTGAAAATTACGCAATATAAACAGGAAATATATTTTTTTAAAGGTGGCAACCCTTTTCATTAATATACTTTTATATATACTTTTATACTTACCATCAGATTTCCGACAGCGAAGAATCCAAGAGAAAATACCTTAAAAATTAGAAAGCCGTTTATGAATTGTAAATGTTTACAAATAAATTTTTGAGCAGGTGGATTCTTGAGGGTTAAAAATACATTTTTGAGCAGGTGGTAACTTTATTTATAAAAATTATATTACATTACTTATCTACCGGCTAATCTGTTTCATATGATACCCCAAATTTGAAAAGTACGCAAAATAAAGTGTAAATGCAGTTTTTTAAAAGGTGGCAACACTTTTCGTAAATATATTTTTATGCTTATCATGCCATTTCCGATAAGGAAAAATCCAAGAAAACAACCTTAGACATTAGAAAGCCGTTTATGAATTGTGAATGTTCAAAAATACGTTTTTGAGCAGATGGCAACCTTGTTTATAAAAATTATATCTTATTACTCCAAATGTAGTCTTACTTTTAAAAATGTAACAAAATATACACTAAAATTTAACGTTATAATAGTTGGCAACTACTGATTAATCGGTTTCATACTATAACAGCAATTTAAAAATCAAATAAATTATGCAGCAAAAATTCCCTTTTGAATAGATTGCAACTACTTTTAGGCTTATCATAATCCCCATAAAAAAATTCATGAACAAATATATGGACAAAGCCAGCCCTGTGTTATGAATGGTTAAAAATAAATTTTTTAAAAGGTGGTAACCTTTTTTATAAATATTTTATTCTATAATTGATCTACGGTCAAAGCACATTCAAATTCAAACTTGTATGAAACAGAGGTCTCACAGAGGTGTCTGTTACGGCAAAATATGGCGCGTATTAAAATCTTTGCCTTATTTCAAAATCTTATATATAAATAGACAAGATGAACGCAATGTAGAACCGTTTTCTGCTAAACTATAATTCTAAGGTATACAAATTATATATGTATAGATAGGAAATTTTGAGGTGTACTTTTATCCGTAAATAAAAAAAAATTTAAAAAATCATTTTAATATAAAAAATTTAACATAAAAGTTACACCACTACACATTCACGTATTCACACTTTAGACACGCTGTGTGTGTCTGTACTTGCTTTTTGTGTACTATGCTGAGTCGTGAGCATGGCCGAGGAGTTGCTTTGTAGGAAAAAATTAAGAGCCGTAGTAGTGTGAGTAGACTTGCCATCCATGTTTTTGTGTTATTCGTGTGGTTGGCTCTCACTTTGAGTGCGAAGAGTTGGTAGTGGACCAATGAAAAATAAGTATTCGCACTATAGATACTCTGTTGTGTCATGCATTTTTGCTTTAGTTGTTGTTATTGTATTGATTACTGGCTACGATGCCCAGTGTCAGCTGCTCTCCTGAGAGCACGAAAAGTTGCTTTGTTGGATACATTAAACAAGCAATGTAAAATATGAGCAAATATCTAAAATTCATTGCTGATACCTACAAACAGGGTTTACAAAAATAAAATAAATGATTACTCATAAAGAGTATTAAACACCGAAGAAAATTAAAGGAAAATAGAGGAAAGGAAAAGAATTGAAAGGAAGGAAAATTAAAGGAAAGAAAGAAAAGGAAAAGGAAAGGAAAGGAAGGAAAGGGAAGGGAATGGAAAGGATAGAAAAGGAAGGGCAATTACAGGAAAGAAAGGAATGGTAAGAAAATGAAAGGAAGGGAAGGGAAAGGGAATTAAAGCAAAGGTAAGAAAACGAAGGGGAAAGAAAGAAAATAAAAGGAAGGGAAGGGAAAGGAAAAGAAGTTTGAGGAAAGTAAAAAATAAAATAAGAGAGTAAAAAAAGAAATCAAGGAAAATAAAAATATGTTAGAGGAAAGGAACCACATAGAAAGGAAGAAAAAAAGGCGGATAAAACATACCTACAGCAAAAAAATAAAATAAAATAAAGTTTATTGGTTGAATTTCAACCACTGGGCGAACTCTAGTATGTCTAAAGCACCAAAAGAGATTTCACTTCAAATAATTTTAAAGCAACTTTATAAGATCTTTGAAATTTTAACTTTATTCACTAAACTACATTTTCTTAAATTTTAATAATAAGCATGAGACAGTGAAGTTATCTCAGACCTATTTATCTCCTGTAAAAGCATTCGTTGAAAATCTTAAAAATTTTCAAATCCAGCAACGGGTCGTTGCTCCAACGCGCTTTTATCTTAGCTGTCACACCTGGGGAAACCCATATCATGCCTTTTTACGCGACATTGCGTTGACACATTAACATATACCCAGTGCGCGTGACCCCAATTTGTAAACAAAATTCGCTTACAGCCTTAAATTGTCAAATTGGTAGGTCGATAAATCAAAATTAGTTGAATATAACTCATACGCCATGGGTGTTCCAAAGTGATAAACTCAGTTGAGCAAGTAAATTTAGTGAACGCACATATCTAGGGGTTGGGTATATAAACATACACGAATAAGAACGTATATATGAATAGGCATACATTTATGTGGTTGTAGTATCTGAATAAATAAATGACTAGCCGCTTGTGCGTTTTGCCATAAAAGAAACTAAAGTATAGTAAACATAAAACATGTCTTGTCAAGTGGGAATAAATATGGAGCTAAAGTGAAAAATCAATATACACAATACTTATACAAATACACTATGCGTCCTAGTGGGAAGAACCTCGCATGTACATAAATAGATCTCGGTAAACACAAAAAGGCAAAAAGCCTTTCAAACCAAAACCAAAAAAACACTAACAATATACGTACATAAGGGCAACCAAACAAAACCAATAACCGAATGAGCAGTTGTCTACAAAATGGCTTTCTTTATGTGCTTGTGGTTTTAGTTTCTTCGTATACTTGGAAGTGGATATGGGTGATTCTACGCAAACTGATTTAATATGCTTAGCAACTAACACAATCATCTAAATAAGTAGTTCTTAGCAAACCATAGGAGTCATAAATGATACAGAAAGGAGTAATAAGTTGGAGCGTTTAAGCTCTTTGTAGGCTCATTTAAGAGTCCGAAATGAGAGTATTTCCCTACTTGCGATGGGCGTCCGATATGAGCCGAATTTCATATATCATATGAGCTTGAATGGGAGTCATATATGACACCGTTTCGTCTCATAATCGATGAATACCAAAAAGACACCTACACCAACCTTTTCAGAGTGATTTATGTCCCTCACAATCTGCTCCTTTTGGGCCATAAAAAGTAAATTTTTGGTACAGAAATTCAGGCACGTAGATTGGTAAATGGGATTTTTTATGGAAAACATTTTTTTTTTTTTTTTCAAAAAAAACCGATATGAATATCTGCTCCAAAGTTGCTCTGTTAAATAAACACTCTCCTATAAAGCTCATAATTTGCATCACATCGGGGTCATAAAAGACTCCTATATGATCGTATTTCTGAGGTTCATACTTTTCACACATTTTGGACTCGCATTCCGAGAAAATTTGAAGAGCTGATAAGATCTGAGCAATTAATTCGATATAATTGAAGTTTATCACAGAAATCGCAGACTTAACAAATCTATAAAGGAAGCTAAAATATAAGTAGAGAAGAAATTTCCCAAACATTGTCTTCAAACTGGTGTTACCTGTTGTTAAGTCGTTCAATTGTTGGGAGACTTTTAAGAGCACCATGACCAAAGGCATTGATCCCACCAGCCAACTTGTAGCAAACTATCAAAGCAATACTGTAGTCAGCGCAGGACTCAGAAAGTGCATTGACTCTGGACCAATATTTACTTTAGCATCATTTGAATTTTTCGAAGATCCGACATTATAAGCTAGAAATCCAACAAAGAATCACCCTTGAAACCAACTGCTACTTCGGACTGAGAAATCAATTGAAAAGCAAGGTCCACTTGCGAAGAACCAAAATAACAAAAAGTCGCTTATCTTGGCTTCTTTGTGGTGGACACTGACATCTGATGAGCCCTGGGAGTATTCGCGAGAAAGGTTCTTCAAACGATTTACTAACCCTGCCCGAATTTCCTAGTCTTGGTTCATGAAAGTAATCAGGTGCGACATTTAGACAGTGCAGATCGCTGAATAGAAGATCCCACAAATCAGCACAAACCAACCAAATGCGAACCCCGCCGGGTTAGGGGGTCAGAATATGCCCGAGGTAGGCATTCAGGTCGTAAGAGGCGACTAATATGTACAAAGGTAATGACGTGCAACTCGATGGTTGCTCTACGGTTATGATGGTCAGGACCGTCGGGCAGTACCGCAAAAGGGGTACTGGAACGCACCGGGTTTATATCCGGCAAAGGACTGTTAGTTCCGACAACACTCCCCAAAACCATCTGGGAGTGTTTTTGAGGCTAAAAACAACAACAACAACAAGAACAACCAAATGCAACGATTATCTAAAGTATTGAAACCTTTCAGTTAGCGTCGACAAGTTATCGTGAGATGTTGAGTCATTGTCCAGTTCAATCACCTTTGGCGGTAAGTTTTGCCCCCATTTTGAAAGGATAAATGAGCGTTCAGCCTTTTGCACTGCCTTCTTCGACGAACAGAGCGAAATGATGAAAACCAATTAATGCACTTTTTGGAATCACCTCTCAAGAGTTTTTAGAGGGCCATCATAAAAGTAGAGAGTTTGAAATCTTTATACGCAGACCATATCTTCAATCCGTCCACACAACTATCTTTTTGATTCACGAAATATTTAAACAGTAAGCCTGAGAATCCAGCTAAAGGGCTGGATAGCTTTGTTCCCGTCCTATTTAAAGTCTTTATACGCCCTTACTACACCTTCGTCTTCGGAATAGCCTGCAATCAGCATCGATTTTGTAAAATGCACAGCAGCATTACCGCGCTCAATGCCATGCATTGGGGACTCAGCACTTTCAAATGCTATTATAGCTCCGTTAAAAGTACAGCCAGAACAACGTCAACAACGCAAAGAGCAATTGTAAAGCTCTGTTGAAATCAGATATTTAATTATTTTGCAGGAATTCATCTCAAGGTTGTCGTATAATTTTGTTCATTATACTCATCAATAAAGATATTGTCCTCACTTTGGTCCATTTCATTTTGCACCTAGCCATAAGAGCTTGAAAGTTATGCAACAAAAATTTCATTAAAATAAATCAAGTAGTTTTCGAGATATTAGCAGATATCAAAAATAAAAAATTAAGTTAAGAAGGCAACTCTATCTGGTAATTATACGGCGAAGAACCTTTCGTTGACGCCAATATTGGCATAGCTCATTTAATATTTGTTTTTAAATTTAGTTACGAGGCAGCCATATTAAAAGTCTTTATAGAAAGCAATGAGGTAAGATAGCTTTGACAGTGACAGATAACTTGTATAAAAAGTTTCATAGACATATGTGAAGTCGTTTTCTATTATTTTGGATATGCAAAAAATAAATATAATAGGACTAGGTGGCAACACTGTAAATAAGCTGTCCAAAAAAAATTGGCATTGTTGAAATACGAAGTAAAGGAGCTTTCATTTGATGCCCATATGACCATATATCCGAAAATTTTAAAACAATTGGAAACAGGTGGGAACCCTGAAAAGCATGCTGAGCGGCAACGCCTTTCTAAAAATTTAAGAAAAAAATAAGCTATTCACATACCAAATTTCATTCAAATAATATGACACATTTCCGAAATACTAGTGGAAATAAGAGTATAACTCTTTTCAAGTTTACAACAAAAAGACGCGAACATACGAATTGCTGTGGAACGACCCACGGCCCACATTTGGATAAGCCACTTTTCGTAACAAATAAGCAATCCTTTCGAACGCATCATCGTTATTTCTGACACAATGTTTCAATTGGTTTTTATGGTGAATCAAGAGAGCTATTCAAATCAAAACACTTTTAGAAATAAAGAAGTGCTGAACCAATTCCAATGCGTATACGAGGACGAGGACGATGATGATTATGGCAATGCCGGGTGTTGTAAGCAAAAAGTAGTAAATATATTAAGCAAACAAATGCTAATGCAAAAATCGATGAAGCTTATTGAGAGCAGTCGGGGCAGATAACTTATGTTGTGAGCATGTTTCTTAGATGACCTACAAATACAACAAGTAATTTCACATTTGTGGTTTGCCGATGTAAATAAAAAAACCATTCGCAGTGAAATATATTTATTGGTTTGTATGAATCCATTGAAATTCACATAAGAAGCAATATTTTATTTTCCTACTTAGAGACTTACTCACAAATGGCGTTTGCAGCAAGAAAAGAGATTTAAGATTTGCTATTTATAGCTTAGGAGCTCGCTGGCTGTTGACGATGATCATTACATTGGTTGTTAATAATATATTTTCCCTCATATATTTAGCTGCCACTCCTGTGGTATGATTTCCCTTGGACGACGGTGCATGATTCAGACCCTCCTGCTATTCTTCCTTCGAAAGATATTCTACCGTCTCCGCCTGGAGGTCAGTAACCGACCGTTTTGATATCGTGTAGTATTATTGTCATATCATCTAATGTCGTTGTGTCTCCCGTCCTTAGTTGCGCTGCTAACTATTTATATATACCCGCAAATATGACAATATTGCTTGTTAATTTTTTACTCTTGTCGTTAGAGTATATACAAATTCATATTAAATTAGATATTGTTTTTTCATTACAGGTTTTTGAACGCAAAAGGAAACAATAACGGTAAGAATTGAATTAATATTTTTCTGCCATTTATCGTACAAAGTATACTCTTGATAGGAAAAGAATATAAACAATAATTGAGAGGTGATAAGTCAAATCCGAACTTCAAAAGCAGTGAACTAGAGTATGAAGAAATAAGGGTGAAGGCATTTGCAAAGTTTAAATGAAATGGGAAATGTGAAAAAGAAATTAAAATAACACGGCTGAAAATTTGAGCGTAAATTTCAAACCATTAGTCGGTTTAAGCAATTTTTTAAACATTTTTTTAATAAATTCCAAACCCTTAAATAACCTACACCAATTTTGAAATTATTGCGAATTAAATTTACAACTGAACTGAAAAAACGTCTAAAATTTTTAAAATTTATTTTCATTTATTTCTGAAAGATTTTTTTAGTCATTGAATTTTGCTCATTACAGTAGCTCAGTGAGTAGAGCAGACAACTCTGATGCAGGAGCGTCGGTTCGAATCCTACCAACTCACACAAATGTTTTTTTTTTTTTCATTGTTAAGATATTTAAAATTTAAACTCTTTTCTTTACAGTAATTTTCTTGAAAACTGGCATAGTTTAACCTCTTCGGGTATAATGTCCACATATGTGGACAAAATTTTTCTTTGTAAAATAACTGTCAATATTTAATTATTTTTCTCAAACAATATAAGAATTTATTGGGAACATATTCGCTCGCTTTTCTACATTTTTAAGTTTTCTCTTTACTTCTTCTGTCGAGTTCATTTCATACAATATTTTCAAATGGACTGAAATATGCAAGATTGGATCATATTTTGTCACAAGTGAGTCAATATTTTTTTTGTGTACACATAAACACTTTTACTTTTTTTAATATATATTTATTTGTTTTTAATAGAAAAACATTAAAATAGCTTTTTCTTTTTATTACATAAGAATATTTTGTTTTATTTTGCAGTTATATTAAAATTGTAAGATTTCGAAAAACTGTTTTTTAGTATAAAAAAAAAAAATTACAAAAAAAATGTTTTTTGAAATAAACTCTTCAGACACCAGTTATTAAAAATAAGTCATAAACAATTATTTTTTCGAGCGTATATTCGGTGCGGGATTGAAGAGGTTAAATTCTAAACCAAATTTGGTTTTGACATATAGGCAGCCCAGAAAAGTTTAAAATTAAGGCTAACATTTTTAGCTGTGAAGAAGAAGAAGCTTCAAGAGACCAGGAAAGATAATTATTGCTAACAGCGATACTGGAATACTCATGAAGTGAACTGAAAGGCAAAGCGGAAGAGAAAGGCGAATCCGACTATGCTTACGTTTTTGTCAACTCAATGGTTAAAGCGAATTTAAAGGCGGATGCGAACGCAAAATATGAAGTCCAACTTTTAGGGATAAACGAATTCGTAAGTTAAAACAAAGGCGTATTCGAGTGCTAAAATTTTGGAGAATCCGAGTTCGCTGAGGAGTTTCGGAAATTTTTTTGGGAAAGTGAAAAATTTTGATATGTAATTTGTTAAAAAAAAATGTCTAAAAATCGTACAGCAAATTTTGCAGTCGAAATGTAGAGCCATGCGATTATATAGAGTTTGAACTGTAAAATAAACTTCCTTGCTAACTTTAGCTCCCGGTTCTTTGCTAGCTTCGCTAATTTTTATTGCATCTAACCTTAAAGAATAAATAAATATTTGTCGCGCTATACCTACGAGGAGATTCAAGTTGACCTGGTCTACCAATTTGTCATGTGCTGTTTCTAAACTTTTTTACAAATTGGCGGAATCTACAGTTTTTTGCCGATTCCGATTCGCATCTGCAAAGCAAATGAATTTTTTTCGGAGAAGCCTTCCGTGGCAGAAATACACTCGAAGGGTTTTCTAAACCACCAGCGGCGCCCACTTTTTGAAAAAACCATTTTTGATGTTATCCGCCCCTGGCCTCGTAGCTTGGACCTTCCTTGTGATTGGCCAGCAACACTACTGCCACACTACTTTTAGGATTTAGTAGCATCCATTTCCCAGCCATATTTACACATGTTCTTTAAAAATTTCAGTAGTAAATTCCAAACCTTTCCATCACCTACTTGGGCTTTTACCTTCGCTCTGTTTAAATTTAAAAATGTGTAAATTCTTAAAATGGTGCTTAGACTGTTGTGCGTTTACTTGGTTTTTATTTATAAAACTTTTTTAAGTCACGTAGTTTAGTGGGAAGACCACTCAACAATTTTGGTTTTGTTTGTGAATATCAATCTGAAGCATGAACGTATTAACTCCTCTAAGTAATGGGAAAACTATCATGTGAATTTATAAAAGCACGACGATCCACTAGGTTATAATTAGGGTTCGGATTATATGCAAAGTAAAACGCCGCCGTGGTGTGAAGGTAGTGTTGCCGGCCTACCACACCGAAGGTCCATGGTTCGAGCCCTGGTACAGGTAACATCAAAAGTGATTTGAAAAAAGTTTTTCAAAACGGGGTCGCCCCTCGGCAGTGGTTTGGCAAACTCTCTGAGTGTATTTCTGCCATGACAGGCTTCTCAGCAAAAAATTCGTCTCCTTTGTAGATGCCGTTCGGAGTCGGCAAAAAACTGTAGGTCCCACCAATTTGCAGGGAAAAATTCAAATCGGCACACCACAAATTGGAAGAGAAGCTAGGCGCAAAAATCTCTTAGGAGGTTTATGATGATATACCTGTTGTATATCGGGCCATAGATAAATAGATAAAACGCCTAAATGTTTGCACTATAATATTTATAAGTTAAGTCAGTGGCGAGTGTACGAGTAGGCTCGCTACGGGTCCTAGCCCCCCTTGTGTGGCGATACAATTTTTCTGACTTATTTCAATGAATTTATAACATACATGCATAAAATAGAACAACTGCCTCATAAAAACCCATAACAGCAATGCTTTGCAAAATTTTAAGAAAACTTGATGCAATTGATAATATCAGTCAATGTAATATAGAATATTATGTTATTATGTGTAAAGTGTTTGGTAGCAAATAATTTAAAAATATGTATTCTTATGAAAATTTTTTCAGTATTTATGCATTGCTATCAGTTTTAGTACAACTCTTTTACTCAAATCGTATCACAAAGACAACATTATATATGAATTAAAGAGTACCTATTATTGTAGGTGATTTCAATAATTTATTCAATACAATTCTTTCTTTTAGTTTTCATGCTCTGTAATTTTTACATATTTTTGTAAGTTTCTACGACGTCAAGGCCAGTTGATAATTATTATTATTCAATAATTATTTCGATTTTTAAAGGAAACTTTTGTTTCAATAATTGTTTCGATATTTAAAGCAAAATTCTGGCTTTTAAATTTTTCCTTTAAAAATTAAAGTAATAATTCAATTATAATAATATTTTTGCATTATTAATTATAATAATTATTATTCAATTATTATTTTAATTTTTAAAGGAAAAAGTTTGAAATTACAAAGCATGAAAATTAAAAAAAATTTTATTGAATAAATTATTGAAATCACCTACAATAATAGGTACTCTTCAATTCATATATAACATTTTTTTTGTTATATGGCTTGAGTTAAAGTTTTATAATGAATCTGACAGCATTGCGTAATTATTGAAACAATTTTCATAAGAATACGTTTTTCCAAATTTTTTTTCTAGCAAACACCCCACTGCACGATTCGACCCCCTAGTACAATTTTGAAACCGCCACTGAACAAACTTACAAAACTAACATATTTTTAGGCGCACTATTTTGATTTAATAAATCTGATCTCTAATCATGGTACAACCAACTTGCGGAAAAGCCTCGCCTACTAAATATCCTTGATACTTGAATTTGAGTAGCTACGTTGATGCCTAACAACAAATTGTGTCCCAGTTGAAATTTGTCGTCGCTCTCACGTAATTAATCATATCGTAGCAAGCTTTAAGTTAGTTCAATTTTCCTTCTAAAGAAAATCGCTCAGTTAATTGATTCCCTTCATCTTTATGCACATTTTTTGCTTCACTTACCAGGAGTATAAAACAATATCATTAAATTCGAAACTCCGATACAATTATGATTGATTAAAAGATTTCGTAATTTAATACCTCTGCCACATGAATTCACAATTATTTAAATTGCTTTAATATTTCATGGCAAACGGTATGAGTAAAATAACAAAAACAAATTTGTTTACCGCTGAAATGCCAGTTCAAACATAACTACAACGTACGCACACATGCAAATGTATCCATAAATATTTATTTCTACAATCAACAGACAACAATCGGCGGTGTCAAGCACCGACTGTCGCACAACCTGTCAGTTGACTAGCTGACAAGGATCATTTGTGTTGTTGGCAAATTTACTATGCATGGATGATACCGATATTGACAATATAAACGCATTACATGAGCTTACACATGTGCATATATGTGTGTGTATGTGTATGTGTAAGCTGTAGCCGAACCAACTAGTTGGAAACTATTTCGAAGTAGTATGAAAACCAAGACTAACTAGTTAGCCAGTTTTTTTTTCCAAATAGAATTTTCTATGTATCGATATCCTTCGAGGTGTTAGGTGTCAGATTTCTGAAAGTTATATACCAGTTTCAAACTAGTTCAAAGTAGCTCAAAATATTATAGTGCAATTTTAGTGGTAATGTTAATGGTGGATAAGTACTCTCAAATTTCAAGATCTGATGCTAGAAATATCAAATTAAAAAAATTGCTACTACTGGGATTTCTACAAAAATTTTATTTTTTTCTGACGAGTTTGGTAGTTTAGGTTGAGTTAGAAATAACAGTTGTAAACTGCAATTTTTTCTGACTAGTTTTGTGTTTCACTGCGGGGTATGTAAACACTTGCGTACGATTACTTATTTACATGCAATTGAGTTTGCCGTTAGCGTGTGCTTGTACAGCCCCTCTTACCCACCCATTGTGCGTGTGTTGGTTTAGCTTCGCGTCTGTGTGTCATGCTTACGCATTGTGTGCTCATATGCAAATTTATGGGAGGCAATTGTTTCCATCCGCTTGCCGGCTATTAAAGTTGTTTGCAAATGTGGTTGCCATGTCGCGTTAGTTTCACAGGCAAAAAATTCTTTGTTGATGCGTCCCACATAAGAGACCATTAACATTTTGTAAGTTTTATGTAGTTGTCGAAATTCAAAGTGCTTAGATTTGTTGTGATATCTTAAATGGATTTTGGGTTATAATTTTCAAATCTGCAACAATTATTGCAGAACCATCCTCCTTTGTATCGATTGAAAGTTTTTATTCTAAGCTTCAATATGTAAGGCAGTAAGTGTTGGAACGCGAAGCTGAGCGGACGATCGGAGCGAGCTATGAACAGGTGACACGAGCGATCGAGATATTAATGAAATTAATGCAAGTTTGCAATATAATGAATAAGATTATAATTAAAATTAATCGAAATATGATTAATTGGGAAATTAGTCGTTTTGATTAATCGATAATGATTAATCTTTGACTAAATAAATAATCCGATTATGGTTAGATGGCATTTTCGTTTATTAGATAATAACACATCAATAATTAAAATTATTATAGTTTCTTAAAAAAATTTTAATGAAAAAAATATATTATAATTTCTTAAAAAAAATTTTAATGAAAAATTACCAAATTTTTGTGAATTTTGAAATAAACTAATAACACAATTTAACGAAATTTTTAAATTAAAAATTTGAAAATTTTGAGGGTTTTCGCTTTCTTCTAGATACCTATCTATTCTTTCTTCTATATATATATAGTTCAAGTTTTATATCGTAATGAGAAGAGTAAGAGTTCAAGTTTTGTATTGTACAAGGTGGCGCAAAAGTAATTCTCCTATCAGAAAATGCTATAAATTTTGCGATTGGCCCCTAAAGTCAGTTCTGTTTTGACATTTGTGTAGTAAACACATGCGAAATACACGTTAATAAACAATGTTACGCTACACTACTCCAGAACGCGGAATATTGCTGACTATTTATTTGACCAATAATCGGTCGGGGCCAAACGGTTACTGTGAATGGTGAGCGCTACAGAGCAATGATCAACGAGTTCTTTTTGCCGCAACTTGATGAATTGGGATTGGAAAACATGTGGTTCCAACAAGACGGTGCAACAGCACACACTGCACGTGCCACAACCGATATGCTGAACATCGGAAGCTTACTTTTGCGCCACCTTGTATGTAGACTTGGGTAAGTTGCACCAGATGGGCCGATCTTTACCCAATTTGGAACACAAGCTGGAAACCTTCCAGAGAAAGTCATAGGATTAATCAAATTTTGACTGATGAAGGGGGATATTTGATGCTGCATATCTGTTTAAGTATCCATGCTACACAACTGAAATTGGGTATGGAGTTTGTATAAGAATGATAGCCAATTCCTATGGATCTATTAGGCTCAACAACAGACATTAGCTGTAGCAGGAATCAATCTCAAACATACGGCTCAAGGAGTCATTCAAACTCACATGCGCATGTTTCCTCCATGGTCAATTATGCTCAAAATATATAGTTTGGATATTGGTGTCCAAGTGAGCGGCCCACCTAGTGGGCTGCTACCACCTAACCTAACCTAACCTAACCTAGGAGTCACTTTTAACTTAAAATTTTTATTGGAAAATAGATGAGCCGTAAATGCGCCGATAGTTCAATGGTGTGAGTTTCAGCTGCTCTTTCGAACTCCAAACAATCGTCTTAATAGGCAGCACTCCCCTGAATAATTGTGATAGAGAAAATTTCTTCCAATAGTTTGTGGTCGTGTACTAGTGGTGATTTCATGATGAGCTGGACGGATATTCAGAGCTTATACGGCTGGTCAATTTAATGCGAATCAATTAAAATACTCCCTTTTGGAAGGCTTTAGTGGAGGAGGTCCTATACTGCCCGAGTGTGGTCCTTGCTGTTGAGTAAAGCAAATATTGCTGGCAGGCTCTTTCGAACTCCAAACAAACTTCAGAATAAATTGGGTACTGGTTTTTAAAAACTCTAGCCAATCAGCCTAGTATGCATTTCAATTACTTTCACATAAGTGCGTGCACAACCGTTTATAACTATGCAAGTTAAAGGTTTTGAGTTCATATCGTTACGTATAACAATAGAAAACAATTCGATACAAACATGTCTGAATGAAGTTATAGGTATGAACTAACGCAATTCCTGAGCTTAATGTAACTGCTTTAGAGGCGTGACCAAATATTTTGTGTCTATTCACAGCAGCTATGGGTTTAAGCCGAAATGTTAGTATGAAAACCAAAACGTTCAAGTAATTGCGTGCTACAATAAAACGTTTTATTCATATTTATGTGAAGCAAATATACCTCCATGAATATGATATACCCACGCATGTGAGTAAGTACCCTGCAGGCAAACCAACCAGTTGTAAACTACTGCAAAACTGGTATGAGAAACAAGTAAAACTAGGCAGATAATTGTCCTTTGTTTCATATAAAGAAATTAGCATTTTTAACATTTCGATGGCCTACGAGATGTCAGTTTTTAGAAATAAAGCGAAAATATAACAGGCTCAAACTAGTTCAAAATAGCCGAGGGGCACTTGTTTAAAAAAATATTGAAAATGCCTATGGATATTGTGGATAAGAATGCACAAACGGATAGGTTAAACGTTCGAGTTCTAGTGCTGGAAAACATTTCTACCGGGAGTTGCTTTGTCTCCAAAAATGTGAGTAGTTGTTGCTACACATTTCTTATTTTTCATACTACTTTAAGATTAGTTAGAAAATTTAAGTCATATTTAAACTAGTGCTTCTTCTGAATAATTGGCTGTTTCACTTCTTAGTATTACCACACATATGTATGTAAGTAGTCGTATAACCGAGGCACATAATAGAGGCACGTCAATTTGGGTTATATTTCTTTGTTTGTCTCATTTGTATGCATAAAAGCATTACGAGCGAAAGATCAATTTTGTTGATGCATGCGTGAGGATTATGATACTTTACCAATTCAAATAGGAAGTAGACAATAGCAGAGGGAATAATGTTTAAAGATTTTAATGGATTGCTATTTATTATGCTGTAAAAGTAATATTTTCGAAAGGCCTGATAAGATTATAATTTTGGATTGCTTGAAATTTTTAACGTTTTTTTAATATAGCTGAAAATTCTGCGAAAAATTTGTATACCCAGTTGTGCTATGCATACAAGGTTTATTAGTTTTGTTCACCTAATGACTGTGCGTAGTGCATAAACGAGTCGAGATAGATATTGATTTACAAGTATGTATCGAAATGTATAAAATTTCAATTCGTCATAACTCTGCAAGTATTTGATATAAATTCCTGAAATTTGGATATACAGTTGTGTTCAATATAATAGTAGTGAAATTTAGTTGGATAGCGTTCGACGAAATAAAGAGGAGCTGTCATTTTAATAATTTTCATTTAAAACATATCAAATTCCACAACAGAAACCACATCAAAAGAAATTTAAAAGTATACACAAATTCAAATTTTGATGTAAATTTTTAATTTAATATTTTTAGGCAGAGCTTTAGAAAATTTTTGAATACGCAGTTTATAGCTCATTCAATTTTAACGTACATATATAACAATAATGTGCAAGTTAGAAGTTTCTCAAAATTTCCCCTGAATTTTAAGAATATTTTTTTTTTGGCAAGGATGTTGGGTATTGTTGTCCATACAAAAATAATTTTTTTCATGCGCTGTATGGAAGAAATCACTCAACAACCTTGACAAAAAAAATTCTGAAAATGCAGGGAAATTTTTCTGCGAGTTTCTATTTGCACATTGTTGCGCTAAAATTAATTGGGCTACAAAACTGCATACTCAAAAACTTTTTGAAAATTCTGCCAAAAAAGTTGAAGATTTTGATGGCCATTTTTAAAAGTTTAATTAACTTTCCTGAACTTTGTGTAAACTTTGAAATTTCTTTTTATGTGGTTTCTGTTATGGAATTTGGTATGTTTTAAATGAAAATTATTAAAATCACAGCTCCTTTTCATTTCGGCGAACGATATCCATTTTAATTTCACTGCTATTATATTGAACACAAATGTATACGTACATATCGAAATATATAGGAGGAAAAGAGAAATGCATTAAACCATGTCTCTCCGCTCGTTCGTCAATCAAAGCAAATATTTTATATATTTTAATTGAGATAACTCATTTCCAAAAGCAAAATAGGCGAAGTGGAATATTTTAGGAAATAGAAAGAGATTAAACTGAACTTTATACGCCTCTAAGTACCAAATTTGTGTGCACATTAAAATTAATGGGCAAATAAATTTATTTGGAAACTTTTTAAAATGGGCGTGGTAGCACCCACTTTTTATCAAGCTAATCTTACAAATATTATTAATAATAAATCGAAACCTTTTAAGATATAATGATAATACTCATCACAAAGATTAACAACTTTATAAGAAACGTTCTGCAGAAAAAGAGGACGAAACCGGCTAAGGACCATATCCACCTTTATGTGAAATTCGCAACCACTCTGAAATTATTTTTATTTAAAGTATCATTACCGGCCAACCTTAAATTGTCAAAACTTGAAAGTGACAAATGGCAGTAACGGTGACTAAATAATGCTACTTAAGTGCAACTTTAAAGTTCCAGCTACTTTAAAAAAACTTGAAACATGAAATTTGACCATTTAGAGGAATCTGATACTTTGTAGTAAATATAACTTTAAACTGAAATAATTTTAGTTGCTGACACTATGGTCTGGTATCAATGACTTTGAAGTTGTGCTTTTATGTGAATGCGACTTCAAAGTTATTTATTTTTAGATAAATCTTATGCCGTCATTTAATTAGCTAAATATCTTAGATCAAATCATTTAATTTTTTAATTTAATTAATTAATTAATTTTTGCATCCAATTTAATATACTAACCAAAGTAGTTAGTTGGAGGCCAAAGAGCCTTCGTAAAAAAATATATAGAAAAAAAATTATATTAAAAATATCGATATATCATGATTTTGTTTAACAGCAAATTTTATTCCTTTAAGTTTTGAAGCAGGCTATCCCATATATACAAGAGTTTCTCTTTTTTTATTATTAATATGATAATATTATAACTCCACTTTTTGGGTATTAATTAAAATGGACAAGAATCAGTATAAATATGTTATGAAATAAATTCACAATAGAAAAAAACGAATGCAAGCAACAAGTTAAGAATATAGCTTACAAAGTAATCATATTAAATTTATTTAGTATCTCGGAAGCAAAATGGCACGTTTCCATGAAGTTTTGTCTTTAGCTTATCTAACACAATCTAAGTTTTAATTTTTAACTCTCTGCCAGAATTTGTATGAATTCGTTGCATGGAACTTTCTGTTTTTTGAGCGGCATTTCGCTTTCCACATTGAAGTATCCAGGCATCGAAATATGAAATCGTTGCAAAGTATTATTTGACCCTATCAGGAATTTTAAGTGAATAAAAATGCCCTAACTTTTTTAAAGTTAGCGCAACAAACATTTCTGTAACTGTTTTTGAAAATAATTAAAAGCAAAATTCTTTACACTACGTATATGAGCTTTTTTAATTTTAGTTTATTTGTAAATTTACTTTAAACTTTTTATACACTTTAAAAAAACAGTTTAAACCATTTCACTTTAAAAGTTAAATTGAAATGTTTACAAAAATTCAGAAAATACTATTTGTAAATTTTTTTCTTTTTAACTTAAAATATTTCAATCTTTTTAAAAAAGATTTTACATGAAAATGGGACGGAAAAGCAAAAACCATGGCTTCATCTTAACCACTTATGCAATTTGCTAATAAGTGAGTTAAGTTGCAGCATTCAATATATGATAACAGCTTATTTATTTGCTTTATTGTAATAGCTAAATAATATAAAAATATCGTTTGAATAATGTTTCAAAAAAAAAAAAACATTTATGAAAAGCTTTTGGCTTACAATAATAAGCTTTTAATCAACGTGCCGTTTGGATTTTAAATATTTTATTTGTATTTCGTACACCAACAATTCAATTGAATTGTTGGTTTTACGGCCTGTAGATTTGTAAAGTACCATGACTATAAACAAGCTCAAGACCCAGAATAATAATTTTTGTTTTTATTATGAAAATTATTATTGCTTTTATTTTTTAATAATTATTTTCGATTAATTATTAAAAGCTTTTATTAGAACAGAAATAGAATAGTTTTTATTACAATAGTCCAGCAGCTTCCGAAATGGATCTACAAAAATAAGCGGTTCTCTCTAAAATTTTCCTATGTTATTCTAATAAAAACTTTTAATAATTATTTAAAAATAATTATTAAAAAAATAAAATACAATAGTAATTTTTATAAGTAAAAAGAAAAATTATTTTATTGGCCTTGAGCTCGTTTACAGTCATGGTACTATTTTGTTCATAAATGTTTTATAATCGATAAATCAGAATTTTGTTAACTGATCCCCATAAAAAACAAAAAGCTTTTATAATTCATAATTTGTATGGCAAGGACATTTTAAAAATCTTCATAAATCATTTTTATTTCTTATGAAGATGGGGGTTAATATTTATTTCGGAAAGCTGTTTGAAGGTTTAATTTCAGCTTACTTTGCTTGTTGAGAGCTATCAATATTTAATTTTTCATAATTTGTTTTTGTTTTGCTTTATAACCCAACAAGCAAAGAAAACTTAAAATAAATTTTTAAAAAGCTATCCGAAGTAAATACTGAGCTCAGAGAATTTTAATTTGTCGTTTATAAAACGTTTAAGAATAAGCGTTTTATAATCAAAACGACACGTTGATAAAAAGCTTATTAATGTAAACCTATGAAAAATGTTCAAAGAAGTTTAAAGAAAAGTTTTTTTTTTGTCGTCATTCACATGTAAGATCTTTTTTGGAATTGGAAATATTTTAAGTTGAAAAGAAAAACTGTCAAATATTTTTTTTTTTTTAATTTTTGTAAACATTTGCGTTGCACTTTTAAAGTGAAATGATTTATAGCAGTTTGTTCTTAAAGTTTATGAAAAGTTTGCTATAAGTTTTCAAATGAAAATTAATCTGAAAAATCTAACATATCGGTTATTGTAGCAAGCTCACTTTAAATTATTTTCATAAGAACTTTTACAGAAATTGGGAAATTGTTGGGAAATTTCAAAATCAATGTTTGTTTGTTTTTCTTAGTATAAGTTCTCAAAAACTAATTTTTAAATTTTTTATCAAATTTTTCTACAAGTTATACCAAATTTTATTGAAACTCATGTGCAGTGTCTATTTCCCATCGATTTATGCACAATCGGTGTGTGTTAGTTTTCTTTTATGCTTGCCAGTCTGCTCTTAGTTTTAATGCCAACTATGGAATAGATTTCCACTTTATTATGCGGTGGTGTGCTACAAACAGATGGAAAATACGAACGCAAAAGAGCAATGAACCGAAAGTATTTCATGTCTACATGTAGATATTGCTGTGTATCAATGTGTGTCGAGACATAAAAATATGTGCGTGATAGCCGTAACCTGGACGATTTGCTACATTGTTGCGAACAGCGGCGGTAAGGAATTAAAAAAGACTTGCATTAATATGGCAGGAGTAATTTTATAACCAACAAAACTTGACTTCTCTACCGAAAATTTAAGCCAATTTGCGTTTTTCCATAAGAAAGTATATTTTCAAATCAAATACGCTTACCAAACTTTGGTCATAATCAAATTTCATAAGAAGTTTACGGAAATTATTGCAATACTATTATATGTACTATCTTTTTTAGAACTATCTTAAAAAAGTTAAACAAAGCTACAAAATTTTAAAATTTAAAGAAAACAGAAAATTTAATTTTAAATTCTCTCAACATGTTGCTAAGTGTATTTCCCTGTTCATTTACTTCGTCTTTCTTAGCTCACAATCTTCCAAGCAAACATACCCAAAACATTATTTTCCTGTTATTTTGTGGCTACACAGACGCGTCACTTGCACGCTCGTTTACACATTAACGGGTTAATGACTCGGAAGTTCCTGCCTGACTTACAACGAATTTCCGTTTGCATGTCACACCCACATGAACGATAACGCAAGGAGTCCATGCTGTAGAAACCCACATACCGACATATAAACAGTAATTTTACTTAATGCTTCTTTAGTATACTTTTGGCACTAAAGCTTTTATTTTAACATACAGAAATTGTATACATACGAAAGCATACGAAGTACGGTTATATATATATATACAAATGTGACTTACTTTCATAGACATATGTATGTCTGTACTGGTGTCAACACGCAACTTAATCCGCATTTCGTACATAAATCTTTATTTTCTTTCCACTTCCTTTTAACTTTGCCATACATTTACAGCTCTTTAAAGGCTTTCGGCCAAAATGGAAAGCCAAATCGACGCCTTAAGATATATATAGTATGTGAATATATCTTTGTATATAATAGGACTTTAGAGTGGCCAATATATTGAAATATTTTCTCCACGAAAAGTTTTCGATTTCTTTGTAAAGAATTGGGTCAATTGAGCGAAATGTTTCGTCCAGGGATTTCAGAACGAATAATTTGTTTTTAATTCCATGCGAATGTTTCTTCAAAATATTACCCGATTTATGTATAGTACCTGGGTGACCGAGCCTTGCTCGGTGGCAACCCTAGGTGGCAATCCTACTTAAAAATATTCTGGATGGTATACGGCCTCAAATACCTTCCGTTTGATACCCATATTGTCATATATTGCTTAATATTTAAAAAAAAATCGGAAAGGTGGCAACCCTCTAAGCTTCCTTTAGTCGCAACATCCAAGTAGAAAATCTCAGAAGGAAGCATACTATCCATCTACCAAATTTCATCGAAATCGGTTTAGCCGTTCCCGAGATAGTGGCCGATATCTGAAGGAATAAATAAATTGCAGTCAGGTAGCAACCCTAGGTGGCAACCCTACTCGAAAATACTTTGGTTGGTAGACGGCCTAAAATACCTTTCATTTGATACTCATATTTCCATATATTGCTTAATATTTAAAAAAAAAAAAGATATATGTGGCAACCCTGTGAACCACCCCAAGTGGCAACACCAACGTAGAAAATCTTAAAACAAAGGATACTACCCATATACCAAATTTCATTCAAATCGGTTAAGTCGTTCCTGAGATACAGGGTGTTTTTTTTACAGGTTTGTTTTTCGAATAGAGATAAAACTGGCATTTTGTGGTCAAATCTGGCAACTCTAATGTCATTTATGTTCAGTTTGGTTTGCCATTTCATCACGAACAGGTTGACAAAAGAACAACGCTTGCAAATCGTGCAAATTTATTTCGAAAATAATGGTTCAGTTCGCGAAGTTTACCGTGAGCTCCGTCCATTTTATGGTCGACATAATCGTCCATCAGAGCAATTAATTCGGTTAACCATGGATCGTTTTCGCACTACGTTTACTCTATGTGATAATACGCATCCGCAGAGACGTCGAACAGTGCGCACCGAAGAAACAATTGCCGCTGTAGAGCAAAGTGTTGAAGAGGACCCGAATGAATCGATTCGCCACCGTGCACAGCAATTGGAGCTTTGTCCATCAACTTTATGGAAGATTTTGCGCAAAGATCTTGGCTTGCGACCTTACAAGATCCAGCTTGTGCAAGAATTAAAGCCGCGAGACCATGCAATGCGTCGTGATTTTGGTGTATGGGCCGAAAATGAGATTGATTTCGATGCTGATTTTCATCGCAAAATTTTGTTCAGTGATGAGGCTCATTTTTGGTTGAATGGCTACGTCAACAAGCAAAATTGCCGCATTTGGAGTGAAGAGAATCCACATGAGACCCTTGAAACGCCATTACATCCACAAAAACTGACTGTTTGGTGTGCTCTATGGGCTGGTGGAGTCATTGGGCCATACTTCTTCCGCAATAATGCTGGAGAGGCAGCTACCGTTAATGGAGACCGGTATAGAGCCATGATAACCGACTATTTTGTTCCCGAATTGGATGGCATGAATGTGGATGAGTTGTGGTTCCAACAAGACGGCGCTACATGCCACACAGCGCACGTCACAATCGATTTATTGAAGGAAACATTCGATGAGCGCATAATTTCGCGGAATGGACCTGTCAATTGGCCACCAAGGTCGTGTGATTTGACACCATTGGATTATTTTCTTTGGGGATATGTGAAGTCGCTCGTCTACACCAACAAACCAGAAACGTTAGGGGAATTGGAAGCCAACATTCGTGGCGTTATTGCCGACATACGGCCCCATATGCTCGAAAAAGTGGTTGAAAATTGGACCTGTAGAATTGGCTTTATTCAGCCAGCCGCGGCGGCCACATGCCCGAAATCATATTTAAACATTAATGGCATAAAACTATCCTTCCAATAAAGCCAAATTGATGGACCTTAAAACGATTTTTTTGTGTTTTATTTCAATTCGAAGTTCTATACCCCTAAAAAAAACACCCTTTAGTAGTGGATATACAAATATAAAAATATACAAGAATAACTCGTTTAAAGTTATAAAATACCGTCGTCGATCTAAATGTATGATGTTGTTGTTGTCGTTGTCTGTGATGACAAAACACACCCTGATGTTTAAGAAGAGTGCTACCGTCGCGTAAAATCTTTTGTCGAATATGCATCCGGTACTTCCCGGTTTTGTACTTTCTGGTGCTACCCCACTGGGATAGGAGTGACTATTTGAGCTTATCGAACCTTATGAATATGGCTTTTAGGTTTTGTTTTCTTTACAAAAAGTTTGTCTGTCGAGTGTTGACCATTTCGGAAGTATTTTTAAAGAGTCATTATATTTCAGATTTCCCAAATGTATTTCCTTAACCAATAACGTATTTCAGAGAAAGTTAAATTTATAAAAGTCAAATTGATTCCATAGTATTTCAACAAATAACAAAAGTATTTTGGAAACAGTCAAAAGTATTTCGGAAAATTTCTAATTATTTCAGATTTTCCGCAAAGTATTTTAGAAGCCTTACAATATTTTTAAGAAAAAGTCAAATGTATTTCAGACTCTTCAAGTGTTTCAAAAATATCAAATTTATTTCAGAAAAAGGCAAATACATTTTAGGTGTACTCAGACGTATTTCAAGAAAAGTCAAATGTATTTCAGAAAATTCAAATGTATTTCAAAATTTTCCAGAAAGTATTTCAGAAGCCTTAAAATATTTTTAAGAAAAAGTCAAATGTATTTCAGAGTCTTCAAAAGTGTTGCAAAAAATAGCAAAATTGATTTCAGGAAATGTCAAATGTATTTCAGATTAGCCCAAAATTTTGACAGAAAAAGTCAAATGTATTTGAGATTTTCTCAAAAGTATTTAAAAAAAGTCCAAATTATTTTCGGACATTCAAATGTATTTCAGAGTCTTCAAAAGTGTTGCAAAAAATAGAAAAATTGATTTCAGGAAATGTCAAATGTATTTCAGATTAGCCAAAAATTTTGACAGAAAAAGTCAAATGTATTTCAGATTTTCTCAAAAGCATTTAAAAAAAAGTCAAAATTATTTTAGTACATTCAAATGTATTTCAGATTTTCCGGAAGGTATTTCAGAAGCCTTAAAAATATATTTAAGAAAAAGTCAAATGTATTTCAGACTCTTCAAGTGTTTCAAAAATATCAAATTTATTTCAGAAAAAGGCAAATACATTTTAGGTGTACTCAGACGTATTTCAAGAAAAGTCAAATGTATTTCAGAAAATTCAAATGTATTTCAAAATTTTCCAGAAAGTATTTCAGAAGCCTTAAAATATTTTTAAGAAAAAGTCAAATGTATTTCAGAGTCTTCAAAAGTGTTGCAAAAAATAGCAAAATTGATTTCAGGAAATGTCAAATGTATTTCAGATTAGCCCAAAATTTTGACAGAAAAAGTCAAATGTATTTGAGATTTTCTCAAAAGTATTTAAAAAAAGTCCAAATTATTTTCGGACATTCAAATGTATTTCAGAGTCTTCAAAAGTGTTGCAAAAAATAGAAAAATTGATTTCAGGAAATGTCAAATGTATTTCAGATTATCCCAACATTTTTTCAGAAAATGTCAAATGTATTTCAGATTTTCTCAAAAGTTTTTAAAAAAAATTCAAAATTATTTCAGGACATTCAAATGTATTTCAGATTTTCCGGAAGGTATTTCAGAAGCCTTAAAAATATATTTAAGAAAAAGTTAAATGTATTTCAGACTATTCAAGTGTTTCAAAAATATCAAATTTATTTCAGAAAAAGGCAAATGCATTTTAGGTGTTCTCAGACGTATTTCAAGAAAAGTCAAACGTGTTTCGGAAAATTCAAATGTATTTCAAAATTTTCCAGAAAGTATTTCAGAAGCCTTAAAATATTTTTAAGAAAAAGTCAAATGTATTTCAGAGTCTTCAAAAGTGTTGCAAAAAATAGCAAAATTGATTTCAGAAAATGTCAAATGTATTTCAGATTAGCCCAAAATTTTGACAGAAAAAGTCAAATGTATTTGAGATTTTCTCAAAAGTATTTAAAAAAAAGTCCAAATTATTTTCGGACATTCAAATGTATTTCAGAGTCTTCAAAAGTGTTGCAAAAAATAGAAAAATTGATTTCAGGAAATGTCAAATGTATTTCAGATTATCCCAACATTTTTTCAGAAAATGTCAAATGTATTTCAGATTTTCTCAAAAGTTTTTAAAAAAAATTCAAATTATTTCAGGACATTCAAATGTATTTCAGCTTTTCCGGAAAGTATTTCAGAAGCCTTAAAAATATATTTAAGAAAAAGTTAAATGTATTTCAGACTCTTCAAGTGTTTCAAATATATCAAATTTATTTCAGAAAAAGGCAAATATATTTTAGATGTTCTAAAAAGTGTTTCAGGAAAAGTCAAACGTTTTTCAGACTCTTCAAGAATATAACGCAATATTAGAACGATTATTATTATCAAAATTCGATAGGATAACTAAAGAATATATCTAACATGTTAATGATTGCTCAGTTGAAAGCATTTTCTCAATAATTTGTAGAAAAATATTTACAAAATCTTCTTTGCAATTTTATGAAATATTATAAATGTTTGAATAATGAAAACACCAAAACTAAAACGGCTTTCACTTTTCCTGTTCACTTTCATGCCCATTCTCAGACCTGTATACATACATGCCTTTATTTACGTAGCATCAGATGTTTGTGGTCTATGATATGCTGTGCGTGTTGATATTTGGCATTAAATCTTATCGGCCCATTTATCAATTTTATGTTCGTTTTGGGTAGCTGTTTTCTTTTTTCGCATTATCTACTCGACTGCATTGTATTTGTATTTCGCTTTTGCAGCTAATTTTTAATTTGTTGCTTTTATTGTATCTACGGAAAAATTTCTCTTTACACACACACACACACACACTCCAGTACATGACTATAGGTTCAATGTCAACCATATCCATAATTTATGCCTTTTTGCAGTCGACCATGATGAATTAGCAATTTTCAATTGGGTTGAACACTCAACTGGCTGCCCTTTGATTTTTAGTAGATAAATATTTAAAGTGGCTCATTATTTCCACTTAAATCGATATTTTTTATTTTGAGCGACATGGCGTATGAGTAACTTATTTTATGCGATGAATTGTGAAAGTTTCAATCGAAAGCTTTTCTTTAACAGATGTATGACAAAATTTTTATTTTTCACGATATTATGAAACATTTTTAATAATTGATTGATGGCCATATGTTCACTCAGATATATTGCGCATTGAGTTGAAAATAAATGAGATATTTTTCATTGCATCTTTAGTCTGGTCTCGTGAATAAATTGAACGCAACATTCGCTAGGTACGTTGACATTTTTAATTTTTAATATAAAATGAATCAAAATAAAATAATTTAAACTCTACTAAAGCCTTCGTTCACAGAAAAGAAATGCCAAATTATTGGTGGAGCAAAAGATCGGTCAGAGTTGGCAGCCTGATGTGAGGTAGAGCTATGAATTGTCAACGGTAATGCGCAATTGTTTCTTTGCAGACGTCTTTGCCGCTGCTCCTGCATCTGTAGTTTTTCAGAATACCAATTCTATTCGTGAGTTTACCCAGCTTCCATTCGTCGTGGCTGTAATTCTTCATATTAATTTGCTTGAACTGTTAAGGCAGTTCTTCTGTTATCTTTTCTTTGTAATTTGAAGAAGTTTGTTTGGGGATCTATTAGGTATAGATGGAGTGCCAGTTGCAGACCGGCATTTTTTGGAACCAGCTGTTTATGCCTCTTTTACTGAATGTGGTTGCTTGATGCAGCACGACCGCTTTAGATGCATCCAGAGCGGTGCCAGCTTTTGCAAGTTCGTCTGCTTTTTTGTTGCCTTCAATATTATGAAAGATGGGAACCCAGACTGGCGTGATATTTGGTAAGTTTTCAGCTGCAACCAGCATTGCTTGACTGTTGCTACGTCCTGCTAAGTTTCCGTCGAGAAACTACAAGCCTTCGCTATCCATTCTGCTTGGAAGATACTAGCTGAATCTGGGTAGGAATTGAGAGCGAGACCTTTAGTTACTCTAAAACGACGCTTTAGTTTAGAGCAAAAGTGACTCATCGCTTACTATGTCTCTTCATCAGTTCTTTCTTGAGGAAACTTGTCGAAGTTCAGCGTAGGCGTGTGATAGTCGGTCGTTATCAAAACTACACCAGCAAGTTATCGTAGGATACCACCCTGACCAAACTACCTCGACTTTCAGCAGTCCGACTCCCAAGTATGCTTTTCGAACGCAGTTAGCAGTTTCTCGTATGTGAAGGCTCAGTGGTACCTACTTGGTACGTCAGTTGGGCTCGACCTTAGCGTTGCTTGTAATAGTTCTTCGCTTAGGGTAGTCGGCATGTTCACTTTTCAACTCCCCTGTTTTCTTAACTCAACCGTAAGTCTTCTAGCCAGTGGCTGAAAGATTTTGTTCCAGCTCTTTGTTGGAGTTGCGGGTATATAAGCAGCGAAGTCGAACTTAGCTGGTGATTGGCTAGACCGTGGTACAAAGTATATTAATCTAAATTTTTAATGATTTCCAAATTTTCGATAGTGTTTGGTTATTTCCACATTGCAGGAATAACTAAGGGCACAATGAGACATTTAAGACATCCTTTAGTCTGATAACAAATCATGGAAATCATGGTCAAGCTCATTTAACATCATGTTTTCCTCTTGGATAGCTTCTCTAAATAAATCAATGTTGAAGGCCATCGTTTTTTCAATCGGAAGCTAAGAAGAGCACTTAACGCATCAAAATTTTTTATAAAACAGAACACGATTAGAGCTAATCAACTTAGGAGCAAGACTGAACGTCGCAACTAATATAATTCAAATTTCACCACATTTAAAATTTTACTTACAATTAGCGAAATAAGAAAGATTCTGCAACAGGGGGAACATTGTACTCACTCGCAAGTGCCTAAAATGAATTCAAGCAAAGGGAACACACGCCAAAAACGCGTAAAATACATAAAGCCATAAAATCTCTAACCACATCTTCCAACTGTTTAAATGGCGTCTACGTGCCTTGTCATTTGGGCGTAAAAAGAAATGCGGTGTAAATCAAGGACATAGTGATATTTTGTGTGTCGACTGCGTCAGTCTGAAAACATGCTAATTTAATTTTGTGTTAAGCTATAAAATGTAAAAGAAAGATATGTGCCATGCGTCAACAGTAATGACAAAAGGGAAAAAGGAGAAAATAAACGTTCTTTTGTTTGTGTTGAAAATAGATTCTCCCTGTTGCTACCATTCAGGAAACCAGCCAAAAAATGAAATGTCTCAGCACCTCAATTTGATGCGCTAACAAAATTTAGATTGCTACTGTGCTACATGACATCCAATGTCTCTTAGCTGTCTTAATGATTGTTGCTTGGTGTCTTTAGCGACTCGACATATGTTTTAATGGCGATTGCTTGGCTGTCAAAAATCTGTCTTATGCAGTGAAGCACAAAATCATATTTTTAGTGGAGCCTACATACGCACCACCGTTGCTGCTAATATATTTTTTATGTGCGTATTTGTACATATGCAACTGTGGGTGTAAGTGCTTATGTCTGGCAAAAATAAATTTTAGGCATATTTTACATTAAAACCTAGGAGAAAAAAGAATTATTTTAGGTGCGCCATGTCGTATACGTAACCTTTTTCCAATTTACAATGGGGGACATAAATGTACATACAACCGTTTTCTGCAATTTTCTCAAATTTTGGCAGTAATAAAATTATTTGAACAAACTCTATATAAAAGCATGTGTAAGGGTCTACTATAAGAACTATAAGTTTTGTTTTATATTATTTACATAATTAATATTTTTAATATAATTTAAGATATAAATATAATGACATATATAAATAAAAACCTAAATTTAATCAATTTTTTGTAATATAAAATTTTAAATTTAATGCCTATAACTTTTAAAATAAATTCAATAAATCATATTTTATAAATTAATAATTTTGAATTTTTTTTTTATTTAATTTAATTTTACAGTTAAATTTATAAAAAAATAATATATTATATTTAAAATAATAAATTAATGTTCAATAAAAATTACTTGAATATTAATTTATAATTTTAAAATTTTTATATATTATTTATTTAATTAATATTTTAAATATATTTCAAAATATAAATATAATGACTTATATAAATAAATAGCTAAATTTAATAATTTATATATAATATAAAATCTAAAATTTAATCGAGAACTGTCATCAGCCAACTTTAATTCCGCAAATAAGTGACAACGACTTCAAAGATCAAAGTACATTAAAAGGGAATATAGAGCCTCTCAAAACTACAGTTTTAACATACATATCAATTTTACAAATCTGATATCAAACAACAAAGTTACTATAAAAACTATTTTCGCTGCTTTTCTTTGGTTAAAAAAATCAAATATTTTGTTATTGGTTTTAACGCTCTGTTCATTTTACACCATTTTTTTTAAAGGAAAAATTGAAAAATCAAAAATTATAAAAAAATAATAAATAATGTCAACTGTTCTTGAGCTCGTAAAACTCACAAAAAAATTTTAATAATTTTCCCGAAACCCTTTCAACATAAGTTTCATTTATAGGCGTACTTTTGCAACTTTTTTTTTTTGTATTCTGACAAAACCGTACTAATGAGCATGTTATCAAATCTTATCTGTATACGAAAAAAAAGGAATATTAGAACAACAATTTTACTTTGATAAAAGGTCTCTTATATTTGATAACCCAAATGGGCCCTGAATGCCAAATTTATGTCAAGAACCTGCTATTATTGAAATCAGTCTTCACTAAATGGAATAAAGAAGGTATTAAATTCGTTTTACTTTGTTGATTTTCCAACAGGGTGGAAGTTAAAGTTTATTGGAACGTTTTTTGTCATCTCTTAAATTTGGTTGTGACAAACCGGGTTCGGTGTTTAGTCAGTCTCAGTGTTGAGGTTAATTACGAAATTTGAGTGAAGAGATGTGACAGCCACCACCACCTGCGATGAGCTCAACTGTACTTGCATCATATTGGAACCGCCATGACTTCTAGCTCTTACTCCTGAAACCGACATATTGCCTTATTAAACATCTGAATTGATATATTGGCCATAATTGTGGATGTTCCAGCCAAATATTTTTGTTTTTAGAAATGCTTCAGGTTTTGTTCTTTTGTCATAAGTTTTGAAAGCATAAGAAGAGTTTTGAAATTGTTTTGATTTCCTAAATTTCTTTGTTTTTGTTTCTGACATGGATAAACAATGCTTTCTGCGAGTAAATTAAAACCGATAAATGTGTTTGACAAATCAAATAACCTGCATCAATTTCGCTATAAAACAACTTAAATTTTATAAAGAAAAGGTACACCCACATTGTTTTTTCATCCTCCTTTTGATCAATTGTAATTTTCCCTTAAAATTCGGAATTTTTTTTTGTTTTTAGCGATTATCTTTATTTTATTCAAACCTAAATTGGGTTTTCTTTATAAAAGGGACAGATATTCTGTGGGTTCACTGTTTGTTTTCTGATTTTTTTTTTTTTTTGTGGTTGTCTTTTGTCATTTTAATATTCAAACCTAAATTGGTTTTATTAACTGGCTGTGTCAGCTTTGCCTTCATTATTTTATTTATGCTAAATTTTATTATTTGATGATTAACAAAGCGTAAAATTTGATTTAAGTCGATTCAATTTCCAAAATTTGGATTTATGAAGGCATGAACTATACGGCTTATAAATTTAATAAAGTGGCTTTCCAAACGTTGCATAGGCGAGCCTTCAGTGTGATAAAATTGTCTGCATACCTTAAGTTGTTGGTATGTTGAGCTAAATCTAAATTGTTTTCTTTGTTGCTAAAATAGATACAAAAAAAGAAATAAAAACTAATCTTACTTAATTGATTGTCTAATTTAACATATAAGGTTTGAGCCTACTAAGTCTGATATTTGCGTTTTATATATTCCAGTATAAGATTAAGATATCGAACAAATATACCTAGTTCCTAGCTCAGTGCAGAATTTCTGTGGTATCTTCGATAAGGGTTCGGCAATCGAAAATCAAATCAAGCCTTGCTTAATTCTTAAATATGGCCGGGTCCACAAGATGGATCAATTATCCAAAACATTTGGAATAACTGTATGAATTATATAATATTTCTTGCTCCTCGTTAGCTTCTTTTTGGGCACATTATAAAAAAATATTTGTAGTTCTTCTCGATCAATGTTTTGTGGTTTCAACCCCGAAATTTTTTGATATCAAACAAAAGCTATTCCTCATTACCACACTATCGCGCACCTTTCTTTTTAGAGCTATAGTTTACAAAGAGCTTTTGTCCGATAGAACTTTAGTTTGACACAAATCTTACTTATGTTGATGTCTTTCGTTATTATTGAGTAGTGATCAGGATGCGAGATTGTGTCAAAGCAATCTGTAAGATAGTCCTTTCTTTTTTTTTGTTTTTTTAGTTGATGAACCGCTTGTGTACTATCTGCTGACCACAGATGATATATCGATTGAAATAACGACCTTCGTTCTTCCGTGTTATTGAGCTTTTTAGTATTTTTTCTCATAGGGAGGGTGTAGCAAATCCAACAGACAATATTTTTTAGAAGTTTATTTGATCGTCTTTCGTACTTAATTCAACTTCCATGATTGAGTTGGACCTTTTGTTGAGGTGTTGAGGGAAGCAGGCTGTCTCTGAAGTTTATTTGTATTTTATTTATAGTATGTGACGGCTCGTTCAGAACTAAAATGGTCACATTTGCTTATTTAACTCCCGAACGGGTTGATACATCAAAAGAACATGTGGCCTTGTTTTGGCCTTTTCTGGGAGGTCTTGTAAGCATACAACCATATTTCTTCATTCAAAATATATATATATATTAAATGCATTCCGTGGTTTTTGCTAGTAATCTAGACATCTTTTAGCACTGGCATTCTGATGACCTTATCACGAACACATGTTCTTGTGATTAATGGTTGCCAAAGACTTTAAGCCATAAACTTTAAAATGTATAGCGTGCTTCGGAGCCATTATGAATTCTATATAG